>PKRV01001685.1:189522-363342 GCA_003709505.1 Hyphantria cunea | reverse complement strand
GGGTCATAAGTTAACGAAGTGCAGACGCACGATGATGTGGGCTGTACGTGTGTTCACGTCTCAATAAAATGATACTTGGGATTGATATGATTTATGAACAATTTTCTGCGCTCATTTTATTATATTCTTACTCTAGATATACAAATAGGTTTTAAATATCGGTATGCGGATATGCAATTGGTGATTCTTATAGCAAGGCACTGCGCTAATGGGTCGTCCGTTGCTTCTACTGGACACTAGTAACCGCAGTTGCGGCATTCGGTCACAATTCGTCGCTTGTTTTTTCAATCCAATGCCCAATTTGGATTTTATAAATCATTTTATTGACTAAAGGTGCAATTGTAATTATTGACTATGATAATATATAAACAATATTTAATACCCTTCGCTTTGGCTACGGCGTATTAAGGAAAAAAGGATTTCAAAAATCTGTGTGTAGAAGACGGAAATACTGAATCACTGTAGATTCCCGCGAGTTGTATTCAATTATGGAAACTTTTATCTAGCTATATGACACCGTTTTAGCCAATATATCGTTTAACTTTGCAAGCAAATTACGTGGGACTTTCCTTTCGAAACCGGGCGACCATTAATTAATTTAACTAGTGGTCGCCCAATTAATTTTTTTAACCCCCGACGCAAATAGAGGCGTTTTATAAGTTCGACATCGATGTCTGTATGTGTGCGTATGTGTGTGTCTGTAGCATCGTAGCTCTCAAACAGATGGACCGATTTCGATGTGGTTTTTTTCATTTGAAAGTCAATTTTCTTGCAGTGATACTTTGCTATGTTTGGTTATTATTGGTCCAGCAGTGTAAAAGTATCAGCTCTTTTCCACAGTGACGTAATATATTTTTGGTGTATGATTGCTCGATTAAGTGCAAGCGCATGGTTTTTTTTTTAAATTTATACTTGTTATTACTATTATACATAATAAACACCCATACTCCGAAACAAATATTTGCAGATCATACAAACATTTGGTTAGACCCGGGGATCGAACCCGAAACCTCAAGATAAAATTCGCAATCACTAGCCCTGCGCCATAGAGGCAGTAAAAAAAAAAAACTAACTGTGCCACATTGCATACATTCGTTTGCATAGGTTTCGTAAAAAGGTAATTAATGTATAAATGGATTTAAATACTTACTGTTGCTCTGCGATGGGAATTGCTAAGCACAGAGTGTACTGAAGCTTTTTGGATGGTAATGTTCGCCCAGTGCTCTTTGAAGTAATCCTCGTTGCCAATGAAAGAACTGTTGTAGAAATTGTGATTATCCTATAAAAAGGAAACTATGTTAATCACTACATGGTATAAAACAAAGTAGCTTTCTCTGTCCCTATATCCCTATGTACGCTTAAATGTTTAAAACTACGCAACGGATTTTGATGCGGTTTTTTTAATAGATAGAGTGATTGAAGATGTTTATGTGTTTATACGCTAGTTTATACTAGCTTTTTTTTCATTTAAGCTGCCAAAATGACTCCTCCCTGCCTGATGGAAAGCATGAGCAGAATCCAAGAGTGGTGGTCACCATCCTCAATGCGAAAAAGAACAATGCAGCATGGTGACCCACACTATGGCGGCCTGGGGGGAAGGGGGATGGCGAGGGGGATAGGGGGCGTTGGATTGGGGTATGGGCCTCCGGTATCCTCACTCACTCGATGAAACACAGCGTAAGCGCTGTTTCACACCGGTTTTCTGTGAGGCCGTGATATCACTCCGGTCGAGCCGGCCCATTCATGCCGAAGCATGGCTCTCCCACGGTAAAAAGCTTAGCCCCGCGGCGTTGCCCGCTGTTACAATAGCGAATGCGGGTAACACCGCGGGGCTCAGCTAGTATTATATTAAAAGGCAGAGTCTATATTGAAATTTTATAACGGAGAACGGGCCTTTAAAAACAGAAAAGACAGTGTTAAGCTGTTTCCCTATCACCATCATCAACAGCTTGAGATACGCCACTATTGAACATACGCCAATCCTTAAGAAGGAGGTTTTGGCCTATACCTGTTCCCTATATTTATACTAGCTGAGCCCTGCTGTGTTACCTGATGTACAATGATATTGTGTGAATTGCATATTTATAAATAGTAGCCTATGTGTTATTCTGATGTATAAGCTATATAATTGTAAAGTTTCATTAAAATCCATTCTGTAGTTTTTGCGTGAAAATCCAAACATCCATCCGTACTCACAAATTTTCGCATTTATAATATTAGTAGGATAAAGCTGAACAACGTAACCACGTTTGCGTCTCTCTCTTTTCTCTATAAATTGGCTAACTAACACTGAAATAATTTTTCAAATCTGACCAATAGTTCCCGAATTCAGCGCATTCAAGGAAACAACAAAACTCTCCAGCTTTATAAGTATATTAGTATAGATACTAATATAACATATGAATGTCAACATATCCGTGAAATAAACACAGATTTCGGTTTCACAAGTCTTGGATAGACACATGTATCTCACATATCCATTTATAAGTATATATATATAAGCAACTTTATTAATTTATCCGTCAAATAGTATTATAAATCAGATAGCTATCTAAATCTTTATCAGGAGCTGGTGGTCACGTTAGGATCCTGCTTAACAAAAGACACAATACACGTAATACTGTGCTATTTATTACAACCGGCACAGGAAATCCTCATAATAATACAAGAAATGAATTTTTGGTCGTTCGTTAATGCACGCACTATATTCAACTGTAGAATTACAAAATACCTACCTATATATATGTAAGTACGTATATGTTAGAATGAGAATTTTATATCATCTTTTAACTGAATTGCCTGTACTCAAATAAAGAGAGGGCGAGAGAGAGACTTCAAATACGAAGAGAATACATAGTTATAAAGATTAAACAGAAACGTATGTAGCATAGATTTCTTGGTTCATTATAAAACTTTTACTTCTTAGCCCTTATTAATCCCATGATTTGGGGTCTTCTAGAATTGAATTCGAAAGTTGAACAACCAATAACGACTGCCATAGATGTTCAAGACCACCGGGACCGACGGCTTAACGTGCTCACCGAGGCATGGGTGGGAAACACCAACAACTTTCATAGCCCGGACTGCTATTAGAATTTCTTGTGAAAACTTAACAGCAGTCTGACCCGGGAATCGAACCTGAGACCGCTTGATCCGCAGTCACTTACGCCAACTACAGGATCAACGAGGAAGTCTAAAAAAATAACCCAAGGAGTAGGTAGAGGTATAAACTCTTATTGCCTGACGTGCAAAATGACTATACTTACGTAAGTCAAATTTTTTAAGTTTTGCTCTGATTGAATTCTCTCCGGTGTTTCGAATACGTTCTTGAAGTCTGAAAAAGAAAATGTAATTATATGAACATTCCAGAAAGATATTTAAATATTTAAGTAAAGCAGTATGTTTGGAGATGAATAAAAGATCTTCATATATCAATTGTCTTTAATATTTAATTTAAAGTAATAACATAACTTACTAATTATTGAGACGACTGAATAGGAGGGTTAGGGATGAGAGGAAAACGAGCAGACGGTTCGCCTAATGGTAATCTATTAACGCCGCCCATGGACACCCGCAACACCGAGTCGTCACAAGTGCGATGCCGGCCTTTTAAAAAGGAGTAGTAAGGAGCGTTTTTTTCTTGTAGGTTTGAAAGTCGTATTGGTCCAGGAATACCGCAGGCGACAGTTCATTCCACAGTTTTGTGGAATGTTTCTAGAAAAGCGTAAAGTTGTGTATTGCCAACTATCTAAATGATGGGGATAAAACTGCTGCTGCATAGAACGATGACGGAAAGAGGCGGCACGGATCAGTTACAACAATTCTTAGGAGAACTCCTCATAGTAAAAGCGATAGAAAATGCAATGCGAGGTCACATCTTTAGGCTGGTATTGGGGTACTTCTGCTTAGAGATAAGAACAGTATTACACATATGAGGCCGAAGCTACGCCTTATAAAGCAGAAGGCAGTGGGCCGGAGTAAAATAGCATCTAGATTGAAGCATGTGGCGGTCGCAGTCAGGGTGGTTGGGAAGAAGAAGAAGTAGGTGGTTGGTTGCATGGTGGTGGTAAAATGTTTCTTNTATCGTAGTATAATAACATTGGGTCTGATTGATGATTCACAATTATTTGAAGTTCCAAGGACGTGAGGCTGTAATAGAAAAATATCATAAAATAGAAAAAGATACTTTGGCTCTACCTTTCAAGACATTTGAAAGTGCAGCGAACTACCAGCACAATCAAAATATCCCTGAACTGAGCTACCACAAAATATCTGTATATTAGGTTCTTACAAATCAAATTGGCGTTTTGCCGCACTGGCCATTTTGATTTGAAATATTTCCTCGTTTTTAAGGGGAAGAATTCGAAATTGAAAGTTACAAATCAGTCATTCATTTGTTTTTTCCTTATTAGTGTTTTCTCTGGCATCGCTCATTTCGCACAATGGAAAACTTGAAATACCGCTTTATACTGTTATACGTACTCGTAAGTACGAGTTCTATCGAAGGATTAAAGGATTAAATAAGGCCGCTGGTGTAGTAAAAAAAAACGGAAACTTCTTGGTTCCAATGTTTTCGTTCTGGAAATTTCGACCTTCATAACAAGCCCCGTGGCCGGCCGGAGACCAAAGTGAATAATGAAGAATTAAAGGCTATTGTGGAAGAGGATCCACAGCGAAGCCTGCAGTTTACTGTAAGCCACTTTACAGTTAACTGCAGGCTTCGCTGTGGTGATAAAATTGTTTTAATCGACTTGAAGCAAATAGAGAAAATAAAAAAGCTTGAACGCTGGGTACCTCATGAATTGAGTGAAACGAAACACGCGTCGATTGATGCGTTACACTACTCAATCGGCACAATAATGGAGGGATTTTAAATTGGGTCATTACATGTGATGAAAAGTGGATCCTATACGGTAATCGGGAACGGTCGTCGCAATGGCTTTACCCTGGAGAACCAGCCAAATATTAAGCGAAAATAATCTCAAAAAAGTTACTTGTGAGTGTTTAGTGGACTAGTGCCGGTATCGTTTATTATAGCTTTATAAAATCTGGACAAACGATTAGAGCAGATATCTATTGTCAGCAACTGCAAACCAAGATGGAAGAAACTGGCTGTTAAAAAAACGACTTCATATGCCTCCCATAACACCAAAACACCAATTTCATATGTAACATTAGTACGTGAAGCATAAACTTTGTACCAGTTTTTTGCACAGTTAAGGTTTATATAGAGGAGGTGTAGAAGGCAAAATAAAGATCATTACGTTCGAATTTTGACCACTGGTAGTAACTTTAGTAGTTAAGTAGAAATAGGCTACTCCGACCTTAGAAAGTGCGGATAGTTGACCTAATTTATCTAAACACAATATAGATAAAGAATACAACAAAGTAACGTAAATTAAACAGCCAGTAGTAAACAAACAACCAATTCAAATAATCACATTGTTTGCCTTGACCGTTACCAATCCCTTGGTCAAACTATCTGTCGGTGAAAGTTGAATTGATTTCACTTTTAGTGGCTTTGTGAATTTAGCCACAACTGTTGTCGGCCTCGTTTACTTTTTAATAACATCAACCATATAAATTACAGGTTTCCCTTCCGTTCTTAATGGGCATAGTATTTTCTCTCCTCCTGGTAGAATCTCGAGTATTTTTTTTAAATAAATTAAATAGTTTATTTATCTCCAAAATTTTTAGCAACAAACGCTCAGAATTTACTCAAAGGATTAAAAAACCTTATCAAAAGATACTCACTGTCATCAGGTACAATGGGGTCACTGACTTTCGGCAACTTGCCCAAAACATCAACACGCAGTATGCCATGGCCATCTTGACCCAACAACGGAGTCTGGGTAACTGATACATTGCTTGCTGCAGTTGTATCTGGAATAATTCAAAACAAAACGTTAGGATCAAAAAATGCAGATTGTATCAAAGTCAATTCTGGGTGTTGAATTGGGTTGTGGTTATGCAGTGATCACTTAAGATTATCATGGAAAATGAATTTATTTTTTAACTTTCTAGATAAGAGCGAATGAAAATACACCTTCCATTCCAAAATTGATATCTTACAAACGCCACAAATTTAATAAGACCTTTAGAAAGTACCTCCCTTCCAACTATGAACAAATTACTTTTACACATTCGATTACACACAAGTTACTAGAAATTATATTTAATAGGACTGGTCAAAACGTTGAAAGTGGAAAGATGTATGCAAATTTTTCAATCATCCAGAACTAGGTGTTTACTCGGGGCCGTCTAATAGTGTATATTACGTTTACTTTGCTTTTTACAAAATTAAAAAAGTGTAAAATATAATTCGTTTCTGTGATCAATCTGTTTGAAGACAAATAACTACCACCATCATCATTATATACCGATATTTGATAGTCCACTGCTAGACATTAGCCTCTCATTAGAAACTAGATTAAAAAATATGTGTATATTATTTGGATGTTGAATATGTCATAATCATCACCTGTCACAGTCCACTACGGGACTTAAGGCTTCTTTAATTGCATGCCAGTTCAATCCTCGGCTTTGTAGAATGTAAATTTTGCAATAAAAATAGATATGTATATCTGTCATGTCATGTCATACATTATACTCCATATATTATTTAGAGAGGAATTCAGAAATATTCTATTCTATTTTATCTTTAAACTACTCAACAAATTTTCATGCAGCATTGAGCAATATACAGAGTGCTTCAAGAGCAAGCTTTAGACGTGTAGTATTTTACATGCATGTTGTAGTTAAAGAAACCCGAGAATTTTAAAGACTACTACTTCTATGCGAAGCCGGTCCAGCATGCTTGACTAATTAATAAAAAGAAAAGACAATGATGTTGCAACTACATTCAGCCTTTCACCATAAAATTTACGACCCTTATAGTCATGATAAATGAATTATAACTTTTATAATTATAGCACCCTTCAGAGACTGTCTTATCGTCAGAAATGAATCATCCTAATTCTGTCAATCTGGGAGATACCTCATATCCAGTTTAATGCGAATATTTATAAGGTCATCTTCTAAATTGCCAACAAACCGAGCTTGGGTTCGACCTCTACAAAAATTATTTATTTTTATGATTCACGGACCTGCTTTGATACAGGATATGTTCGTTCATTAGGCTTTTTTTTAAAAGATACATCAGCATACCGTAGGACAGACTGGTCTTTAAAATGTCGAATTCTGCTACTATTAGTGTTTATTAGAAGTTTAAATGAATTTAAATGCTGTGTAGATTTCTTGATTAATATTAGATGTAGTTAATTATATTAAGACAATGGGCTTTAGGTGTGTAATTTTACTTTAATAAGAATGAAGTACACATCATGTAACATACGTACAAAGGCCTTTGTGATAACACAATGTTATTTTCACATTAACAAGAATTCGTTGACATACCGAGTTGTTTGCGCAAAATAATTGACAGTCTCCTGACAAGGCACTGTTTGTTTTCTCGAGAACTTAACCTTGGTGTTATACTTAGTACTTTTCCTTCTAGAGATGTTATCTATCATTATTTAATGCTGTATTATAAATGTCATACTTTATTGATTATTAAGTTTTTAAAATAACATTTGGAGAACTGTTTAGATTCAGTGAGCAAGGCTATATTTGAAACCACCATCCTACGATTACGATTTATGCTTAAATATTAGGTATATTATTAAATAATTAAGACATTAACTACTTTCTGTTATTAATTGTAATGTTACAATTGTTCGTTCAAGAAAATTGATATCACATATTCAGCAGCCTGGAATGTAGTATAAACAAATATTAGGTTAAAATACAACTAATATGTTATGTATTCACATGATTCTTAAGTAAACACATGAATTTTCAATAACAATTCGGTCATTCGTCACGAGTTTAGTCGTGGATGATAAATATGTTAGGACTATTCCTATACTTCCACTTCGACGCAACTCTTGCAAGGCGAGTTCTAGAACATCGTTTAACTTGTTTAAGTGCAATTGCATTGAACGGAAATTGAATCAGCTATCTTCTATATTGCACTACAATACTGTCGCTGCTGCCGTGACAGTGCCACAGATACCGGTCTAAGTATTGTATCTTAAATGGTGGTAATTCTTAACTCACTAGATATTTATAACAATAATATCTGCTGCAGATAAATGATTCTAAATAGACAGAGTCTTTAGTATGTTAACAACGCTGTTGATAAACGTAAGTACTTATTATAGAACGTACATTATTTAGCTAAATATGCATATATTTATTGTTAAATTCTCAGCAAATGTTTATAAATATTAAATTCAACCACAAACCAGCTATTTTCTCAGAACATTAACATTGCTGTGATAATGGGACACAACAATACCTGCAATGTATCAGTGAAAAAGAAACATCATGGATAACGTCATATTTATTTTTGAGTTCTTGTAATTACATTTCTTTGTTCATAGTTATCATTTGTATTGGTTCGTGGTTTACCTTGTTTAATAACTAATTATGAAAACAAACGAAAGAACATTAGATAATGAAAAATGGATTTTCATGCAGTAAAATCCTATATAATCAATTTGTAGTGGCTAGCGTGATGTGTTTATTTCCCGAAGGATGTGTAGTATTAACTTTTATGAAATTTGGTTTGGCACAGTATTGAATTCGTGGCGACACTTAGGCGATTATTCAGTTGGTAATAAGGTATTCTTAGTGCAAAGTCTAGTGCTTCTTCTATAAATTCTAAATAACTATGTACATATAGGTAAGGTAATTAACAGGACCAAGTATTAATCTTCGCCCTTGTGGTGACGGATTAAAAATATGAATTATCATCAACCCTATAAATCCCGTGAATATTTAAAGAGCTAAGTAAGAGTGCAAACTACGTTCAACGCAGCCAAGTTGTGTTTGCACCTCGCGTCGCTACGGTAGGCAAAAAGGAATTCGCTTTTAAAGTTGTTCTTTAAAAATGTCGAGTGAGAGAAGGAAAACTTGATACAAACTCTATTTATACCAAACCGTCTAGCCAGCATGGTTCAGTAGGCCAAAAATTCCTTCTTAAGGAGAGACTTATGTCCAGCAGTGAACTATTAAAGATTGTAAGCAAGTATTGCATAGCGTTGAATTAACTATCTGAGTCATTGTAACCAGATCAAAAGATCAGAGAATTGAAAGGTATGTGAGATCAAAAACATAACTTGTATAAAAACAAGTCTCGCCAACTTAGTTCTTCTACCGTAAAAAGTTGTGAGATTCGTCTAATACCAAGTCGGTTAATTGATTCAGTCCCTACTTAAGGGCCTTATGTCTTATTACGTAATTAGCTAACCTAAAAACATCTCAATATTAAAAATATTTTAGGTTTTAAACAAAATGAATGAATTGGCGTTCGCAAGAAAATTCAACGTATCTCACAAGTAACACATTTTTAATTAATTAGATTGTTTAGTGCGAATTAATTTATACACTAAACTCTAATTGTCAGTTAGTAACAAAATTTAAGAAACTTCTTCGACTAGTTATAATTCTTAAACTACAGGTTTAAACTGAATGAAACGTAAATATAGATCTGCTTGGTTTCTGAAAATTCAGGCTGCTAGTTTTATCCAAAACGAATCATATTAAAAAATGTATAGTAAAAAATGGCCTAAATCGCTTCGAGAAAAGGATTGTACGACCGTACCGCTTTTTTACTCGACTTCGCGGGGGCAATGCCATGCTCCTAGATGCAATGATTGTTATTTCCCGTACGTAGACGAAATTATTATTATGGAATGAAATGTATTTTGAAGTAAACCTTATATTATTTCATGCAGGCAAAACAGCAATCATTCAAATGGAGATCTTACAGTTCCCCCACTCATCCTCATTTAAAGGACCAACAGACTACATTCTTACAAAAAACAACATTATTACTTTCATCACCATCATCTCAACCACGTTTCGTTAATTGATAATTTAGAGGTAACTACCAAACTTAGACAGCTCAAACATAAATACTACTAGCTTTTGCAATGTATGCTGGTTATCGTGTTAAAAGTTAAATTTGTATTAAGATAAGGAAGTACGGATAACGCAATTTGCCTGTATACATTATTGTTTGTAAAATATCTGTATTAGGCATATATTTTTCTTTGCTTTGACTAAAAGCTATTACAAGGGATTGCAAAAACTTTTTTGATATTATCTGTGCAACATCTAGCTCTGTTTTATCTACATCAATCCTGTTTTATCTACATCAATCCTGTTTTATCGACATCAATCCTGTTTTATCTTCATCAATCCTGTTTTATCGTACATCCCTTGCTAACCGGGACGTAGCTCGCGCAGGCGCGTGGCTCCCCCGACCCTAGCTCGGTCCTCGCGAGCTTCACTCGACGTCGAGCCAGACGGCGATCAAAGCTTCACATGCTTCGGGAGAAGGGTCGAGAGAGCACCTTTCTTCCGAAGCATGTCTCTAATGCATATATCATCCTATCAATATAAATAGTTGATAGGTAAATCACAACTTGATAGGCAGTTACAACTGCCAAACAAACAGTAACATAAATTTAATCACTGCAATTATTTTAATATTATAAAAATCAGTATTAAAAATTAATAACAATTTTAATTTCTAATATATCCCTTCACTTACGTAATGGGCAGACGGGAATGTCCGGTATCATCAAAATTATTTTAAAAATCACATTCTATACATACATACAATAACGCCTGTGTCCCAGAGGGGTGGGCAGAGACAATTGATGCCCACTTACTACGTTCTTGACACACCGCTTTCGCTTCATCCAAATTCATGCTCGTCGGTTCCTGGTTCATAACCATTTTCAGAACCAATTTGGTCGGTAAGCGTTCGCCGTGGCAGACCTCTTCCAACACTTCACACATTCGCTCTATAAATTTCTTTCTAACTCTAAGTCTTCTAACATACATCCTCCCTAAATGGCCAAGCCAACGAAGCATCCCCTTTGTAATTCTTATCACACCTTTCAATCCACAACGTTCTCTTATCAATACTAATGTGTTGCCAACAAAAGCGTGTCGAAAAGGGTACGTTTAACTGTGCACAATGGTGTGCTCGTCCCAACACTTATGTATGGTAGTGAATTTTAGGTATGGCAGAAGAGGCTCGAAAGTAGGATAAGTGTTGTGGAGATGCGCTCCTTAAGAAATGTGAAAATTAGTGACAGCTTTTTTCTAATTTTTTACTAATGGCTTATGTGAAAATGTGTGAAATGTGTGTTTATACTTTGTTTGCCATAAATATTATGTAAATTGAGTCTTTTTATTCGTTAAAATATAGCTCATTTTTAAAATATTCTCATCCATAAATAAAACATCTTCACATCTTTTCTTTTTTCGTTGGACATCCAGATCTTTTTTCTGTCACAAACAGAGGAAATTTCATTATACTTATCAATAGCCCGGTACACAAACACATTTGACTAATTAAAAGCGTTTAGAAGATTTTATAAATAGGATTTGGGTCCATACCTACTTTATGTAATGCAATCCCAGCGATTTGGTTCTCTTTATCACCCCACTCCATTTTAATATCACAAAATATTTTACAATATATTGGCGGGAAAATAAGAAAATGACCCAATGAACAATCGTATAAAAATGACAGTTTCCAAATTCAAAATTATTATTTTGTTTATTTTTAATTAAACAGTATTTATTGCCATACAAAGTAAATTACAATTACATAAATGACGATAAAATACAAATTTGAAAAAACCAAAGCATATCCTTAAAATGTATAACAACTCACAATTCTGTTATGTTTGCACAACTAAGAGTTATTATACTATTTATTCCATATGGTTTCGGATTCACAAAATGTAACAAGTTCCTTTCATTTCATTTTGTATGTGTGGTTTTTTAACCATAAAATTAGGTTAAAAAACCACACATACAAAAAAAGACAAAATCGAAGTCGTTCTACAATAAAGATTGCAATTATACTGGAAAGTTAATTTGGCTTGAAAATATTGACTCGATACGCGTACATTTGTACTTGGTATATGAACCAGTTAATAATTATATAAATCTTAAGCTCGTAGTTTGACCTACTAAAACATCGAGAATACTCGATTAATTACAACTTCAAATTTCGAATGTTTTGGTTAAAATCGCTGGTAAATTACTGACAACTTTTTAAAGAATTATTTATCGTAAAATGTAAATAACTATTTTCTATGATACAGAGCCGCAACTATCCAGACTCAAACTTATTTAAGTGCAATTGCATCGAACGGAAATTAAATCAGCCATTCTTTATGTTGCACTACAATGGCATCTTGCCACGCCACACAAATCTGAACCTGTACAGTGACAACTAGAATGCTGATAAATTGTATTCATAAAAATATTACTTTGCCTTATATACGCTTTAAAAACTCAAATAAACATAGTTTAAAAAACACACTTTACTAAAATTCATCGAATTAAAATCGGTGCAATTTATTTAAATATCAATTTTATAACACCATTTTCCTGTGTAATATTATATTATATGTAATGTTAAAGTTCAAAAGTTAATCATTATACAGTTCATTTTCCTGTACTGAATTTACATATAACATATATGTGAATTTTGTACATATATTAAATTACATTATAAATAATTAAAAATATAAAATTTAAGTCACAATTTAAAAGAATTAATATACTTGTGACATAATTTACATACCGTTAAATTATTCAATAAGGCCGCAAAAATGTTTTGTTATATATTGATCATAAAAGTTTCAAATGCAATGTTTTATGAATTATAATGATCTCACAGCATAATTTTTAAAGAATAAGAACGCACATTTTAAGTTTCTTAGATTCAACAAATTGTACAATAATTCTACTTAAGTGTAACTCACCAATAAGATGGTAGGTGATACTTAGGTATCCTTTTTTATCCAGATTGTGACTTGTGACGCTTCTGGAGTTGCGGATGACCACGGGCGGCGGTAATTGCTTACCATCAGACGATTAAATGAAAAAAAACCCGGCAATCGAACCCGAGACCTCAAGCACAGTATTCGCATACCCTACTAATGAGCCATCGAGACAGTAGATAACAGGTTATAATATTAATTTCAGGACCAGTTTTAGAAGTATCTGTTAAATAGTGTTGTATAAAATATAAGTATTCCAGGCAAATGTGGTTAGTTAATAGTGTGTATCAAAACTGGTTGATAAGAATAACAAAAATATACTCATAGTGTGTGTCTTATGCCGCATTGTTCGTACTCGCAATGAGGATGGTGATCAACCACTCTTGGATATCTTGGACTTTTATTGTAATATATTAAATATATTTTATGTATTACAATGTATTTGTTCAACTTAGAGATCATCGTATGCTTAGTGATAAATTGCAAGATGTAACAGCGTCCTAGCCATTCTTTTGACAGATAAATCTAAGACTTTTTTTTTACTTATATGCTGAATATTTAAGGCTTATGTAAAATAAAAAAGTGGCTATGATGGAGCGACATACTCATAATTGTAACAACTTATTTAAACTATTAAATCTACTTATAACACTATAAAATAGAAGTATATAAATTTGTTTATTTTTCTAGCTTAGTCGCCCTAGGGATTTTTTATTATGATACTCAGACGAAAAACAACGATTTGTGGATCACACAAGTAATGTTCATATGGGGGTTCGAACCCACAAAGCTAAAGGCAATATAAACGTAACTTAATATGATAGAATTAGGACAATCTCTATTATAAATACCGGTTCTTACTCATAACATGGTCAGGTAAATGGAGGAAACTTATGCATGATGCAAATAGCATACTTCATGTATTCATAGAAAGGCATTTAGACGCAATCACTCACGACAGTTAGTCTAATTAGACGACTGTACGGACGGCGCAGTAATCTACGCGCTTATCTCGACAACGACATCGCATACATGTCAGTTGTGTTTGATTTCTTCATTTGATAATTAAATACTAACATATCTACTGTATATAATGCCCGAATAGTTGTGTATTTTGTGTGAATTGGCTATTAGTTTCTAACTAAGAGAAGAAGCTGGCCTTACAAGAGGATATTCCGTTCTAGGTTACACTTACTCCAGACAAAGAAGAGCGTAGTCAGAATCCTGACAAATGTCTACAAAAAACCCAAAGTAGTAGTAGATAAGAATGGGATATTATTAGAAAAGATGAGTGGACGCGATGCTCTTCATCTCTTTTTATTTATTTTTAGCCGTCTTAAAAAAAGAGGAAGTCGTCAATTCGACGGTATTTTTTTTTATGTTTGTTACCTCAAAACTTACAACTGGACGAACCGATTTTGATCATTCTTTTTTATTTGAAAGCTGGTGCTCCCCGTGTGGTCACATTTCAGTATGGTCCAGTTCTTGATGACCGTTTTTTTTATTTGTGATTATTTTCTACAAGTGTAATTTTTCAATTTTTCAGAGAGGAACCCCGACATAAGGCCACTTCCTACGTCTGTCAAACCATAATGTCAAATGGGCCTATGTATTACACTGTTATTACACAGAAAGTGTTAATGTGTAAGTGAAATTGTGAATATTTTGTTTTCATTGTTATGTGTGAGTTCGCAGTGACTGGCGATCTTTTTGTATGTCAGTCTACAATGTTTACGAGTAAAAATTTCTGTTTTGTAACGGGAAAAAACGCTATGGCTACGTTCCTCCGGTCCCCCGAGCTGTTTCGCTCCATAGTTGCCAATATGACATTGACCGTGATATTTTCGTAACATTTCTAATTCTGCTTTCGCTCTCACTCACTAAATGTGATCTAGAGTGCAATATTCACTCCTATAAATTGATAAGACAAACAATTTCAATTGCGGAACCTATCGCACTTGATATGAACATATGAATAGATGACAAGTAGTTATATTACCATTGAGAGAAACACTACAAATCTTGTGAAGTAAACTAGACAAAAATCTTACTGTATGTCTGAGCTAATAAATAAAACCAAGGCTATAACGAATGGAAAAACCCCGCTTACGACAAAAATACTCGTAATGCAAGTAAATATATATATATATATAAACGAATACTTATATCTCGGGGAAATATTTTACTGTTAGATTTGAGATATGAAAATAATTATTAATAAGTATTTATATAAAAATAAATAAATATAAATGCATAAACAAGTCAGTAATCCAACAAACACATAAAAAATGTTTAAGAATAACAAAAATATACAAATAGTGTGTGTCACATGCCGCATCGTTGGTACTCGCAATGAGGATAGTGACAAATTACTCTTGGGTTTCTTGGACTTTTAGAAAAAATGTTTAAACGTTGTTGTAGCTGACAAAAGTCTACCAGCTACAACAACGTTTTGTTTTTAAGTGTGTTAAAATAGAAGATAATAAAAAAAACAATACAATGCGCATAACTTTCGCACAAATTAGATAATTCTTTTTTAAATATGTTTTTATTGTCAAGCTAGGACTGCCTCGTTGGTCTCGTGGTTAGTATAAATGACAGCAGATCAAGAAGTCTCGGGTTCGATTACCGGCTCGGACTACTATTGGGTTTTTCTAACAAGAGATTCTTAACAGCAGCCCGGAGTATGGAAGATAGAGGTGTTTTCCGTCCGTGCACAGAAGAGCACGTTCAGACCGCTTATAAACTGCGGTCTTACGGAAAGTTAACAAAGTTAACTCTGTGGCGCAGTGGTAGCTTACGCGACTGCTGTCCATGAGGTCTCGGGTTCGAATCCTGGGTCGGACCAAATGTTTGTATGATCTGCAAATATTTGTTTCGGAGTTTGGATGTTTTCTATGTATAATATGTATGTATTTACAAAAAAAAAAGTATATATGTATTAATATCAGTTGTCTAGTACCCATAGTACAAGCTCTGCTTAGTTTGGGACTAGATGGCATTGTGTGTTAGATGTCCGAAATATTTATTTATTTATTTATTTATTTACTTACTAAAATACGTTATTCGGTAATTCAGTTCTTTTTTTACTAAAATAAATATAAGTACGAAGTTCGCTGGGTCAGCTAGTTTTTTATAATTTTCATTCGTTGCTACGACAACACCTCAATCGCCATTCTCAATTCGTCAATTATTACAATATATTTCATTGATGCTCCGCTTCTTTTTGGTCGTTGCGTGAATATATATAACCTTCCTGGATAACCGGGCTATGAATATAAATGTGAAATAATTTTACTAATCGGACCAGTACTACCTACGATTGACGCCTTCTAATATATATAAATAAATATATAATTACAAATAGTTTATTGAATAAGTGATCATTGATTAATAAAATGTGTATAACTAACACACTTTCTACTGGGCCTGGATTACATCGATACTGAGGTGTATTAATCTGGGTATGGTGACATAGTGCTGAGATAATAGTTAAGTTAGTATGTTGTTACTTAAATTTCATAATTTTTATTTTATAATTTCGTTTGTTTTTTTTTTATTTTGTCTTTTTAACTTAAGTATCATTTTATAATTTGTAAAAATGTATCCTATACGCGTCTCATTCCACTTTTCCATATTTCTGTATTTTTCGGCGGCAGATACAAGCGAAGCTTAGTTTGGGTGCAACCAGCAATTACTCTAATATTTTGTGCAAGTATTTGAATAAAGAATTTGAATTTTCAGGAGTCGTTTATTTTCAAAAACAATTTATCTACCCACGCTACCATGACATACTACAATGGAATACAATAGGATGTTTTCTACTAACATATGTTCAATGTGACCTTACACATATGTCAGTAGAATACATCCTCGAATTATGTGCCATTGAAATACTTCAAGAAAATTTATTGGTTATTAGATATTATTGGAACAGAAGAGAAAAATAAATATTTTATAACCAACCCACAAAAACTATTAGCCTATGTAAGAAAAAGTATTCCAAACTAGATGTGGTTCTTGGTGGAGATAAAGATATTCTAAAAAATAACATTAAGACGTTAACGCTTTTCTCTATAATATCAAAACACATTACGAAAACCGCCTCAACATGCTTTGACCTCATTTTCACAAACTTTAACGAAAAAGCCATCCATACATCCGTTGAAGAACTAGCGTTTTCGAATCATTGTAATAATTGCATTCAACGTACAGCAGAGACATAAACAAAGGATCTGATGATATTTGATAAAAACAATATAGATGATCTTAAATCAGCGCTAAACTAAATAAACCGGAATGATGTAATTATGCAAAACAACGACGGTAATAAGAGCTATGTCGCTATTCTAACAAACATTCTGAATCAAACAATGCCAAAAGTCACAGTCAAGCTAAAAATGCAACACAAAAATTGGTTAACAAAGGGTATTAAACAGTCATGCAAAAACAAAGCCTGTTTATAATACTTAGATGTTAAAGAAATATAATAATATGCCAAATTATTATTTAAATTAAATAATTATATGAATTGTTATTTTATTTCAAAAGTCTGAAGTGTTATAATATTTTTGATTATATAATTTTTTTATACATTTCGATAAATTTATTGATTATTTTTTTCTTATTTTTTTTCATGAATTTAATATTGCTAATTTCAGTATAACTAGTATAGTTCTAATAATTAATTGATGTTATGTGACTTGTGACTTACTGTGCCCTACAGGGTCCACGATTGTTTTCAGTTTTAAGCGTCATGTTAAACCTCTATTTAAAACATTGAGGAATGCAAATAAATGATAAGATTATCTTGGCATAGTTTTCATAAAAAAAGCTTAGACCCGCGGTTATTGTTGTACGCTAACAACCACGAGGAAAACTGCGGGAAAGACTGCCAGACAGAGAGACAGACATATTGTAAAATATTATTGTAAAAATGTACTACGCATATATTTTAAAAATGTTATTTTGGTATATATACCGTTTATACATACTCAAGCAATATTACAAACAGACACTCCAAATTTATTTATTGGTATAGATTATTGACCTAGTTAATAGACAAACATTGGAACGCTAACATTAAAATAAAATAAAAACTTACAAGACTGGTTCTCTGATATATTTAAGCATTAAAAAATCTCTGTTATTTATTAAGTAACGGCCTTGCAGGTCAATTCTAGTGGTTGTTGGTGATCTTGGCTGGTAAACCAGAGTACGTCGATTCGATTGTAACAAATAAATGTGGCAAGAGCGAGGTAGTTTCTTCTGTATATAGGTTTACATTAGCTCATATAATAGAAATACATAAGTATGTTCTTCAGCACTCGAGCTAGATGTTTTTTTTTAAATATTACTATGATGTGTTTCAGTTTATGTGCTTAGATTTTTAGTAAATTAAATATTACTCACTTTACTTTCAAGACTTCTGTATGTTATTTGTGATTTACAGTAACTCCGAAAGTGCATGTCTAAGTTTTAGTGTAGGTTTATTTTCACAAAATAAAAAATAAATGACTAATCGAGGAATCGAAGACTAATTTTGAAAAACTGTTTTATTACATTCAGATGTATCTCCTATTGTCAAAAATATCAACAAAGTAAAATTGCGATTTAAATTTTTAGGTTTAAAATTCACGCAAATATGCACTGTGGTTTCTGGGGTCTGTTTGTGGCTGGCACGACGTCACCATTTGTCAACAAGTCTCAATTATAGCTCTTAAAAACAGTAAAGTGTTCGTCGATTATATCCGAACAAAGTGACTTTTATACATAAGTGACGTAACTCGCTCTGATTGATGTTCAACTTAACTTGGCGGGTTGCTGCATTTTGTTTTTTATTAATCAACTATCAATCTCGCACTAAATATAAAAAAAAATATATGGTTCATAGAGTATAATCGATTTTTATACTCTACGAACCCCATTTCACCAGATAAATACATAACTTTAGTGTTCTTTGGTTACTGTCGTCATGCCTATAGGTGATACTCTTATAAACAAAAGGCACATGATTTTTCTCTAATCGCATGCACCACAAAACTGAACTGTCGACCTCTAGTTTGATAACAGGCGTCATACTAAACCGTATAATTATCGACCTATTTAAAACCATCACTGAGTGGCGTCTGCAACACGTTGTGGGAACCATCACTGATGTAGGGGATAAATGAAGCCAATTAGGATAATCCAATTAACTTTATAACAACCACTTTACACTCAGCCGCATTAACTAGTTTTTTCTGTTTCACTACTATTGCAATTAAAATATATATTATATTTCCGCTAAGGATTTTTAATACTTCATTTCTAGTATAGCTTTAGTATCATCAAATTTGAATCTTATTATATTTTACGTAAAGTAGATAAAGGGGTAACATAATACATTAGAAATCTAGGTATAGCAAGTTTAGTAACACCTGTTTCTCTCCTCTGAAGATAGGAGAGAAACTGGTGTTGTGGCTTGTATTTTACTGTAATAGATACATACCTACATTTACATACATTAAGGGTTTTACGAATTGTTAAAGAGTAAACCAGTAATTCTTGGCAGATATGCATATCAGGCGTTCGTTTCCTTAAGTGTAGTGGTCAGTTCCTCGGAGCCGTAAAACCTCCTATTGCATTGCGGAATGCAATACATATATAGATGGTGGTAAAGTAATACAGAAATAAGCTAGGAGCTAATAAACTATCAAATGAATTTTTCGTTTCGGGAAATCTTGAAAAATCTAAAATAAGGCAGAGACTGTTCTAATGAGGGTTTACTTTAAAATATAGACATAGAGCAAAGAACAGAGCCCGTCCCTTAATTACTGTCAATCTTGGGTTTAAGGTGAACCCACTACCTCTTGTTTAGCTGTCACGACCACTAAGAACTAGACAAATGGTTAAAATATTGCACCAATACGATTATTTTCGTGCGGTAAGTGTATTGGCAGAAGAGCGGGGAAGACGATAATTGATTAAAGCAAGAGACACTCCTATACTCATTTATTTTCAACCAATTAGTGTAGTAAGCCAATTAACGGTCAACTTTTTTTATTTCTTGAGTNGAAGCTTGTTTAGAAGCTTTTTGAGAAGCTCTAATTGTTGTTATTAATTATATAAACATAACCTATTTAATATGAACAGCTAACAAGTATCGGAGGGGCTAAAAATACCTGTCAGCGACGCACTCCACCAAGCTACAGATCGGAACCGATGGAGACAACTGGTTGTCGAAATCACAATTCTCAGCAGTGAGGAAACGATTAAGGAGGGAGAGATAGAATGGTGTATTTTGGATACACAGCTGGTGTATTTTGACATATTCATTTAAGAGGTTTACGCACTCCACATTCGTCGTAGACACATCATCAGGTTATAATAATAATTGATTGAAAATAAGACCAATTTTACAATAATTTCAGTGAATAACTCTGGTAAAATGGTGACGGCATAAACGGCATAAAGTAAAAAAGAGACAGTAACATAGTTAGGAAGAGAATAATACACAAGAAACATTATTTAAAAAAAAATCGACTGCGTCAATATCTTTATATCTGTCATCTTTATTAAATTATTTTTTTTTAAATGAAACGCGTATATAACATACATACGCTCGAAAAACATAACCCTCCTTTTTTCGCAGTCGGGTAAAAATATGTTGAACCTCCAAATTATATTCATTTTTCAAGTGTAGTTTGAAAATGGTCGAAATTTATGCACACACGCTTAAAACGGTCGAAGCGCTTATTAGGTAGATTTTGTAATATGTTTCATCTTTTTTAAGTGGTCTAAATGTTGTACTCTGCCTACCATGTGGTAGTAGTTTTGAGCACGACGTTTTGAATACTCTTAATTTGTCTTATTTAGTTGAAAATATTTTAACACATGTTCTTTGTTAAAGACGCTACATGATAATAGCTCGAGGGGAGGGAGGCGTATGAAGCAAAATTGCCAAAACAAACACGCCATTTATAAAGATTATATCAATTTTACAATACTCTATATATTCATACGTGAAGCAAAATCTTTTTTTTACAAAAATGCTATAGGGGTATGAAAAGTAAATGTTGGCCGATACTCAGGCCTACCTGATATGCACACAAAATTTCATAAAAATCGATCCAGCCGTTTCAGAGGATTTTGGTAAGAAACACCCCGACAAGAGAGTTTTATATATTAGATTACAAACTTGTCATAATAGTTTAGTTATTAATTATATGTATACGAGTTTTTGCTTAAGCATAACGTAAAAAACTAGCATACTAAACTGAAATGTTTATGAGATGCCAATGTAACCTACAGACTGTTTCTAAAGTATACACAAGGGTATTATCACTTGTGTAATTTCAACCTTGAAAACTTTATGATTTTTTTAACACGTCCATGACGCGGTAACAAGCATGTAATATGTATCACATGGACGGGGTCAATGACACTATCCATACTGTTTTGGCACTACTTCTGTCAGAAAGTATACGTTATCTACGACGCAATAGCCACATCACGCATAGTGTGAGTTGATACAAATATTTTTTTAATTAATTTCGGATACTTAATTAAAGTATGCACACCTTATTCACTTGTTAGATTCACTAGCATATTATTAGCTTCACTGTAAATTTAAAATATATCTCAGGCAAAGTGAAAAGAACTCCTTTCGTACAAAGATTTAAAACTGAATTGTGACAGTGAAAACTTCGACTCCACTTTGAGTTCAAACATGGCTGTTGTCTTACAAACGAAAGACCTTTCAGATACGCCCTAAAGTTTGCCGAAGCCGAGTAACGGTCATTGTATAATATATTAAAGTGTGAAATATAAAATTGTAAATATCATTTCGATCTCAAACATATTACGTGGCCAACGCATGCTAATAATTAATGCAGCCCAATTACCTGTAACGCATGAACGCACAGCGACTTACCTTGACATACGAATTAACAATTGTTCTTCTTTTGTGTTTTACATTATTCAAAATATCAACTAATGTTAGAAATCTAGTTTCACATACAGAGCGAACACTTTCATCATTCATTATTAGAGTAAGAAGTTCTGCAGTTAAAACTTTGACAAACAATAGTCATCTCAATAAAGCCTTGAGATTTTCTCAAGAAAGAGATTTTTCGCTTTTGAATTTTAATTTGAAACTATGGTCTAGATATATTAAAAAGCAGATTTTCAAATTTCATATGCGAAGTATCGAAAAGGTTCGCAATAGTTTAGAAGTAAACAAAAACGGTCGCAAATCGCAACAGCAATAGTGTATAAGAAGTTGAAATGCACCAAAAAGCAACATGCACATATTAAAAGTGTCACAACATATTAGCATCTAATTTTGTGTATTCAGATTGACAGATTTTAGTGTTAAATGACGTGTAAAAAGCCAAATATTTCATCAGTCGTTATTCACAGAGTTGAAAATCTGCATGTGAATACCAACTTCACGACGGCAAACTTAGCATGCACAGAACACACTATGAACTAAAATCATATATATTTGAACTATAATATTAAACAAAAGTCACATGCCAATTTCTTGACAGAACTTCACGTCATAAGGACATTTAAAGGACCTTGCAATAAAAGAAACAAATGACTATACACTGTTATCCATTTACATTCAGGGTCAACTCATAACAATAGAAACTAATAGACTTAGTAACGTCGTCGATAACTGTCTGACATACCTATATATATGTATA
This sequence comes from Hyphantria cunea, assembly GCA_003709505.1. Lineage (NCBI taxonomy): Eukaryota > Metazoa > Arthropoda > Insecta > Lepidoptera > Erebidae > Hyphantria > Hyphantria cunea. The sequence goes on along the minus strand of PKRV01001685.1, from coordinate 340,772 downwards.
TACACTATATATATGCATATGTAAATATAACTATAAACATGTCAAAGAGACTGTGTAAAAATTTCAGTTTTTTGTATACACATAAATACAAATAGATATCATACAAAACTTCAGTAATGGAAGCCTATAAGCTATGTAAAAGGAAGAAAGTGTGCCACAAGTAAACAACGGAACGGGACTAAGAATTTTGTAAAGATACATGTGTTTTTATGTTGCCGTAAAATCTCATTATTATAGAACGATCATAATCTTGTAGTTTATCATCATTAATTGATAGATATGTAGGACTAAAGGTGTAAGAGGTCTTAGATGTGCAACATGTGCGAACTAGCAAGTGCGAAACAAGTTTACATTACGTGTCGCAATAAAGCGGGACTGGGATGTGGGAGTTCAATAACCGCAATGAAATTGGACTTGAATGTATAAAGCACTAAAAATATCATACTGACTTTCCTCGTAATTTGTTTGATAATAGTAGCTACAATCACTTGACTCACACGTCTGACGTTTACCATGCAGTACGAATTGTGTTTATCAACATTTGGAACGAAAATAAATATCCTACTATCGTTCTTTGTTAGATTGATTACGTGAAATTTTGAAATAGCGGTTCTGATGTCATTAACAACATCCCATGACGCATCACTATTGAACATCTGACGCCACTCCTACCATGTTTTAAGGACTGTTTTTCAACATAATGCTCCTTTGTAGTCGGTTTCATAATATGAAAATTGGAAATAGTGGTTCTAATCCAGTACAAAACATCACATGACACAAGCCATTATTGAACGTCAGACGAATACCATGCAGTAAGAAGTATGTTTATCAACATTTGCAATAAACATAGCGTCAAACCCTCACAATGATTGGAATACAATTAATCGCTGATATTATGAAATTAATACTTAACAATAAAATCACGCTAGCAAGGAAAATAGTGATTGAAGTAAAATATTAACAATCGCAACTGCTTTAAACCATAATACATAATAACAGAAGGATAAGTTTTAGGAAAGTAGAATCAAAAACACATTATATTATACCTATATTTCCTTACCCTTCATGTTTATGCTAAGTAAGTTTTAGGGAATTTCTTGTAATTTCCCGCTATCTTCTTTGTCTTTCTAAAATATTAATATTATTTTAAAGTACAAGAATTCCGAGCTCTTTTATTTCGTAACATGATGTTATATAATTAATGATCTCCCTACAGTAAGGACTATTTCTTTCATCAAATTCGTACGAGCAATCAAGTTAATATTCAGGACGTGGGTTTTCTAAGATCGCATACCAATTAAAAGTGATTTTATATTACGTTCGACGAGAAATTATCCTCTATTTTTTCCTGTTCACTCAAGGTTAATCGCTACGTTATATCTATAATAATAATAATAATAATAAATATTTCGGACATCTAACACACTGCCATCTAGTCCCAAACTAAGCAGAGCTTGTATTATGGGTACTAGACAACTGATATAAATACATAAATACTTTTTTTTTTGTAAATACATACATATTATACATAGAAAACACCCAAACTCCGAAACAAATATTTGCAGATCATATAAACATTTGGTCCGACCCAGGATTCGAACCTGAAATATGAATACATAGTAAAACCTTTTCATAAAATACTATCAATAGACTTATTGAAAATTCTTTTAAAGCATATTAGATGGTGTCTCTATAGAGGGATCCTCGGTGATTGTTATCATCGGTCACTTATAGCTAAGTAAAAAAATCTTTATGAATATTTTATTGCCGCTAACCTTTTCTACCAAAATATGGTAGGTATTTCTCATATCAATATTCTCTACACGTGCAGAATTTTGTCTAAGACTCTGAGAGTATTCATCCTTCATTCGGATTCGGATCGTTCATCCAATCATTTGTGCAAATATGTCATTCGATACTTAGTGAAATTTACACACAAAATCTAAAGGGCGGTGGTATTATATATTGTTAGTTGGTTGGTTGGTAACATAGGTTCCACTTTTTAATAATCATTAACTTGCAGCTTTATCCAGTCCTCTCTATCAAGAGACCTTTCCTTGACCTCCCTAACGTCGCAAACCGCCACTTTTTCCTTAATCTTGCCTATAAAACTGTGTCTTGGTCTTACTCTTTATCTCTTTACTATCTCTAAAAGTTTTTAGATAAGTTGCATAATATAATACTTTAATTAATTTGATTCGAAAATCCAAGTTTCAACAAGCCAGATTTATTTTAGCTTTAATCGAATAGACTTATTAAGTTACTGGCGTCAAAATAACTTAACTAAACAGACAGCAATAGACCCCTAACTGATGCCAAGCATAGTCTTGGCATCAGCTAGATGTCATCATCATGACTTTTTGGCATTTGGTGAACAAAATAAGCATTGTGGAGATTGTGTCTCGTAAAAGGCAGTGCAAGACGCCCAAAGGCCAGGTGGCCTGACGATTTGTGCAAGTTGAGTTGGATGCGTTAAATCCAAAATCAATCAGTCGCGTGCAATTGGAGAAGCCAATATCCAGCAGTAGAAAGAAATCACGAATGAGTTTAACCTACCGCTTAAGAGTTCTGGGGAACGTCCTACCTATGAATCAAACAATTTACTTTTTAAGACCAAAACAATGTAATTTTTTTTTCACAACAGTACTAGCGAAACTGTACATAACCATAGTTTAAGTTTTATGGTGACATCGACGCGCAGTGATGCATTGTTACACTTTTAATAACACGCCAACCCGCTCTGGTTCAGTAGTTACTAAGACACGATTCCGCGCAATCTGTCGCACTACCGCCGCGTATCGATATCAAGCAATAATTGTGTAAATTTGTGAATCTAATAGATTTCTTTTTCCTCGGTTATATAGTGGTTTCTTTCATTTAAGTATACAAAACCGTACAACAACTATTAACACTAGTACACGAGCAATTAAAGTGCATTCCTTATTAATCAATCATTCCCTACGCAGTTACTACGTAGCATTGTCGGTGCACGATCAAATTAGTTAAATAACTACTAAGGTTACTTAAAGTAAGTTCAAGTATGATGGAGACAAACGCTGTAGATGGCGGGTATGTATCTTTTAAAAGTCGTGGTTAGAGTTTGTGATAGCTGGGTCCCTTACGAACAGTGTGGCATAGTTTTCGTCGGAAGTGCACGTTTCACGCGCGTGCTATGACCATGGGTGAACGTCAAGTGCCGACCGCCGTTAACCAACGTATTGTCATTCGATTTTTAATGTGGGAAGCGTTAAAACCACGAACTTTTGTCTGCATTTGTGAAATTGGTTCACCCAGATTACTTCAATATCGCAAATAACGGCGCGGTGGGTTCCTAAAATGATTGAACTTCGAGCTTCGCGCGTCTCACGCTTGATACAATATTAGAATTAGGGTGGAGGTACCGAAACACGGGGGGTGTTTCCCTACAGTCCGGATTTATCACCGTGCAACTACTACATGTTTGAATCACTGAAAGAAGCCCTCGGAGGTCAAAGATTCAATATCGACGACGAGGTAGAGGAGTTTTTGCGCACATGACTGTCCGAGTTGTCCTAGGAATACTTCGATACCAGCATCAAAAACTATACATTTTTACTTACAAAATTACTTTACTGTGCACACAGTTGTTGCAAACCTCTTTATTCTCATAAAATACCTGAAATTACTTATAATTTCCTGCCAGTTTTCTTCGTCTTTACTTTGGCATGTTTAATCTGTATTTAATGAAGTTGCTAGTGGAAGCTCGGCATTAATCGGAAATAGTCTTACGTAAGTAAGTAATCTACTTTACTCAAGTGAAATTTATATTTAAACTTTGATCAATATGGTCTGGAGAACATTGGTAACAATGTTTTAAAGACAGACGCTTTTCCTGTTTGCAGACTTATACATTATACATATTAAATATGGTACGCATATAATAAACGCAAAAATAAACACAAACGCAAGCTGTATAGGTCAGTCGATGAGAAAAGGAACTTAAGACAGATTAGAACAAGTTCAAAGAATTGGTGTACTTACTTTCAGTATTAGGCACCGGAATCTTGGTAGTAGTTGGCGATGCATTTGGTGCTATAGATGCTGAAGGCACCGTTGGTGTGGTTGCAGGAGCGTTCGTAACGTTGTCTACCGCGTCACGGCGGTGTCGACCATGTTCATGAGACACGATGTCATAGCTGAAGGGGCTGCTCGCATCCCCATTTAAGACGTACTCCTCTGTCAAGGCTGGAAAAGACAAAATACATTTGATTAATTTGAGTAAAATTTGTAGAGCCAACTACTATACTACGCTTTTAGAAACATGTTATAACCTGTGTGTGTAATTAATTTCTTACATGTATATGATGCTTCGGGGAAAGAAGCTTCAATTAAGAACTCTTAAAATTAAAAATTGTATATTAACCAGGCCATGTATAGAAAGAATAAAAATAAATATATAGATTTTTTCCAGATTTTTCTCATGATGATTACAATCAATCCTGTCACCCCGTTTCGGCTGGATGTTGAGTTCTGGAACACCCTGTATACTCATTAAGCAACGAAGTTACATATTGAAGACTTCATTAAAGGTAACTGGTTCTTCTAACAGAATTTTCTTGAATTTATTACTTTGTAAGACAAGAGTCGTTAGACGGCCTTAAAATAAGTGACACTTTAAAATATTAATAACATATGCCCGTTACAAAATATACCTATTACACCTATTACATTCAGATAGAATGTAATAGGTTAACAAATAAAGTATCAATGAGGCAACTACAATTACAAAACTTGGGTTTTATGTGCCACAAGTGTATGTTGCAAAAATTAGATTTTCTATGTTTGTACAAGTTGAAAGATAAAAATGGGCAAATTTAAAATAAGAGGAACTTTAGTTTCGTATATTTATGTATGTGTCTTGTGCAGTATAATTGAATATAATTTAAATGATGACTGGTGTTTATAATGGACAAGCGACCCTGCTCGGCTTTGCACGAAAGTCTTTGACATTATCGATTTCCTCTAATATGCATATGTCACACATATATAAACCTTCCTTTTAAATCACTCTATCTATTGCTAAAAACTACGTTGAAGTCCGTTTAGTAGTTAATGATCTAAGCGAAAAGACAGCGGAAGCGACTTCATTTTATATTATATAAAGAAGGGCAGGCGCTCATAGCCCAGTTGCACTCGGTGATTAGAAACAATCATCGAGGGTAAGCAACGATGGCGCGGTCAGTACCTGGATGGATGACCGCTGGTGGCATGTTACCATGAGCGTCTCCGTGATTCGGAGGTCACGTTAAGCAGTCGGTCCCGGTTGTTATCATAAGATAACAGTCATGAAGCTTAGTTGTTGCCTTCGGGCGGCTTAAAAACATCCAACGGCAAGATTTACGTAGCCACAACGTATTCTTGCCAGTCCCCAACCCGCACTTGGCCAGCGTGGGGACGTATGGCCTTAACCCTCTCCTGAGAGGAAACCCGAGCCCAGCAGTGGGACATTATGGGTTGTTTTTGTTTTAAAGAAGGGACATAAACATTTTTCCAAGAGCGGCTTAAAACACTAACTACTAAAAATATACGGCTGTAGAAACGATTAAACCATTGGGGGAGAGAAAATAAGTAAACCAAGACAAATAACATAAAAGCGTCCATGTTATTACAAGTGTGTATTGAACTAATAATTAAAGAGGTCATTATTAATAATGTAAGGGCAATTAATATAATAACATGTTCAATCGACTATCTGATTAGAAGTATAATGAATATAATAGATACGTATGTAAATGAACATAATTAAAGTGTGTTTGAATGGCGTTAGAAAAGAGGACTAGATTATTATAGTCGGAACTGAAATTTAATAGAAAAAGGTTTGTTGATTGAGTGTTACATATATTTTAAAATTCTGCATCAATGTTAAGTCTAATCAAATTATTTGTGTATGTTTAATTGTGTATGTGATTGGTGTAAAAACGTAACTTTTCTACTCAATACAATAGCAACCATGCTCGAATCACATTATTATTACTTATATATAGAGCTAAAACTAACATCGTGTAATGTTAGTTGTAGCTCTAATGAAAACTGAGGAGATCGAGCACCTATTGTTAGCATTTGCTAAAAAATACGTATCTATATTTATAAAATAGGAAGGTGACTGACTGACTACGATACCCAGAGATCAACGCACAGCCCAAACCGCTGAACCTAGAATCCAGAAATTCTATAATATAAGTGAGCACTAAGAAAGGTATTCCGGAAATGCCACCCGCAAGTGGGTAAAATAAGGGATGAAATTTCTACAACTTCGCGCCGTGGGCAAAAGCTAGTACAGAAAAAATAAAAACACATTTTTTAGTAGATAGGATAGTGACAATATTAAACCATCGTTTCCATATACGTTCTTCCTTATTTTAGAACATAGAATATAATAGCATTTAAATTCGAAATCATTTATACAATTAAGATACTTGGTGACATTTATGACCGTTAAATTGAAGCTACAATCAAAATCTCAGATCGAGACAGACAGACGCCACAGAATGTGCTGGATAGTCAAGGTAAATTAGATGAAAACACTAAAAATGGATTGCCTGTTTGTGTTGTTTACTTCCATTTTCCAAAATGCGTAGAGCCTTATGAGAAGAATACTGGCAAAGAAACTCATGGCTCTCTCATGAACTCTTTTAAAAGTCAGATATTCAGGTACAGTACTGTTAATAATTAACATGAAAGGAGAACAGTGCGCAAGGTGTTGCCATCTGAATTTCATTTTATTGAAATGCTCAAATGCTCCAAAAGCTAGCGCTACAACAAAAACAAGTAACGAATTATTTAAAATAAAAAATCCCGACTACGTCAATATCTGCCATCCTACTAATATTATAAGCGCGAAAGTTTGTAAAGATGTTTGTTACTCTTTCAGGTAAAAACTACTGAATGGATTTTAATGAAACTTTACAGTAATATAGCTGATACATCAGAATAACACATAGGCTACTATTTGTCGTGATAACCGACATATACGCCGGCGAAGCCGCGGGCATAAACTATTTAAAATACGTCTTTAATAAATTCATTGAAGAACTGAATAGATGGAAAGAACTGAAAAGAAAATCTTTTTCAATTCTTTTTTTGTTTTTTTTTTAATTATTTTGATGTACCCAGTGTCGCTCTCACGACTAAGACGAATCTTGTCAAACGTCGTTGTGAAACGGCTTGTCGTATTTTTATGTTAGTAGTGTCAGTAACATAAAAATACGACAAGCCGTTTAAGCTCTAGGGCATGCCAAAGAAATATACATACATACATACATACATACACTCGAAAAACATAACCCTCCCTCTATCGCAGTCGGGTATTAACAGTGATGCCGTTTGAAGGTTTGGGGCTATTACACATAGAAATTATTTCTACTGACATTCAGTTGCAAAATCTACTTTTAAAAAGCAGTTGAGCAAACCAAATAGTATAATAGGCTAAGCATCGCTGACAATACTGACCAGCCACCCCAAGCAGCACCCGTTCACGAGTATGATGTACGGATCACCCATCATCTTCTTCACCATATTAGAGGGAAAGAAACGACCCGCTCCATGACGACACCACAAGCAATGACATTTTAGTGAGCATGACGACCAATAGTCAAGATACTGATAAAAATCACTACTAATTAAATTACCATAATAATCGTCACGCATTACTATCAACTAACAATGGTTTGTTAATAATAAATCTTAGTTATAAGACAATGATATTTGTGTATATAGTAACATCATCTTAGCCCATGATTGTTTGTCGCTTAGATAATCGTTGATCGTGTAATAGACTTTCCAAATAAGGGGATGTTTTACAGTAAGCTTGAATTTATCTACGGGAAGGACGATTATATCCATAGGATTTTTATTATAAAAACATACACCAAGACCTTCAAACGAGTTGCGTACCTTATGTAAGTGATGATAGGAACCAACAAGTTTAAACTTGTTTCTTGTATTAAAATGGTGTATATCAGTGTTTTTCTTATAATCATTAATATTGAGCGTAACAAACATGATATCTGCAAATATATACTGTGAAGCAACAGTCAAAATACAAACAAAACAACAACCCATAATGTCCCACGATGAGAGGAGACCCGAGCCCAGCAGTTAAGGCCATACGTCCCCACGCTGGCCAAGTGCGGGTTGGGGACTGGCAAGAATACGTTGAGCTACGTAAATTGGGAGGGGTCCGGATGGCGTAAGAAAGCGGTTCCTGGATCCCTCCCTTCTCAGGCGCAGAGTGGCACACCGTGGTGGTTTAGTGGGTAGTCTGGCTGGTGTCAGTCAGGAGTCCCACACGAAGCGAACCCCCTGTACCCACAGGGGGGGAGCGAAGTGCGTAAAGGCATTCCACCACGTCAAAAAAAAAAAAAAAAAAAAACGTAAATCTTGCCGTAGGATGTTTTTAAGCCGCCCGAAGGCCTCCAACTAAGCTTCACGACTGTTATCGTATGATAACAACCGGGACCGACTTGCTGTACGTGACCTCCGAATCACGGAGACGCTCATGGTAACTTGCCACCAGCGGTCACCCATCCAGGTACTGACCACGCAATCGTTGCTTACCCTCGATGATTGTTTCTAATCACCGAGTGCAACTGGGCTATGAGCGCCTTTGTCAAAATACCCATATTCTTAAATAACCCTCGAAGATATACTCTTGCACCTAAATTGTACATTCCAACATCAGCCACCTACCCCAAAGTAGTATTTATACCATAGAACATGAAGCAGTATAAATAGCTAGAATATGTACTTTTCATACTGCATAAGCTGCCGAACTAAACCTACCTTCAATGCTATCTTTCTGGGCTGCCCATAGTAGTTCACTATCTAAAATAATTTCTGAGAATACTGTCGAGTATACAATGCTTAAGGTTTCATTATTTAGAGTTAGATTAGTGCCTGGCTTTTTTACCTTTTCTTTAGCTATACTACATGACTATAAAAATAGGACTTTAAGTAGGTTCTCCTGGCAAGTATAACTTGAATTCAATATTATTACATAGCTGTGTTCCACGCTACATAAGATTCGCACATATATGTACAAACAACTATCATTGTTAGCACGATCACACTTTGGTAAATATTTTCTTTGCTACGTGCCTTATTACAGAGCATAAGGAACGGATCTCCACACACGCTGAATAAATATCGCAATGATGTAGGTAAAAGAAAAAATATCCATGTATTAAATATTGAACAGTCACTCAACCCAATAGTATGAGTTTTAACATGTGAAGCAAATTTTTCTACGCATTTTGGTTCAACTTTAGAAGATACAAAATTGGCTAATTCCATAATGGATCTCCTGTTTTTTTTACTAGATCATCTGGTCTATGTATGTAAATAAAATGGATTTGATGAGATTTTTAATGTGAAAAATATTATGTAAAATTTAGAAAAAATACTAGGCCAATGGATGTTTCGAGATTGGACCTTAATTTTAAGCCCACAACGTCCAGAAACAAGAAATTATAAATAGAGAAAGTAGTATAAACTAGTCTATTTAACAAGCTGTGCTATTAGGGTAAATCTACTGCTGTCTAGCATAAATTTCGACATGCATGATACCAAAATCTATATCTATATATTTATACGTGAAGCATAAACTTCGTACCCCTCTTAACGAGAATCATGCAAACGAAGGAGTACAAAATTAAGCACATTACAAGCGGTCCAAATTCGAACGCCAAGCGATCTCTACTAATAAAAATTAGGACCAAGCATGAGAACCAGTAACATAAGACTGACTAACTTCGTATTTCGGTCCTGGGTAGGCAGTGAAGGTAGACGCCATTTATCGTGATTCTGATAAGTATGCTAAAAAAGGAACCAGTACCTACCATAATGGCTCCAGATCAAGGTCCATTAATGTACTGGTTAATTCGTGTCAAACTTTTTATATTAATAAAGTTTAATAGCAGTTTTGATTTACAGTTATTTAATGACAATTTAAAAATAAAGAAGGTTAAATAATTGAGTGAAAAATTATTCAAACGTTATTTGCTTGCCACTATTTGATAAAATAATATTATGTATTTAACTTATTACTTAATGAAGTGTACCTTTCTGACGAAGTTTCTTCTAATTGGTAATTCACTGATATCTACCTGATATAATTGTTTGCAGAAAATTAAATGTCAAATGGTTTTCCTATTAAATCTCTTTGTAAATATAATTACATACGTACATTATACGCATTAAAATATCAACTTCTTTAATTTTGACAGACATATATTTGTACATAAAGTCTTTTAAAATACAGATAAATTTATTATATTTTCAGTCACATCTTGTTCTAGATATTTTATAATACACTAGATATTACTAGAACCAGATTCTATCCATCGATATAAACCGAGTAGATAAATAGTGTAACGCGCGTAGTCAAGATAGCGGCAAAGCAACACGTTATTTACACGTTATTTATTAGTACAAACTTAGAATATTCTCCAATGCACATCAAGTAGAACGGCTAGAATATGAATGTCCCCGCATTACTCCAACAAGTGCCATTTATATCATCTAACATTATCGATCATATTCATATTATATATATATATATATATATATNATATATATATGATCATATTCATATATTATAAAGATTTATTACGCCGGAAGTACCATTGTATAAAAAGAGTACAGACATCATTAACAATATTTCTAAGTAGCGCCAGAAGCTGATAAGCGGGAGGCGCCAAGATATTAATATTATTTAATATGAACCAACTATTTACTTGATCATTACATTATAAGGTTATAATATATACGAGGTTGGAATCGCTACTTATAACAATGGTTTCTGGACATATGCTAATTATATTATTTTAATAAAAAAAATGATGAGCATAATTTAAACTGTCACAGTGATAAATGTCAGTCAGCAGCCTACCAATACTGTAACCATATGAACCGTTGACTAGACCGCGACCCGTCAGGAAATGGGGGCCTTGGGTGGCAAATTCAGATGCATAAACTGTCTGATCGTATAATTCAATCGGGCAGCCACGACTCGATTGAGGGGGAAGTATTTTCCTCGGGATGGGGCCTGATTAGACGTAGGGGAGGACCTGAAATATTTGGATCTCGGCCCTCAAAGAATAGGGCGTCTGAGGCCGCCAGTGATTTTTGGGATCACCACATACCCTTGCCTCCAGGGAGTTCTCCACCCCGTCATCAAAACAAAGTCACATCTGCTAAAGCTATTTATCATTTACTGTCTCAGTATAATTTTGCAACCCTGATAACGAAATTACTGCTCAGCCTTTTATAGCGTTGATTTCAATAGGTATCTTCCGTTTCTGTTGTAGTAATGCTGTTTCACAAGCTGTTGTTACTGCATCAATGCTAGGGAAAGCGATTTTTTGATAATAGTTAATTATTAGTAGTTAATACTCTGTATTATCCATTAAGTAGTTCTTGAACGTGCTAGAGCTGAATTGTTTCAAAAAATAGACAAAGACTTATTCCTCTCGTAATTATTTTTGTTAATGTTGAACCTATCTTCGTGTAATAGTGATAATACTTATAATTACAAATTTTAATGAGATGTCATGTAAAATTAATAATATATAATTAAATTCACATTTAAAAAGAGCTGTGAATTAATACGTAGTGATTAGGACTATGAAATAAATACGAGTCATTCTTTTATAAAAGAGACACACACATAAGATGATCGTAGTCAAACTGCGTTATAGTAGTAAAATAACATGTATTCGAATAGGCATAGCTCAAAGACTTCATCATATTCATATCTGATGACAATGGAGACGCTATGAATTTAGAACTAATTAATACTAATTAGTATATCCATATTGTATTGTAACTTAAGCAATGTGTTTACGTGATAAAAGACATTCCACTTACATGTGTATATGAATATTTTGTACAAGTAATGAATAATGATGAACTTTTAGAACGGTGAGAGGCGTGACGGCGTCTTGACCTGGAGGTAACTCTGATCACCAAATGATGTACCACATAGTGGGGTACGGCAGAGGGGACTCCAAAATAGCTGATGCATTCCTAGAGCTCCTCATTCCAGCCGAGGTAGGCTGCCGCGAAGTTTAGTGGTTAGAACGGTTCTCCGCGAGTTCCAGACAAGCCTTTCATCTATCTCGTCTACGAAGAGTATGGTGCGAAAAACATTCCCGGCGTTAAAAAAAGTAAGAAAAGGTAAGTACTAGAGTATATTCAGACCAGAAACAAGAAGAAGTGTGATTATAGAACTACCATTAATTGATAATTTACTAATAATATGTATGTATTTACAAAAAAGATAAATATTTATTTATATCAGTTGTCCAGTACCCATAACACGAGCTTTGCTTAGCTTAGGGCTTAGATGGTGTTGTGTGTAAGATGTCCGAAATATTTATGATTATTATTCATAAATAAATAGACCTCAGTCACGTTTTCGTTTGTGTGCTATCTCTGCTTCAGCACATATACTGAAGCAAGCACTGATAACACAGACTCATAGAAAACTACCAGTTAGCAATTCTTTGTATGCTTTTAAGCGAATGGGTGAGGATACCGCATAACATCCTGCATCCAGGAGTTGCAGTTGACCATCTCCAGTGAAATTTAAGGTGATCGTTTATATGTATATTTTAACATTACATAGGATTAAAAACCTATAGCATAGGTTACCACCTCACAATAAATGTACAATTCAATTTTTAATACATTCATAATAATAGGACTTCGATTAATATCGATGTCAAATGGTTCATTCATTGCATTACAGTAGTAATGCAGTTGTGTGTAATACAATAAATAGCCTTCACTGTAATAATATAGTAGAATCTAGTTAAAGCCACACAGTACCGTAATGTACCCTGCAATTATGTACTAACGTAGCAGGTTAGTCATTTCGTTGTCATTTTTATGTCAAACAAATAGTTTCTTTTTAGTTTAGTTTACTTTTTGTAGCTACAGTTACCGTATGTAAGTCAGGATGTATGTAGGATTTTGGCTTTATATCACAGGAAAGATAAAGTTTTAGATATTGTATCCACCAAAACAGCTAGTAGTTTATAAATATAACCGCTACTAGAGCAATGACCATAAAATGGAATGTCTACTACTCTATATACCTACTACAGTTAATATCATTATCTTAATGTTACTTAGCGTTATAAACATATTACGTTTATGTCATTGACCCCTTGTTTTGTTGTAATTAAGCTGAACAGTAGACCAAAATTGACACTCTTAAAGTGAATGGTACAACAAACAGTCATAGGACAGACGAGTGTATTAATTGAAATAACAGGAAGTATTCATTTGTGAATACATCCAAAGCGGTAGTTCACACCGGTGAGCGTACTAATTCATCCATGTTATGTGTACTAATTGTAATCAAAACAGTGGTCATTGACATTTGTGTGAACAGAGATTGTAGAAACGATACATAAAAGATGTCATATCTGTACATTGTAAAGAGTCGACGATATTAAGGATTTTCCGATAACTTTTGACACTAAGCGAATATTCGGTTCGTCTATTAACAATATTGTAAATAAAGCTTCTAAATGTTATTATATTTAGGCTGTCATCTGAATTTAATAACTTTTTCCCTAGTCACTCCAAAAATGGTTGGCAAATTTGGAATCCAATTAACAATGCAAACACTGATCACCTTCCCTGAAGGCTCATTCTACTCTTTCTATATGAGGCGTGACTACCTTAGCCGTTGTAGAAAATTGCAAATCGTCCCACTACACCATACACATCTACGGAAATAAAATCTTTTGTAGGACATGCCGCTCATTTAACGGGGAGTTTCGGTGAGTCTCTTGACTTATTTATATCCAGATTTCAACAGACGCTACAATTTTATTCATCAATATAAGTTTTTCTGTAAGAATAAAAAAAATATCAGACGAATATGATGAAAGGTTATCGCTTAACAAATAGTGCATTGATAACACAGACCCCTACGCTGTTCTAGTTTAAGTATTACCAACAACAATAACAAATAATTTAAGTAGGTAGGAAAAACGACTTTTGCACCTATCGGGAATATTCGATCCACCCTACAGAAAAGACTAGAGAAAGATTACAATTGGAAAGCATGGAAGTGCTACTGTACTTCACGTGGAATGCTTTATATATATTATAATAAATATATTATCGCTGATTTGTGAGACATATTCAAGAACCCATAAATGATGATAGACACTGATAACAGTCATTATTGAGATGTGGCCTATATTTGTTTCAGATGATAACTCGAAAATTAAAATTTTACTGGATAAAATAAAAATTGAACAGGAAGATACGAACTGTAATGGACATAATAAAATGTCACATTGCTAACTTCTCTTCCCTTTCTGAAGTTACTGTGAGACTGAACAGTAAAGTTCTAGAACCTGCAGTACAGTTTAATCGAGTTAGTATCAAATTGACTTGTTAACTATTGAAAGAAGTACGCGCATTGCAAAAATTGCACTACTATTCTACTATCAGTTATCTTTAATATCCTGGATGGAAGATAAGCCTTTGTATGCAGCGATACAGTGCTCGACTCAATTGAGGAACGCATTAGTTGGTTAGTAGGCGACAATGAAACTTATCCTTACCATTAACTTGCCATTCTGATGCAATTGTTCGTAATAACTTGCAAATCTACATGCAATGCGGATATTTGGCAAGTTCTTAAACGAATAATCTGTGTTCCACACTACTATTGGAAACACACTAATGATATGGTCCGCAAATCTACATGCAATGCGGATATTCGGCAAGTTCTTAAACGAATAATCTGTGTTCCACACTACTATTGGAAACACACTAATGATATGGTCCGCAAATCTACATGCAATGCGGATATTCGGCAAGTTCTTAAACGAATAATCTGTGTTCCACACTACTATTGGAAACACACCAATGATATGGTCCGCAAATCTACATGCAATGCGGATATTCGGCAAGTTCTTAAACGAATAATCTGTGTTCCACACTACTATTGGAAACACACCAATGATATGGTCCGCAAATCTACATGCAATGCGGATATTCGGCAAGTTCTTAAACGAATAATCTGTGTGCCACACTACTATTGGAAACACACCAATGATATGGTCCGCCTTGCGCAATAACTGCACCGTGTGCAATAATTAACCGTGGGAGAGCCATACTTCGGCATGAAAAGACCGGCTCGACCGGGGTGATACCACAGCCTCATAGAAGACCGGTATGAAACAGCGGTTGCGCTGTGTATCACCAAGCGAGTGAGGATACCTTAGGCTCATACCGGCTCACCGGATTTGTAGGGGAAGCTTGCTTGTACCGAGGTAGAACCTGGTCAGGCGGTGAGTCAATTCAGGGAGAACCCGAAATCACATTGTCCGTGTCCTCTCCAGAATAAGTCGTTTGAATTCTGTTATCAGGATAGGATTTATTCGCAGGAAAGAGTGGAGGACATATCACGAGTATCAACAACGACCTAGATTGCTTAAACTCGTGGTCGTTGAGGATCGGATTGTCATTAAAGCCTACATAATGTCAGGCAATCGTAATAGGCAGCAAAAATATAATGCGCAGAGTGGATACAACTTCACTCCCTCCAATCGTCTATGGTCAACCCTGTGTCCTTCCCACAACTACAATTTCGTAAACGCCTCATTCTTTGTGCAAGCAGTGCTGCTATGGAATGCGCTGCCACTCGAAATCAGGATGTCCATTAACCATTACACATTTGAAAAGAGCGTACACAATCATCTCCTTCAGATTGCAGGATAACAGTACTCCTACTTAATGTCTACTTTCTACAGTGTACGATTTTTAAGTATATATATATTGTGTATTTATATTTATTTGTGTACGGTTTGTAATTTATTGCTGGTTTAGGTCAATTGCTTCTATATCTGTTGTTGATTACAGCTTTAACCTCGATTCATAACCTTACCAGATCTCTACGCCCCCAAAGGTTGGCTGGTAAAGATGTCGTGGGCATTAAGCCCGTCAATTTACACAAATGCAAGAAATCGTACATAAATAAATAAATAACTTTCAGTGATGATCTCATTTACTTACAGCGTAAGACCAAAACGAAAAAAATAATATATATTTATACATGTGACTCATATATTCATAGTAAATTTAATACATACATATATACTGTACATAGTCTCTGTGTCTCGGAGGTCACGTTAAGCTGCCAGACCCGGTTGTTATCACAGGATAACAGTCGTGAAGCTTAGTTGGGAGTCCTTTGGGCGGCTTAAAAAAATCCAACGGCAAGATTACATACATAGCCAAAATGTACCTTGCCAGTCCCCAACCCGCACTCGACCAGTGAGGGGACATATAGCCTTAACCCTCTCCTCAATCAGCAGTGGAACATTATGGATTGTTGATGATGATATAGTAATATGTAAATAAATATACACGTTTTAAGAATAGTGAAAAACAATCTGTCATTCGATTGAGAGTATGAGTCAAAGTTGTAATACTATGTATATTCATTATTTATCGATGACAGTGATGAGTACCTCTGTCACAGTGGTATCATTTTTTGTTTATAAAAACAACAAAGATTATTCGAACTTCAACCATCTTCAAGAAATTGACGGCTATTGTGAAATATGAAAACATTATTTGAAGTCAGCATTCTGGTGAACGAGTAATCTTATAATTGGTTATTATTGCATCAAAACGGTGAAGGATGCGTATTCAGTGTATTTTTAAATAAATATATTGCTGCAGTACGTTAAACTTTATACTGACACTAACTGACCCACGCAGTCCCGTCTCCGTCTTCTTTTGCTCGTAGCGATTCAAACAGAGGAAACAAGGTTTACCATAAAGAGAGAGCCAACTTTAAAAGATAGACAATACCGTGGATTGTACTTTTATTTGGAACGTTTTAAGGGAATATTTGAGTATCTTTAACTATTAACGAAGCGCACGCAATGGAAGCACTGAATATATTTTCTCAAATTTTTTGCCACAATTTTCATTGAAATTCCGCTCCTACTGTTCGCAGCGTGATAATATATAGCCTTCTTCAAAGAATTCGCTAATTAACAATGAAAGGTTTTTTCAAATCGGACCAGTAGTTTAGCGCGTTCAACAAATCAAACAAACTTTTCAGCTTTATAATCTGTATTAGTATATATATGGTTAAACGCATGGTATTACCATCAGTACACATTTTTGGTTTCTACATATAACAATAAGAGGGTTTTGGTTTAACAAAGCAACATTATTCGAAAAGAAAATTAGAAGGAAGACGGTCTATAAAAAGACTGCTATAAGTACAATGACTAATTTGAACAATTGCCTCGGGTATGAAAATATAATAGTGCATGCGCGATCTAATAATGTTTTTCGCGAAGTTTTCTATGTATATAATATGTATGTATGTACATAAAAAGTATTTATGTATTCATATCAGTTGTCTAGTACCCATAATACAAGCTCCGCTTAGTTTGGGACTAGATGGCGTTGTGTGTTAGATGTCTGAAATATTTATTTATAATGTCTTATTCACAATTGTATGACTTGATAAAATACATGTTTGTAGACAACTATTTTTTAAAGGTAATATAATTAATTAATAAAATAAACTTACCGTTGTTACCAAACTTTATGTACATTTGATTTCAACTGATTAACTACTTTAACCTACTTTGTAATTGTCGTACTAACAAGCGTTACATAAATATACAATTCGTGACAGTATTAATTTGCAATGTCGCAGCATTATTTAGTGGTTTATAATAATGGCACTGCAGGGTCATGATTCCCCGTGTGATTTGGCAAAACCGCTCATTATTAGTCGCGGCGGTGGGTATTTTCCTCTTTAATTTACATAACATTCCCTTGTATATATGTACGAGAGATGTAACTCAAAATTAATCTATTCCAGCCTCCCGTGAAATAGACTATTTTCTACAGCAGCTCTACTCACAATCATAATGAACAACGCAAACCTCTTTTTAACCGTCTGTGTATTCGACGTCGTGACTCATAGCCCAGTTGCACTCGGTGATTAGAAACAATCATCGAGGGTAAGCAAGGATGGCGCGGTCAGTACCTGCTTGGGTGACCGCTGGTGGCATGTTACCATGAGCGTCTCCGTGATTCGGAGGTCACGTTAAGCAGTCGGTCCCGGTTGTTATCATACGATAACAGTCGTGAAGCTTAGTTGGAGGCCTTCGGGCGGCTTGAAAACATCCAACGGCAAGATTTACGTAGCCACAACGTATTCTTGCCAGTTCCCAACCCGCACTTGGCCAGCGTGGGGACATATGGCCTTAACCCTCTCCTTAGAGGAGACCCGAGCCCAGCAGTGGGACATTATGGGTTGTAGTATAGTGTATTCGACTGTATATTTTTTATGTTTGCTACTTCAAACTTTCGACTGGGTGAATCGATTTTGATGTTTTTTTTTTCATTTGATAGCTGGTGCTTCCTATGTGGTCTCATTTCAATTAGATCCAGTTTTTGAAGTCGGTATATTTTTGTTAAATTTTGTGATTACATACGAGTCGTTTAAAAAAGAACTTGCTCATATAGTTACCTCTTGATTCAAATGTGTCTGATATGAGCAGAAGACGTCGAGGAAAGACTCGCTCATTTACACAAAATGCACGATCCGGTGTAGCTATTTTAATGCAGCTGTTGCTATAGAAAAACCAAAGATTCAAAACGCAGTTGCAAAATAGTCGATCACCAATCTAAAAATACCTCGGACGCATTGCTCTAAAATATGTTTTTTAGCTTATATATGAAATTTCAGTTTATTTGTTGCCACGGACTAGTTTACTATTTAATATTACATAGGTTTTTGTATTGAAAATGTATTTGGTTATTTGGCATTTAGCCAGTATCGTCTATCTAGTCTTACGTGTAGGTTACTAAATTTGTCACTGTAGATGCTAGACGATCAGAAGTTTGAAAATATTCTTAAATTGTATGACAGAATGGATGTAGCTTTCGCGAATGAAATGTTTATAATAATCCAAGCTTCTACTCCACTTAGGCAAGGATTGTTTGTGTATGTGCTCCAACGTTCACAAATATAACTCGCCAACTAGCGTATTATGTCTCGTATTTTTAGTAACGTAATGTGTTGAATCACCTTAGTTGCTTCTGTTTATAGCCCGAGTTAATAACAATATATAGTCACCACTTATTTTATATGTTTGCGTAAACCTATAGGTCTTCAGTAAACAAATATGAAAGGGGACATACAGAATTCGTTCATACTCAGGCTGTCATTGTGAAGTCATAAGAGAAAATATATGAGGTAGTAAGCACTTTTACCGAGGGTTAGGAAAATACTTTAACATAGGAAAGATAGTTCCAATCTTTTATGAAGCTAGGTACTTCTAACTTCTAGTGTCTAGCAACAAGCGTTTCTGGAATAAAAATGAATGTAATGAAAAATGCACTACCGCGTTTCAAGGAAACTCTTAGACCAAGACAAAGAACTTACAACAATAGGAAGTCAGGTATATGACATAGAAAATACTGAGTACAACACCATAGTTGACAACCATATATTAAACAATTTTGTTCAGTTTGCTACCTAGTATATTGTAGGTACTATGAATTCTAGACCATTAAGTGTTTTTAATATTGTCATGCATGAATCAACAACCTAACCGGTAAATGAAATACCTGTTTTGTCTGTCCTCTGAGTTTCCTCAACTAAGATATGTAAGCTCAGCCGTTTAGTAACATTTTTAACAGTGTAAAATCATCAAAACTATTAAATCTTCGCCTGCTTATTTTATTATTACTTTTATATAAATTAGACACTCTAACAAAACTTGTTTAGAAATCTAAAATCAGTGTCTTAAACTCGATAATAAACGTGAGTTTTTGTGTAAAATTCAAGCCAAATAGGTATATGGGTTTAATTTATCTGATGTAATCTAATGTTCACCAGTGGTATGACTGCCATAATACAGGCTCTGTCCAGTTTCAGACCAGACGGTTGTATGTTAAATGTGCCAAATTACTATCACTTTATATGACAATTAGTTCTTTCCCGAGGCCTCGCTCGCGTAGAAATAGATATTTTCATCCCCTATTTTACCCCCTTGGGAATGGCATTTCTAAAATGCTTTTCTTAGTGCTCACTTACGTTATATAAAGAACCTACATGCAAATTTCAGGATTCGAGATTCAGCGTCTTGGGCTGTGCGCTGATCTGTGGATATCGTAATCAGTTACCTCCTTCTTTTATATATATCTATAGATCATATCTTATTCCTACCGATCGACACTCATTATTATCACAATCAGGATGTTACAGTCCACTGCTGGACATAGGGACTCTCCCATAGCACACAACTGTACTTTATTTTAGGCTACTCGGTGATAGACAATAACTAGCCCGAAACCACTAAGCATAAAAGGACAAAAATGCTTTCAAATAATATTTTAAGCATTTAAACTTTTTTTATTTGTGAAATTATTGAATATGCTATAACGTCAACTAGTTTATGTAAACAGCTATCCTTTATGGCTGTCTTTAATAACACCAAAAATTTTATCAGCAGCTAAAAATATATATGTATCTCAATTTATAATTTAAAAAAGCGACAACTAACAGAACCTGTCCCGAATACAGGTTTTGTTATATCAAATATATACAAATATTCAAAAATAAACAGTTTTCATAACTCCTCTGTTCACTATTAGCAACTTTACGAGAAGATGTTGGTAAGTTGAAAAAACTTTTATTCAATCTTAAAAGGTAACCTATTCCAAACCAGTAAAACCAGTCCTCTATATAAAAGATGTTATCATTATTGCCTGGCTCAATGATAAACAAATAAAAGAAACAGACAAATTAAATACTGATTATTTAGCAGAAATGAGCATGATATGCCTGTCTCAGTTTACACACGCTGTACGCTGCTGTTCCGCGTGTAGCTAGCAAACATACAAAAGTGGTTGTTCAAAACCCGAAGAAACATACTTACTCGTATGTTTCGCAATTAAAACATAAAATACAACAACGGTCAAATATAACAAAAAATCGTTTATCTGTGCTGACTGTTCTGAAAATACCTACATAATCCTTAATTATTTTTGCCATCCTATGACGCGGAAAAGAAGTATTCATTTATAGTTTTCGCAGATGTGCATAGGGCAAACAATTAAATTTGAAACATAATGTAAATGACTGTTCAATGATAAGGCACTATTTTTTTGATGTTCAATATTTATTTTGAAACTGTATGCAGAAGTGGAATATAGAAGGATGAAAATTATGAAAAGAGAGCTCGAAGCAAATTTTTACAGTTATTGGTTCCTGTCCGGTTCTTATCTACTTTTGCCTGAACCGAACTCCAATTTCCCAATGTTTTCTTTTGATCAGGATGTAAACGAGGCTGATCTACTGATTACAAATGATTACCAACTCATATTGTATCTAACTCCTATAGTAGTAGTCTCGGCAATAGGTTTACCCCCATGATGTTACTTACTTAACGTAAGCTTTTGTCCACGGCTTCGCTCACACCATATTATACCCCCTTAGGGGCGACATTTCCAAGATGCCTTTCTTAGTACTCACTTACGTTATATAAAGTACCTATGTGCAGAATTTCAGGATTCTAGGTTCAGCGATTTGGGCTGTGCGTTGATCTCTGGGTATCTTAGTCAGTCAGTCGTCTTCCTCTTTTGTATATATAGATGACAAATTCGCCCATGTACTACTACCTCCACTGAGATACCTTTCTCAGTGTGTGTACACCTGAAACTAATTCATTATAGTTCATATATACTTTATTTAGTGTTATCAGTAAATTTTAGTTTGCTTATTGCGTAATCTTAGTAAAACAACAGTGCGCCGCAGAACAGTACTACATTACGTTTCTCTAAATATTGTTAAATCAACTGGTTGTTGTAAAAAAAGAATTACTTGTGAATTTACCCGCTTTCTTCTCACAATTCTCAAGTATTTGGAAATTGGCTGATATAAAAGACCGACATTTGTACATAGCAATCGTATCTATCAGTTGATGTACAACTCGATTTAATATTGTGGCGATATATATATATATATATATATACATATATATATATATATATATATGTAAACGTTTTCCTATTATTTACATTGCTAAGTTTGAATGAAGTACTTTTGACTATATTTCATAGAATTAACAACAGCCTTAAAAGACCACACTTTTTTATGTAATAGGGGGAAAATGAGCAAGACGTATCGCCTGACTATAAGCGATTACCGCCGCCCATGGACCCGCAACACCAGATACGTTACAAGTGCATTGCCGAGCTTTAGAGGATGGGGGAGGGTTTGGATGATGGGCCTCGGGTATCCTAGCTCACTAGGTGAAACACAGCGCATGCGATTTACTATAAGGCCGTGGGATGATTGCTGTCGAGCAGGCCCATTCGTGCCGAAGCGTGGCTAACCCACGTACCCAATTTATGAAAATATATTTAGAAACGATATAAAACAAGAATCGATACTTCATCCTACTTAAAAAAAATATCATTACGTCATATGTAATGTTAAAAGCAAGAGATTGCAGAATTCACGCTGTCTGAAACAAGGTAAAACAATAGTTATTAAGTTTAATAATAAATATTTCGGACATCTAACATACAATGCCATCTAGTCCCAAACTAAGTAGAGCTTGTATTATGGGTACTAGACAACTGATATAAATACATACATACTTTTTTTGTAAATACATACATATCATATATAGAATACACCCAAACTCCGAAACAAACACTTGCAGATCATACAAACATTTGATCCGAACCGGGAATAGAACCCGGAACCTCAAGAACATCGGCCGCTTACGCTACCGCTGCGCCACCAAGACAGTCAAGTTGGCCACTCTGTGTTTGAGAATGGAGTATGCAATGTTTTGTCAATGGACGTTCGCCACTCCAGGAAAAAGCAACAACAAATTAATGCATGTATTCCACTGTTAGGGAAAATATAAACCAGATAATAATAGTTATCTGGTAATTATAATTTGACATTCGGGTAAATCATAATACCTAATTAATTAATGCGTGTACTAACTGTTTAATTAACGACTTGACGGTTCGTTGACGTCTACTCGACTGTGTAAAAGGTAATATTAATGAATTAATTTTGTATTTATAAACTAACTGTCAAGTCTTACCAGGTTCGGTTCTACAAATGTAGCATAAATAAACAAACAAGAAAAAGTTTAAAAACTATGACACTACTACGTAACAAAATATAGCCTTTACTAACAGGGTATTCTTATGAATCTATTGAAACCTCGTTCATCAAAATCGTTACAATAGTTTAGGCGCTACGGGGAACATACAAACATATATAGACTGCTAAAGCTATTACCCTACTTTTTGGCTTCGCTGTAGACAGGTGCATAGAATGTTCTCATAAGCTAACTTCCATTAGAAAGATGGCCCAGATATGACAGCTGAGTAAAATATCTAAGAATCATCAATCATCATCAACAACCCTTAATGTCCCGCTGCTGTGCTCGGGTCTCTTCTAAGGCCGGGTTGAGGGCCATACGTCCCCAAGCTGGCCAAGTGCGGGTTGTGTGAACTGACTTTCTAAGAATAGATAAAAAATAATATTGCCTATCTCCGATTATTAAAGGCTATCATGCTCAGAACTTGCTCCTGAATATTGTTTTCTTATCAAAAAAGTGCTCTGTGGCCGGGCCATTGTTAAATAACTGTCTGCGTATAATTATTTTGCAACTTTTGAAATACGTTATTATTAATGTTAGGGGTTTAAATTAAGGGATTACATTTAACATTTAGGGGGATGAAAAATGGTCTTTGTCCGATCTCAGACCTACTCGATATGCACACAAAATTTCAAAAGAATCGGTCAAGTTGTTTCGGAGGAGTTTAACTACAAACACCGCGACACGTTTATTTCATATATTAGAAAATAGTACAATTTTTATGATTATTATCAAACAATCGACAATGTGTCACTACATCGCCATCAGACTACTGTAGAATCACTACTGGAAAGAAACCCCTCCAGTTGGAGAGTCACTACACTGAAACCAAAACAGGATAATCACCGAAAGTATTTCATTTTTTAAACTCATTCGTCCCATGTTTGATATTTCCGTTGGAAGTGGGAAATTTTTGCTACTTCTTCTTTATCGTTATCCTGTTGTTTTTTTTTTTCAATTACGTAAACCTGTTTGGTGAAGTACCGATTGCAAGCAGCTCAGTGTTACCAGACCTCCTTCTATGATTGTTTTTACGTCAGTTTTAAATATAAATCGGTTATAGGTGTAAGTCTGGCCAAGTTACGTCCAAGCACGTAATTTGGCCAGACTTCGGCGTAGTGGGGGTAAGTTTGCGCATAGTACACTTAGTGCAACATATCAAAACAAAGAAAATCGAATTGTAGTCGGCTGACGCTTCAATCGCTTGCTCGGAACGGTGCTAATACAATCCCCGCGTCCCTTTGTCAGCCAAAGGAACCTAAGACACGACTTCAGTGCATCTAACGAATCTGGTCAAGTTACGTACTGGTCTCTATATTTTGGTTGGCAACTCATCTCGCTTCTTCTTGCGGCTTTTTCACGTTTCCTGAGAGGCATTTAATAACTAAATAAAAATCTGTTTCATAACAGAGAGACAAGATACAGTATCTTTATCATAGATGATAAAATATTGATCAACATAATCTTTCTCATAACATTAAGTACTGCATTGTCCTATTATATATAGTATATGTAGATGCATTAATGAGTATTGTGTAATTGAACAAAGAAGTTCTTGAAAGACATACGATATAAATATGTATTCATATATATGTATGTATAAAGTTGGTGCGTACTTGTATGATATTTGTATTCCACACGTACACCGCATACGTTCCGTGAGTTAGTACAAGTGGCTCACTCAAACTGCGTAGTAGTTATTACTGTAATACAACGGCGACAAGATCGTTAACACAATATTAGAGACCTCTCTAGCTATTTATTTAACATAAGTCGGTTGTCGCGGTAAAGAGCAATCTATGTCTTTCCTCAAGAATCAAATTATCTTCATTGTTTTTTTTTCCAAATCTGTTCAGCGGTTTAGCCGTGAAACCATAGCAGACAGAGTTACTTTCGAATTTAGACTACTAGTGATGGCATGAATAGGGTGTCTCTTTGTTATAACATCTTTCAATGTTTTTTACACCAATATATGCATTTTAGGCAAGTTTTGATGACGTATGAATAAACGTTAAAATTAAATTATCGCTACTTAAAGCACAAAGGATTAGATAAGAACCGACAACAATTCATGAAATGATATTTAATACATATTTCGTGATGATTCACTACTGTATTGTTATATGTAGTTTGATGTTAAAAAAGTACTTAATTTGAATATACCGCCGAATAATTTAAGACCAGAAACAATTTACTTATTCATATACACTTTATAAAACGCATACAAACTGACACTGGCATAACACAATTTAAAAAATATAGTTTCATTTATATTTTAACCGACATAAACCCGAGTGTAGCCGCGCGCAACAGTTAGTACGTTTTAAAAATAAAGTAGTCCAGTCTACAACTCAATCTATCATGGTTTAAAAATCTGTATAAATAGAGTTCACTTTTTTTAATGGAATCTAATTGCGGGAAATCGCTTCTCCTGATGGCAAGCGACCTCCGCCGTCCACGAACACCCGCAACACCAGAGGAGTAAGAAGTACGTTGCCGACCTTTGGGGGATGGAGGGAGGGTATGGGAATCCTTTATCTTCACTCACTGGGTGACTCGGTGAAACACAGCGCAAGTGCTGTTTCACACCGGTTTTCTGTGTGACTGTTATATCACTCCGGCCCATTTGTGCCTAAGCCTGGCTATTCCACGATATAATATTCATAAAAGGTTAAAATTGGACTACAATCTCTAATTCAATTTAAATGAGTATTTAAAAAAACATTTCAGGGTGCCTAATATGAACTTATTGACATCAATTCCGATTGGTAAAAAGTTCGGTTGGCTCCAATCGCATACTCAAACACGGTCACGTGCTGATCTACAGGCACTCTAGACCCTCTGAATGAATATAGTCTTTGACATAGCAATAGCATTATGCCACATTTTTATTACTCAGTTACCTGAAGGTAAAGTTGTTAAAAATGTCTGATTATATAGTTCTAGATAATTGTTGTTTTTTTGTCACGTTTTTGAACTGTTAGTATAGATAATTGTGAAATATGTACGTAGTTATTTACATGACTTTGCTATTACTTTCGATGATGTACATTTATTATTACCTATACGGTTGGCTAAGACAGGAAAAAAATCTATTAGAACTTATACTTGTGTTTCATTGATTTATTGGTTAAGTAGTTAGTGGTCGTGACTGCTAAGCTAGAGGTTGTAGTTTTGAGTTCCTTTTTCGTAGTCTCAACCGATGATGAATATTTTTTTATTTCTTTTCTTTTATAAGACAACTCCGGCGCTAAGAATGAGTCCGGAAGGAATGAGTATCACGGTCGGGGACTTTACAAACATAAAGGAAACTCACACAAAGAACACCCAGACTCTGAACAACAATTTGTGAACCACACAAAGCTTTGAACCCACAACACTTAGCACAGTAGAAGGTGCAGGAAAATTCATTAACGCGGTAAAGAGTAATATGCCCTATATCCTTTCTCAAGAATCAAAGTATCAACTTGACGAATTTTATTGATTTTGATGCATTGGTTTAGTCGCGAAAGCGTAACAGAAAGAAAGGGTTAATAATATTATAATAAAATAAAGGGAATAGAATGGTTTTTGTTTAGCTTCCTCTTTCCACTTCAAGTATTTAATGAGTCAGTTATTTGCTTCTTTTATAGAATACGCTCAGTAAGGGGTAAAACCCAAAACGAAAATGTGTAAATCATAAGGAAATACATTTTATTATTATTCATATTTACGGGCAAACACTAACTTAAAAATGTAGTGACACATCAATTCTGACATACAAAGGACGGAGGTACCTGGCAAAACCCTCTTGCAAACTCTATTTCTGGCATATATGTACAGTAATCTTACATCTAGCATCATTTTCAGCCTTTAGTGGTCTACCTCAAGACATGTCTCTGCCACGCACTATACCAGAAAAACGGGTTTGCATAGAGTTTGTGTCGAGCTTTTTTCTTTCTTGAGTAATTTGCTCCCCTTGTCTTTTGACACCATGGGATGAATAATCAAAATCTTAATTACTGACGACACGTACGACCTTTTGTGATTTACCTAGAAAAAGCTGTATTCAATATCTCAACCAATTGGCTAAAAATTAACTCTTAAATAGCCCAAGGTTATATGCAAACATTTAATTTGTATAGGCCTGCTACGGTCACGACAATTTACAACTAATAATCGATTAGATATCGATACAACTAGATGCTGTATCGATATACAGTGCGAAATACAAGGAAGCTTAGAGCAAGCCTTGAGCGTCGGCCTTCAACGTCACCAGTAGTCTAGCGAGCGGCGGCACTGTCCCAAGGTGTAACGACCTCTGGAAAAAACCGCATAAGAAATATGTGCTCCGACAACAGCAGCTTTTAAAATTATATATACATATAACGAGATAAAATATTTTCGTACTCATATAACTCTCATCGATACGCTATTAAGCTAGTTATCTCTAATGGCCACAATCTATGAATTATTCTTATTATGGAGTGTAGAAATTCAGTGAGAGGGTCAACAATGAACGACATGGTCCAGTTCCCTTAATCTTAAGAAATTATTTGTTGAGGTAACAACTACATCGGTACTACCACCCTCCCGGGCGATAATTGCCTATTGATAAGAAAGCCATGACATTTTCCTAAGTTATTGTATTAATCAATCTCTATATTTCCTGTCTAACACCATATCTAAAAAAGGAAATAAAATTTAAATGTTTATTTTTGTAATTTTAAATTAACAGCTTTTCACTAAATGCAAATAAAAGTATATACGAAACTTACATAAACAAACAATTTCTAAATTTTTTGTCTGTTTGTTTGCGGCTAAACTCTGGAATGCTGCTGATGATACAAACAGTAAATTAAGCTGTTTGTGTTTTTTAGACTAGCTTCATGGCGTTGCGCGCGAAACATCGTCGTACCGCGGTTAATACTGTGGGGCTCAGTAGGCAATATAAATGTAGGACACAAAATATCCCTAACATACAACAAACTAAGAAATTTATTCAGCCCTAATAAATGAAAAGATCATTGTTCCCGTACTCGGATTTTCGCTATTTGTTATGAAATTAAAATCCTGTATAACAGCTTAGGATTTCTATATGCGCGGATCTAGTCAGCGTATTAAAATGATTTGGTATTCTTTGTTTGTTACGGGCTCCTTTTGCGAACTGCTTGTACGTGCCGAGGCAGTTTTAATAAAGAGTGGAATTTTTAATCGATAAATTGTTTTGTTTCTGAAGCTGATGCTTGTTTGAACACGTTCAACTTAAGGACCGTTCTAGTATTGGGCAATGCATC
Organism: Hyphantria cunea; assembly: GCA_003709505.1. NCBI lineage: Eukaryota > Metazoa > Arthropoda > Insecta > Lepidoptera > Erebidae > Hyphantria > Hyphantria cunea. The sequence goes on along the minus strand of PKRV01001685.1, from coordinate 312,259 downwards.
AATTCGAATTTCGAATTGTGTGTGATCTTTTAACTTTTAAAACCGGGCGACGTTGAGCAAATATTTTTTTTGATTTATGTTATTGGCCAGTTTTAAAAGCTGCCGTTGAACACATTGTGTTTTAAAGATATTTACAACAACCAAAATAAAAATTATTTCATTTACTCTTATTGGCGTCATGGGGGCAATGCTAGCCTAGACTGCCAATTGTTTTATTAGGTAGTTGAAGATGAGGATATTAGGAGCAAATTGAAAGGGTGAATAAAGCATTAAGTTGGACACTTTCGCTACAAACTTATTTTTTAGACTACAAATAACTTGAAACTTATACAAATGGGATTACTGTATACCACAAGTTAATATGTAAGCAGAAAGGTTATACACAAAATATTTACAGGTAATTCTGTGTTGTATTTCTGTAAACATGAATTTTCTATTAAAGATAAATTTTCAAAAACTGACAAAAACCTACATTATGAGAAAATTTATTTGAATGATGGACTAAGGAAAGCACCAGCTTTCAAATAAAAAAAATTACTATCAAAATAGTTTTACCCAGTTGCAAGTAATGAGGAAAGATACTTTAAAAAATTCAGTTGAATTGAGAACCTCTTCTTTTTTTTAAATCGATTTAAAATATATGGCAGAAATCTATATAGATATAAGAGGAAGTTGATTACTCACTGAACACAACTGTTTTAGGTCAAGATTATACTTCGGGGAGGACTTATTGCATTGATTGGAATGAAATTCGGTCTCGGAAGAAATAATTAGAACCTCACAGGCAGGTAAAGAAGTGTAGAAACAGAGGTACATTTTAGGTAAACAGAGAAATAAACCCCTGAGCGGGATCAGGAGAGGGGTAATCCTGAGCGTAGAAGAATGGCAACACATTCAAACGGTGAAGGGCCAAGGGGGCCACTTTAGATGGAAAATAGATACCAGATTGGAGGCTATGGTAGAGAACGGAGTGGCTGGCTAGCTCGGAGGTAGTGGTGTAATCGTCAGTCATTTACAATTAGCCATCGAAATTTGAAGGATTGAGTGGCAGTCTAATCACTACAAGATACGTTCAAGCCCAAACATAGTGATCGCACCATTTGTGTTGGGCACCTGGCGATAGTTAAAAGCATTCATCAAATTGGGGGCCCTTAAAATCACCGGTTTTGGTCTTCCTTAGAGTAGAGAGTCTGAGGCTACCCCATAGAACAGATATTAATGGAAACACAACATAGTCCTGGCTACAAATGAGTCTTCTGGGAGCAAGAGTTCCCAAGGGATTGTCTACCACATTTTTTATTACTTATTTACATTCCATACATAAGAAAATCCATTAAATTTTATGATTTCTAGGTAATTTAATGTTCTTAATGTTTTCTTTTATAAAAAAAAAATTGTTTATGTTAAATAGTTTTATCATTCACCCATAAAAGAACTAAAACCTATGTAGTCTATACAGATCTTAAAATTGTTTGTAAACTTTTTTTTACTTATGTTAAAGAAAATTTCTAAAGTGTTACACCAGCCCTTATTTGTCTGCCTGTAAAATAAATAACTCCAAAAGTACTTCTAAGTAACTTCATACATGATAAAAGATTATTCATAAACAATAAAACTTCCTGGTTCAGTATTCAGAGTTAAAATAAACATCTCCTATTCATCATTTTTATTCACCAGCTTCTCCTAAATGCTGTCAAAGTATTTATAAGTCTTTGTTTGAGCCCCATGGACTAACATTTTAAACTTGTAGCTGGCAGGTTGAAATAAAAAAATTAATATTGCAACATGATCTTAACTTTCTTAAAAAAATAGTGAGACAAATAAAATATATGTATTGCAATATAAATGGCAATATTAATGATTTAAATGTGCTATTATTCATCAGCGGTGACGTCGGTTACTTTACTCAGCTAAACAGTTGAAAGGATATCAAGGATATGTTTCACACCATAAAAATAAATACTTGCATTAAAGTTTAGGTACAAACTTCGATTTTGTTTTGAATATTAACTGATTCAATACAAAGAACCATGCTTATAATACAAATAAAAGTTTTAAACACAAGTGTATCTTAAGATTTTAACTTTTATAAAACAGATGCATTGTTGTCATTACGTAGGCAGTAAAGTTGCGACATACCTGTTCTGATGTAGGTGAAGAAAACTACCAAAAGAAATGCACCAGTTAAACGTCTAAAGTTCACACGCACTCGTAAGCGATCCATTTTAACACAATATTTTTAAAATGGTGATTTATAATATCAAAAATTTATTGAATGCTAGTAACGTCATTTAAACACTTGTCAACCGAACTGACGGTCGCGAAGTAACTGAATGACTGTCGACGGTACGAACTTTACCAGTATCCACGTCGTTGTGTAAAGCATAGAGTATGCTTTGTTTTGAGTGACAGTGTTTTTTCTTATCCTGTCATCAGCATGGCACGAAAGCAAAATATTTAGGACTTACAAATATTTAGGGCTTATTTTGTATGTAACAATTATTTGTAATAAACATACCCATAAGAGTATGTAAATCTAAAAGATTGAAAAGTAATAAAATTCCTAAAAAATATGATTTGCTCAGTTTTCTTTTATATTTCCATTTCAGAACACCAGAAGACCATCGAGATATACGTACAATCTCGATGAGAGACTTTTTATAACTCTTCAAGTCTAAATATAGACCAAGTGGGCTCGAGGTATTATGTTGGTATTGTAACGTAATAAATATTATGTTTTATTATTTGTGTTTTTTATATCGTTAATTAAAGTAACATACGCATACTTGAATAAATTTATAATAAAATAAAATAAAATATCGCAAAAGCAAATTTTGAAATACACTGTTGACATTTTAAACTTGATATTGCAAGAACCAACTAAATTTTTTTTAGACATATCACAGTCTTTTTTGTTTCTAAATTTTAGCATGGGACACATTCTCCTCTTCCTGTTAAGTTCTTCTTCAAGCTCAGTACTACCGTTACTGGGTTGTTACTTGTGAGGTCGATGATGTCAGCGGATCATGGGCATCTTCAAGACCTTTCAGGCCAAGTGAAGAATAATTTATTTTTACTGATTTTTTGATCTGTCAGTTTTTTGTACAAATTCAGGCATTGTTACAAGCTTTTTTTTTAGTTTCACCTGCCCGATGTTAATCTGTAATCAAATATTGCAAGTTAAATTTGATCCATTTCCCGATTGAGCTGAAGTTTAAATGTCTCTTTGGATCTGATGACAATGCAATTAAATTTGATCGGTATTAATATTGTTGCGCTAAAAAGTTAAATGGTTCTCGTATAATCTAGATGATTCGAGATTCGGAGAATAGCACCATCTAGTCTCAAGTAGCGTACAACTATTGCAATAGGAATTAGAAATTCCGATATTTTTAACGCTAGATGGCTCTGGATAACTGATTTTGGAGATTCTATCTGTTCCAGAATGATATATCGAATACTAGAGATCATTCCAGATATTTCGATATCTGGAAGCCCTATAAAAGCGGAGCGAGTTAGCCATACGGGTGAGTTTGTTTCACGATATAGCGGATTAACATCGAAACAATTCTCTAGTGCGACTAATGAGTGATTTAGTTAATAATCTTTTAGTTATAAAAGTGCTGTTATTAATGATTTTCTGTTATTTTATTATTATTATATTATTAATTCTATTATTTCGGTAATCGAACGACTAGTTTTATACGCGGCTCGTAACAATATTAATCCAAAATGGCCCCCGGATAAAATGGCGGCTTAAATATTTTTGAATAACCCACCCATTAGGGTATCAAATGAAAGAGTTTAGTTATTATTATTTTTATGAAAAATTAGTAAAAGCTTGTATTTTTTTAAAAATAAAACATTCTTAAATAAATCACTCGTTTACCGTGAAATCTAAAAGCCCGAAGGCATTTTGATCTCTTTCTATGCCAAAACCTTTTGTTTGTGCTCCGAAAAGCAGAGAGAGGTATTGAATATAAAGCGGGAAAACATAAAATAAAATGATCTCGATCTCTCTAAATAACAATAATTTATTTGAAAACATTACATTTACATAAATGATTCGAAAATTAAAAAATAAAACGATCTCGATCTCTTTAAATAATAATAACTTATTTGAAAACGTTACACTTACATAAATGATTCGAAAAATATACCTTCACATATCATCAGAATCGGGACGTAATCATTCGAAAAAACATTTTCAAGCCTAAAAATATAATTACTTTCATCACATTCTGAAAAATAATGTGTCTTTCTACTTCAGTTAGTTCACAACCTGGTTGGTCTTTCGCTATATTTTGCAGCTCACCCAGTATTTTAGAATTACGTAGGAAACGGTTTCTATATATGATTTTTCAAAATTAAGAGGAACACAGTGATACATCGTTTTGTTGCTATAATGAGGATAAAATTAATAATATTGGTAATACAACAGACCATCTTGTTCAAATACCTTTGCAATCAATCAACGAAATGTAACTATTGTAAACATTAGGTAGGTCAAATGATCACAATCGTCTTTTAAAGGAGGAACCTAATAATTGCAAGTAAAAATCAAAACAGCTATCAACATAAACTTATCAAAATCATGCAAAAAAGCGGTGTTATTATTGACTCGAAATAAAAACACTTTTAATTCAGTGATGCTAGAAAGAATTTGAATTAAAAATATGATATTGCACATTTGATAACGGGGGGTAATCCTCATGGATGTCCTCCACACTGGAGAGAGGGCGAAGGGGTCTGTCAGACTTTTACTGACTAAAACCCCCGGTGTTCCGTCTCTCACATACGCCCTGGCGTATCCCTGATCCCTGGATCACGGGAACTTAAAAGGCATCCGCAATCCCCGACTGGTGCCGACCCGCAGCTGCAGGCCACGTCAAGTCAGCGAGAGGAGTGAGGTGTTTGACTCCTCTTGAGACGTCAAAGAGGGGCGCACGGGAACAATACGCGCGGCCACCGCAAGTCCGGTTGGTTAGGGGTGACGAACATCCCCGAGTCCATCACTTGGACCCAGTTAGGGAGGCCGGTGGAGGTCAGCGTATCCTCTGACGCCTGGTGCGCCTTCTGCGGACCAAGAGAGAGGTCAGGATCTCCCTCTCCCTTTCCGCAGCCTCCTTCTGCGAGATGACAGTTTCGAATAAGGACACCACCGCGTCCCAGTACTCCTCGCTATCGACCATAGAACGAACTACGGCTGGCAGCGAGAGGTCACTGCCTATTACAAAGATGAGAGCATGGCGCGGCCCCTCTAAAGCGGCACACTCTGCCAGCGTATGCCGCACCGTGTCCTCCCGACAGTCGACGCAGTGATGACACCGTGCGCCCGGCTCCCTGCCTATGTGACACAGGAACCTCCCGAAGTAGCCATGCCCCGAGAGGACCTGCGTCATACGGAACGAGAGGGAGCTGTGCCTTCTCCTGAGCCACAGGTCGAGCACTGGCCGGATAGCCTCGATGGTGATGAGGCAGACGGAAGGGCTTGAAAGCCTGTCACGCCATTCCGCCAGGACCTCGCGTAGCTGTGATCGGCACAGCTCGATATCCCGCTGCGTCAGTCCCTCGCCGCGGGCCCTCGCCTCCTAGCGCCATCAATGTAACGATGCGAGGAATTTCAACTCCAGGTCCCAGGGGGAGATCCGGCCAGCATGGAAGCCGCCTCATAGGAGATCGTGCGATAACCCCTAACGACTTTGACGGCCATCACCCTCTGCGGCTTCCGCAGAACGATGATTGAACCGGCCATCAGGTCGGGCGCCTAAGTCGGGGCCCTATATAAGGCCTTCGACCGCACGATCCCCTCATACAACCGCCTGCAGTCGGTATTCGGGTCCAACCCGTTGGGAAGCAGCGTACCCAACAACTTGGGTAGCCGTCGGAAGTGGGGGCCAAAATTCCAACGGCTGTAGAGCACTAGTCCCAAATATTTTGGGGTAGGTTCGACAGCGATATGAACCTCCCCAACTACTATGTGCAATCTCGACGGCGACGCTCGTAGGGGTCCATGAAAAGCTATGGCCTCCGACTTGTTGAGGGCCACCTGGAGCTTGCCCCTTAGCACTCAGTCGTAATCGATGTTCCACAGGAGCGGGCCCAAGAGCGAACCCTATCGAACACCGCATGACATGGGGCGCTGGAGTCTGCCATCACGTCTCAGATAAGTGACACACCTCTCCGTCAGATAAGCCCAACGACGCGGCGAAGGTAGGGAGGCATTCGTAGCGCAGTGCCTCCCTTACAAACTCTCATACCATAACAGACATATTTATGTTAACTTTAAAGATCCTAACAAAGTGTTTAATATCTCTTTTTTCATCCGGAGTTTAACATTTGTAAAGAATAAAATATATAGTCTGACAGATTCATATTGTAATAGAAATTTTTAATTTAAAGAAGACTTAATTAGAATTAATCAATTCAAAATTATATATAATAATAGTAATATATAATAGTATTTAAATGTCATATTTTCCAGTCAAAACACCAATACATTCAAATCTTGAAAGTGATCAGGCTAATATCATATTTATTTTAAATTTCTTTGTCGCCCCAATGGTTGTATTTAAAAGCCCTATGTCCCACAGTGGGCGTCTTTTGGCTTAGATGATAATGATGATCATAAATAGACATGAAACCTTAAATTATTCTTTATCGCAATAATTAATCTTTACATTTTGTATATTATTTTTTGAAAGAAAAAAAGAGGATTGATCAGTAGTTAAAAAAATGTATAATTTACTTAAAACTTGGCAACACAAATTTGCATTTTTACACAAGTTACAATGGTTCTGCTACAGATGGCTCTATCGTCAATATTTTTTGTGGCCTAATTGTAATTGTCATTAATGTCAGTGTTGGAATATTGATGTTTCTGCGTACATACTCTTACAGCTGCTTTCGCTTTGACATTATCAGTGTAAAGTGTAAACATAAATTTTTACTTTTAAGAATCTGATACAAATAGCAATAGCAGTGTTGTTCCTGATATTTAACAATGTCTGACGATGAAGTTGAACGCTGGGCGCGAGAAGGTCGCATCAAAGGTAAGTACTATTATCATGTTTGACATATTAGCGTTGTAATATTTCTGTCACAGATAATGTTTTGGTCTGATTACAATGACTGATCAATTGACTTGCAACCAAATTTACAGATAAGGGTGGTAGGAACTCGGACTTTAGATTACGAGTCTTTAGTTACTTTTTATAATATTTACTATCTTTGTCAATAAGGGCCTTATATTTTGAAGAGATTCTACGCAATGACTATCTGCAAGACAATGTCTTGTTAAACTAATAAGAAACCAGTAATAGACTTCTTTATTCAGAAGCTTTTATATTTAGTTATATGATAAGATAAAGTATGTAAAGCAACAAGCATTGTTCTTTTAGCCTTTTTAACCTGGTTTTAGAAGTGGTCATAATACAGGTTGGATGTCGGCACAGTTAACTGTCTGATAAATTTACTGCTGAACAAAGGCTTTTTGCATGTTATAGTGGAGTCTGTACTAAACAAGGCTGTTAGGTACAGTGTAATGTTGTATGATGTTCCCAATTTAAAAGAAGTAGGGTGATGCAATTGCATTCTATCATATCTGCTATCTACTGCTGCCACATTACTATATTTGTTTGATTGTTAGCATAGGTATGCGAAGAAGAGACAATGTCCACAATTCTATTTAGAATAAGATTTTATTATATAATTTTTTAATACAAATATTCAAAATCAACCAACCACAATCGAATAGTTCATGTCATTATAATAATCCACCCCGGATCGCTCCCGGCGAAAAAGTGCCCATGACACTAGTAGCGTTGCCCCTCTGGATAGCGACGGCCATCCTCTGCACCAGGAAAGAACCAGAGCGGGAGTCATTGAATTTAAGAGCAATGCGGCGACCAATTTCCGCAATCAAACTTTTTCTTTTTTATTTAGAATTTTTAATTTATATTAAATGAAATATATGATTGTGAATTGGCCCAATGGAGTAGCATTACCATGTTAGTTATAACTGCTTAAATAAAGATAATAAGAAAAGCCTCCTTTAAGGAGAGTCTACTATATGAGCCTCGGCAGCCCATACTAATTCTTTCTTTTTGTGTATGAACCTACCAAAGTGATTCTATTCTGCCTGATGGAAAGCATGAGCAGAATCCAAGAGTAGTTGGTCCCATACTCGTTGCAAATGAAGAGAATTCTAATAAAAATAAATATTTCACGCATCTAACAAAACAATAACAAAAAGCCATCTAGTCTCAGATTAAGCAATGCTTACTAGACAAGTGATATACTTATTATTTTATAAATACATGCATATTATATGTTAAAGACACCCAAACCCCAAAATAAATATTTGCAGATCATGCAAACATTTGGTTCGACCCCGGAACCAAACCCAATGGACCATGGGGACCCACACTATGGTAATTTATTAAGATGATGAGCACAATGCTATCATTTTATATTGGTCTTCTGTTAAGGTAGTGCTGCCCCAGTCAAGCCTACTCGTTCATGCTGCAACAGTGTGGCTCTACAACCCTAACTTAATATGACTATTACAATATAATATCTACATCATCTGTTGATGTCCACTGGATATAATATAATATTATCTCCCTAGCCTTGACTATTCCTAAGAACATGGTTACTAGTTGGTTTTACCTGAATATTAGTTTTTTCGTGGTGCATCTGACACCAGAGCTCTACAACCCTGCAGGCGCACTAAATTCGACAAAATATAATACACAAATATAAAATATTGTCATTGTTTCAAGATATTGTATGTCTTTCTAACTTTTTCTTATTAGGTCTTAATTGGAAGAAGATTTTCCCAAGATAATACTAGAACATTTGTAATAGATTATTCTTTGAACAAGACCTTGTTATAATACTCAATCATTGTGTTTTTTCAACCAGTTACGGTCTAATGTTTTACTAGAAGTAGTAATGCTAAACTAGGCAACTGTGTGTTATTGGACAATAAAGAATATTGGACTATAAAGAAAATTGGACTATATTTTAACAGATGTTAAAGTACATACTTATTTGGGCTGCCAAGTAGTTATGTACTTTACACTATGGGTTTGAGACATATCTTATTTTGTCTTTATTAATATACAAGTTATTGTGGTACTCATCCTGCACCCACAATACAAGTCCTTTACCCCAAGATCAACAGCAGTGACAATCAAATACAGCAAGTTATGACGACACTCCTGGAACTCGTACTTACTACGCTAAAGACTCTTATTAATCAACATTTCCTAGAACTTGTAATTACAAGAGTTTAAAATATTCCTTTGCTGCAGAAAACTAGAGAAGTTGGCAATATAATAAGTCCACTTTCTTCTATAGCACAGCAGGTAACAGAAGAATACAAAGTATTCCAGAATATAGAAATACAAAGTCATCATCTTCCTAGGCTTTCTTATTCCGAAGACTTTGGGTCGGCTACTGATTTTACCAGTTTTACTTGAATATCAGTTTTTATACGGAGCGACTGGCATCGGATCTCCGCAACCCTGAGGGTGAACTGAATTCGAAGGTTGAACCAGTTGTCAGTATATTTGAGGGCACTAACTTCCCAATAACAATTGCCATAGATGTTCATGACAACCGGAACGACGGCTTAAAGTCCTCTCCGAGGTAGGGGCGGGAACCACCACCATATTTCATTCTCCGGGTCGCTATTAAGAATTCCTTGTAAGAAAAACTCAACAGCGGTCCGATCCGGGAATTGAATCCGAGACCTCTTGATCTGCAGTCGCTTACGCTAACCACTAGACCAATACGGCAGTCAATATAGAAATACAAAGTATTTCAGAAAAAAATCCAAACATGAACACCTATGACGAATACCTTAAATGGTGGATCAGAGAAAACATTTCTGATCCTTCATTAAATTACCTGTTTGATATTTGACAATGTAATCTTAATGATGCACTAGCTGTACTTTGCAGCTTCTGCTGTGGCACATTGTGGTTCCATTAATAAGATTGCAAAAATAGATAAAATTAATGAATCATTATTTCACATGGCACAATTTTCGTCCCCATCGGTACTGCCTTCAAAACATTTAAGAGGAGCGCATTTCTTACTCAAAGGCCGGCAACATTGTCGCACTCAGCCTCTTGATTTGGCCGTTGTATGTGGGTTTGTCATCTTCCTATTCCAACTATCCACTATCCTAGATCATCCCAATAGCTCAGCAGCTCAGTTTTCAGGTTGTTTCCAGGAGTGATGTTGATTGAAAGATGTCTGCCCGTTGATCTGCCACACTTTTACATTCTGTGAGAACGTGCTGAGGCGTTGCTATGGATCCATGCATCCCCTGCACAGACGGCTTTTGCGCCTGTAGTGAATAGGTGCTTATTTACGGAACAATGCCTTGTCAGGATAACAGGGCAAAATACTTCGCGCAGTCATATTCCATCAGGCGACCCGTCTTCGTGTTTGACCGCTCTGCCACACATAAAAAAGAACCAGTTTATATTTAACGCCAAATCTGAACTCAACTTCAATATAACATTATGTAAATACCTCTGTCTCAAATAAAATCGTTGGTATTTTTTGGTTAAAATATAAAAACTGAAATATTGGGTATGGTATATAGTATAGACGGATTTTTAGGTTTTACTCATTGAGATGGATAGTACAAGAGCCGGTGAAGATCGACTTATACTCATCTGATAACCAGATCAAACTTTTTTTGAAATTGTATTAATTAATGAACACATCCATGATGGCTTGTCTATTGCACAACTGTCATGAATATTTTTAAAATAAAATTAATTTTTAACACTTTTTTCATCTCCATTACTCTATTGATTGATGATACATTTCTTTACAGAGAATATGCCTAAGTAGGCTTGCATCCCTATTTCTATACATATAGCTTCCTGGCAACAGATATTATAGATGAACAGGTACATCAATATAGGTAAATACACCGAGCTAATAACTAATCGAAACTGGTAGCAAAATAAGGGTTATTTTATAAGTAATCAAATGGTTTCAGGCTATATGAATAATACTTTTTAATAAATAATAAATAAAATAATAGACAACAAAGACTCACCCAACTATCTTCAACTTTATATAACTTTAGTTAGGGTCAAGCTAATTCATGCGACCGCATACCTTCACTAAGATCTTCACTATCCCGCGACTAGAAACTAAGTGGCCTTCCTAAGCTCAATCTTTCAATGGAGCCGGTCTGCTTCTTTTTATTTATTTATCACTTTCAACTTTGAGTCTCTGATCCTTCTTCGCATACATTCGACATTTATATTTTAATTGTTAACAAATGTAAAGACCCGGAGCATCCCTTTTTATACAATAAGTATTTTCTCTAAGATTTCGAAAGGCTCAATAAAGACATATGTTTATTAGGGGTGACCTTCTTTATGTGTTCTTGACCGTTTCTTTATCTGCACGTGTAGTCGTCGCGCCTATAACTGTTGTCCCAGTTATAATAATATTTTTATTGTCTCATAAAAGCAAAGACAATGTACATGAATTGAGGCCCTAGACCCTAGGTCTAATTTAACAAAAACTAACAATAATTGTTAGTTTTTTATTACGTGATGGTGATATGTGCTATTATACCAGGGATAACTTTTCATTTTCCAACCAACTTCAGCGCTTCCAAATGCTGTTCCAAATTCCAACAAAAGGAAGCACACAAAAATACTCATCTCGTTATTACGAGATGAATACGGTCATTTAATATTACCATTAATAAGAACGAACTATGGCAAAAACTGTGAATTTTGTGGGAGCACAGCTATATAATGCACTTCCAGCGGAAGTAAGGGAGGCGATTTGACTTAAAATATTTAAAAAGAAACTCCACAATCATATTTTAAATAATATTAAAAATTAAAACTATAAATTACTGATCGTTATTAACTTGGGCTATACAAGTTTGAATAAGCGAACTTACATCCCAAGACAACTCCGTTTGTGATTATTTTATTTTTTCTAAGTACCCACCCATATCGGGTTAATAATTTGTTTAAAATATTTTTGATCTCGTGTAAGTGACTTTGCGAACTTCGGGCTGAACACTATTGAGTCCATCCACTTGTCAAGTTTGTTTGCCTCGCCAATTTGACGCGAATGGACCAATATCCTTTTGTTGACAACTTTGAAAGCTGCTGCTTATTTAGCTGTAGATTGAGTTTCATCAGCATTCATAATCACTTTTAATTCGTCATTTTCGACTAAAGGTAGGGACAAGATGGCCTAGGGGAAGCCTGGGCAAGGCTTAAATTTTTTCTAGGTTCCCCCTTTATGAAAGGGCGAACATTCAGAAGTAAATTTTTCAAGCTAGACATTACAGATGTAGTCGTTATTTTCTTACAATCCTAATAAATTGCTAAACGTAAATGGCCCTATAAGGGGCGCATTACCGATGGAGCACCCCACAAAGTGGTCAGGTAACCTGATAAAGTTGTTGGATGTCGGCAGTAAGGAACTGGCCATTGCGGAGAACGTATAGGGAGGTTTATGTCCAGCTGTGTCTGAGAAACAGTATTTTTTTCTGAGTAAATGTTTTCGAACAACTATTTAGAACCCCTGATATCGAATGTGCCAGAATTATCAGGACAAGATAAACATATTTGGTTTGTTCTAATAGATTCCGTATTCAATTTGGCTCGAGTAAAGTTTGACCTATTTGCAGGACTTTCAAAATAGCAATAATTGTCAGCCGATAAGATTATTGCAGTCTTCTATTCTTTATTCTGTTGCTGTTTATTTGCCCTAATTAAAATAGCCCGTGACTGCTTAAATCATTTTTCTATACAAAAATCCTTGACCTCTATTTTGTATTTCACATTGATAATAATTTAATGGCTCACGTTATGCCTTAACACGTTATAGACGTCACACATATATAAAAACTTAATTAAAGCAAAAACTTTTTAACAAACAAAAACCCATTTCTAAAACATCAAACGCTAACTCCTTACATGGCAAAAACTAAAAAGCGTGAAATAAGCTGGTTTCAATTTACCGGGATTAAATTACAATGTGTAATTGTTGGCTATACCTAATTATAATAATTTATATAAGCAGTATTCTAACGGGTGCTAAGGGCACCTTAAATCTGTTTAAAGCTGATGCCGCAAGTTAAATAGTTCCGCATAAAGTTGGTGTCTCTGTCGCAACGGTTACATATTATATTTTAAGCAAATATATTTTAACTATTTTTGAGATAACTACAGTCGATTCAGATATGTTCATAACGCAAAACGGACTACTCAAGTTACTTAACTTTGGTTAAACTGAAATTGATCGAAAGAAGAATTTGTCTTATTACCATATTATATTATTTAACAATATAAAAAACAACTTAAAACGGTGACACATACGGTTAGAAAATATATGAAAAAATATGCTTTATCTATCAATATAAATGAATTAAGTCCACACACAAGATAGCTACTATAAACCGATAAAGAGTTCCCTTAACTGTTCTTCGTCTTCATTATCCAACCGATAATGACTGTTACAACCCTTCTAGGTGTAAGGTTCTTATCAATACCAATCAAACAAGCCCAAACACAAAGTAACTGCTGTAAATCGTACAGAACTGCCTTCGGTTGTCTTTCGACTCCATTATCAGATCGACTCCATACCTCCATTATATAATAGTTCTAAAATAATTACTTACTAAAAAGAAATAACAAATTTACAAGTCGCTCCTATGAATTTCGAAGGTTCCCTCGATGTCTCATCAGATTCTAGTTTCCTTCATATGGTACTACACACTTGGGATATCTATTTTTCAACAAAAAAAGAATCAAAAGCCAACAAAACAAAACATATACATGGCTGAATTGAGAACTCACTTCCTTTTTTGAAGTCCGTTAAAAGTAATGACTAAAAACTTACAGTTTTATTCTTAAACGTTATTTAACCTTAAGCAGAGATTTTATGTTATTTTGTTCGAAAATATAAGTTTCATAAAAATCTTTATTGATAAAATAAATATATACAGAAATTGAACAAAATCCTTCCATTGATTACACCTGTAGTCCATCTGCAAATCGATAATCATTAGACTATACGGGTGGCGTAGTTGCTTAAGTAGATAAGTAAGTGAAGTTAAGCCATTTCCGACCCCAAGGAGTCACAACATATAGTACAAGAATTCGATACCCATATGAGGCAAAACTTTCTATACATTTAATAAAACTGTCTTGACTGCACGGTTGGCCTTGTGGTTTAATCGATCGCCACGCCGCTTTCTAATGCGCCAAGTGATGTGGGTTCAAATCACTTTGCGTTATTCGCAAATAGTTGTTCTGAGTCTGGGTTAACTGTAGTCCTGTGTAACTTAAAGGATACTTTTAATCACGCTATTACTCAAAGGAGCTGGGCAACAAGTATTTGAAGGTTGTATAGAAATTTACTTATTAAAATGGATATGATTGTTAGAATAAAATATTCTTCTAGAAATGATATTTGTACTCGTATCTGATTTCGGCCACGGCAGCCATTCTTAACTAAATCAGCCAGCTACTCAGGAGGTTTAATAATGCACAATTGTGTGCGTGAACAAAGTTGCACTGTGTGTTCCTTAATTCTCATAATCCGATGGGACTCAGGCACGGGACCGACGTCCTTAACGTGCCTTCCGTAGTACGGTAGCTAAAACGCCAAGTTGCAAACTTCAGGCGGGTATTATGCACTTCAATATCAGAAAAATACAGAAACGATTTTTTGGCTCGACCCAAGAAGCAAATCCGAGAGCTCTTCATCTTCAGTCCCATTCTAAGCCTTAGACCACCCAGGCAGTTGTTTACTATATATTAAACTAGGCTGTTACTCAATGAAATGTATTATTATATTAATGGTACTATTTTCAAACTCATGGGACTATTGATATTATTTTCAAACTCATGGACCTACTGGGTATTATTTTCCATTTTGAATACTTATTTGTTTGTATGGAACTAGTGGAATTTCCACGTGGAACTGGTTTCATGAAACTACTGGGAATCTGACACATAACGCCATCTAGTCCTAAATTAAGCAGAGCCTGTACTATGGATACAAGACAACTGATATAAATACATGTATACTTTTTTTGTAAATATATGGATATCATACATAAAAAGCACCTCAAGTCCGAAACCAACATTTCCTATATAATCATACAAACATTTGGTCCGACCCAGGAATGAAATCCCAGACCTCTTGCGGCATACGATAACAGCTAGACCATCGAGGCAGTTGATTATTTAATCATTGCCTCCAAGACGTATCATAAAAGAATAAAGTACTCGTATAGAATAGATATCAGGTAGAGTTCACTTAGTCTTAAAAACTTCCATTAAATCTTCGATACTAAAGCCAGACACAGGTAGATTTCCATTGCGCATGTCCATGTTCGCATGTACTAAATCAATACACAACCCCCGAACCGTCAAAGCGCTCTCCGTATTTAGACGGCCTGGGGTGGCTGGGCGCTAGTGCCGCGTTTAACGCTAACCACATCACGCCCTGCTTAAATAAAATGTATACAGAGTTTTTAGTGTAATTTAAACTGTATATATTTTATTGAAGCTAAGGCTTGTGATATTTGGTAAAGTAGCGCTTGTTTTGTCGGTAAAAGTGTTATTTGGACGTTTTGAGAAAATTTTAAGAACAATGTCTGCGTTGATGTTAAGACAATGTAAAATTAGTGGTTCAGAAAGAAGAAGAAAAAAGCGAAAGATGCGGTCTTAAGGGTAAGTGGGAAATGTATTTGTTACTTTATTATTGCATTAATTTTGGTTCAACTATGGTTTTTTTATTTTTGAATTTTGTCATTGCTGTTAATACTTACATTACTACTGCTACTAACTAACTACATTACTACTAACATTACTCTTAGACTAAAATTGGATGGGTTGAAATTTTAGAGTCGAAGAAAACTGCGCATTTTCAATAGGCTCTGTACTTCGTGACCGCCATTTTGTGGCAGCACCAAAATGGCGTCAGCACGTTCCAAAATTCGATATCGCAATTAATCTTTGCGCTAATTAGATTACTTTCAAAACCAAAAGTATGGTTTTAAAATTTTATTTAAGGAGGGAATATAAGTTGGTAATCGGGTAGAATAGTGAAGCGACAATAGAATTTCTGTTATGTTGTTATCGAGAGCTTTGACAGGCCTATGTCCACCACTGGACGTCTTTCCACTGTGATGATGATAATTGGTATCGTACTTTGGAAAAGGCCTTTAATATTCGTGTAAACTAGTAAAATTAAAGAAATAGCATAATAAAAAGATATACAACAGTAAATATACATTATCCGGAATATTAAAATATATCATAGTAAAGTTACTAAACAGTGTTGGAGTTGTATTGTAATGTAATATGAACACATAACGCTGCTAATCAGCATATTTAGCAAACATGACAAAAGATGCTGTCCGCCATTTTGACTTACTAGTTATGAACAAGGTGCTTTCAAGAGCTATATAAGCTTCTAAGGATCATTAAGTGAACATTATTTTGCCAATTTATCATTTCTTACCCTCTTTTGTTGAATATAGGGATTTATTAGTAGAAAATTAGTTGTATTTTTTAGTTTTTGTTGCTTCTTACGCCGCTATTTTGAATGCGCAGTTGGAACTTGCGCATCTGACTGTGCAATGCAATAAAGTGGTCTGGGTGATGAGTGAATAATATTTAAATATGACGATCAAATTTGCATCACGATTTGATTTTAGCAAATAGGCTAGGATATAGCAAATAGGGCACAACGTTTATTATAAATTATGTTTATATATTATCTAATATAAAACTATACTCTTAATGATACCAATTTCGTCCAAATGGTTTGCCATCTTGAATAGAAACACGTTTTACCTTGTCCTGTAGTAATTTTTTTGACTGCACGTATGGCCAAGTGATTTAAGCAGTCGTTACAGACGTTGTGAGTTCAAATCCTACTTGAATTAACACTTTGGGCGATCCTCAAATTGTTGTTGCGAGTCTGGGTGTTCTTTGTGTTCGTATCATGAATGATTGTGAAGTTCTCCGCAGCACAGTATTTATAAATAGCGCGGGAGTTGTCTTTAAAACGCAAACAGATTGTGTCAAGTTTAGGTATATATCATCCTATGCCAGTCCAGGTTTTTGATTACGAGTTGACTCTCATTTGGTATCACGGTATTGTATATAATCTATGTATCTGTTTAATAATCACAAATTTTAACGACAAAAACCGACTTCAAGATCTAGACCAAATTGAAATGGGATCACACGGAAAGCACCAGCTTTCAAATAATAAAAGAACTATCAAAATCGGTTCACCCAGTCGAAAGTAATAGGGTAGCAAACATAAAAAAATGCAGTCGATTTAATAACCTCCTCGTTTTCGGAAATCGGTTAAAAATAGCGTGAGTTGGGCTACAAAACGTCTCGAGTTCGGAGATGGTTTCCTAACACGTACTGTTATGCGCGTTTGCATACTGTCGATATCATTTTATAAAGTTTTCTTTCTAAATGAATACGCAAATAAAATAAATTATATACCTGTTTATAACTATATATCTATATACCTTTTTTTTCTGATCTGAAATCCCCCCGGTTACCGCTTGCTAGTGGCTATGTCAGACTCGAACAGAGTAAATACGGCATGTCGTTTCGGGGTACTAGAAGACGGGGAAGCAGATGCACCCTAGAAAGGAAAACTCTAGGACCCCGACGTACCCCGGGCCACCTACGGTTTGTTGATAACCCCTTTGTGTAAGAACCTTGATGTTCCCGTTCCTGTCCCGAAAAGAGGGCGTGCGCGCTCCTTTTTATTAATTCTCTCAACGCTTTTATCAGGACATTTGATATTTTTATGATTTTATTATTAAAGGTAGCTCGCGTTTGTCAACATTTATTTTTATTTGCGAATGTCATAAAGCTATTATGACGTAAATTCGGCGGCTTATGTTATCAATCAAGCTAGGCGAATTTAAGGCTGTGCGTTGCTTGCTGGTGCGTAAATTATATGTCCTGGTAAATTCTCTTATCATAACGTAATGTACAGAAATATCTTTTTCCTATCTTCATAGCCTTTATTATTCCTAAGATTATTTGAAGTCAGTTACCTGAAATGTCAGTTTTTCAACGGACGGACTGGCATCGGACCTTCCGAAATGTCAGTTTTTCAACGGACGGACTGACATCGGACCTCCAGAAATGTCAGTTTTTCAACGGACGGACTGGTATCGGACCTCCGCAACCTTAAGGGGACTTTGACAATTAATTCAACATTTATATTCAAATGTTGAATTAATTGTCAGTCCACCTATTTATAATATAACGGTTGCCAACAACAACCGTAACCGACGGTTAACGTGCTTACTTTTGGCCCGAACCCATCGAATCGATCCCAGAACCGGCAATCGCATTCGCTAACCTCTAGGCCGATGAGGCGGTAACTATACTTTATTTGGCACCTCGTCGATCTTAGTTTAGTTTACCTACCCTAGGAAAAGTTGTTTAAAAAAGGCCTACGTTTAAAAATAAATAAGAAAAGGAAAAAATACTGAGGTTGGCGATAACCACAAAAAAAATAAAGGCACGAAGTATCAAAAGGAGAAAAAAACATGTTTCACTAAATTAAACAATAGTTTACAAACAAAAAACACAAGAAAAAATAACGCAGTTTGAATAACATAATCAAAGTATTAATCTCCTATGTATCAGTGTGGAATATCAATTTATGAAAATAAAAGTATAAAATTTGCAAGCGAACTACATTTGTTACGTAGAATTAAAATCAAGTTAAGATTTACAATTTACGGAAATTGTGGCTCGGTATAATAAAGTAAAATATCGATGTCATCTTGGATTGGTTTAGCCTCGGTGATTTGCGCATGTTCCTTCAAGGTGTAGAACATGTAGATTTAAATGAGAGTGTCCAGTTAAGCCTTAGATGCAAATAAAATATGAAAAAATATAGAAACCTCTGTAATATTTATAATATCCTTTATATAATATCTATAACCAAATTTATATATTAATATACGATAACTTATTTCATTAGTTAAGAATTCTGTCAATTTTAACAAATTAGTGACATCCCCTTTTATGGGGCACTAAATACTAACATAAAAAAAACCATCAATCAATCAACAACCCATAAAGTCCCACTGCTGGGCTCGGGTCTCCTCTCAGGAGAGGGTTAAGGCCGTATGTCCCGCTGGCCATGTGTGGGTTGGGGACTGGCAAGAATACGTTGTGGCTACGTAAATCTTGGCGTTGGATGTTTTTAAGCCGCCCGAAGGCCTCCAACTAGGCTTCACGACTGTTATCGTATGATAACAACTAGGACCGACTGCTTAACGTGACCTCCGAATCACGGAGACGCTCATAGTAACATGCCACCAGCGGTCACCCATCCAGGTACTGACCGCGCCGTCGTTGCTTGCCCTCGGTGATTGTTTCTAATCACCGAGTGCAAATGGTCTATGAGCGCATCCATAAAAAAATATGTCAATTAAATTAGTTTCAATTTTTAGTTATTTTTTTTATTCTGTAAGAAAGCCTATTTTACAAAGTATCAGATTATACTTACCAACACAATAAAGATGCTTAGTAAAATTGGACGTAAGCCCAATAATATAGAAGCATCGCTAGTCCCTTATGTTATGAGTCACCATTCTACATTTTTGCGTTGTCTGCGTTCGCGATGAATATGGTGACCACCACTATTGGATTCTGCTTATGGTTTTAATCAGGCTGAGAACAGTCACTTTGGCAGGCCTGTACATATAAAAATAAAATAGGTACATTTATATTAGGCAAAAGGATTCCTAATCAGCTTCTTGCCAGTTCTTCTCAGTAACTGTCTTGGCACTGAGCTCGGTTCTGTACTCGTTTCGTTAGCAGTCGACGTAATTATGACATAAAATAAATTTGCATTGAATTTTCAAATATTTATTATTTTTTAAAAAATCCATGGTTATCCATTAAAAGGTTCTAACTGATTTTAGATTTTCGCGACTTTTACAATTAGACATAGTTTTGTTATAAACTTTGTAAAATTTCGAGGGTTTCGTAACCTTTTAAATTATTTTACGTAAGTAAGTGTTGCATAAACTATGTCTATTGTTTGACGTTTCATCAAGGAAAAATAATTTGGTATTGTCGTAACTCGCACAATTATAATAACCTTTGCCGAAAGACTATGGAAAAAAATTTCATCATCATCATAAATTGCCGTTGTGGAGTGCCTTTAAAAAAAATTTCCTTACCTAACCAGTGGAGCCCTTTGTACTTTAGGTTGTTTTTTTAAACTCCCACATTGAGAATATACATCCTGTCGCGAGTAACTTTACAAAATTACATGAAATGGACACAAAGAACACCTAGACTCAGAAAAATAATTTGTGGATCACACAAAGTGTTATCCCATGTGGGATTTGAACCCACAACATATGGTGCAGTAGAAAGCGGCGTGGCGACCTCTTAAACCACCAGGTCAACTGTGCAGTCAAATTAATCATTTCATCTTTTTGCCATGCGCTTCCTCCATATCATTCCAGAGTCCAAGTGCATTCCCAAATATATGGCTGATGCAATTTGTGGGAGGTCATTGCCACCAATTGCGATAGGTGGACAGTTTCCTCTTCCTAAGATGAAATTGACATGGACTGATATATTTGCAGAAGAGTTGGTAAAGGAGCTTCTTTGAAATATACTTTCACTTTAATGTATTCAGAGGTCGGTTAGTATTTAATAAAAATGTTTGTAACGTAGAGGGTTTGGAAATTCTCCACAATTTTGAAATTCCGAGACACGACAGCCTACGATCAAAAGTCCCGAGACGTTCCAGGACTTCGCCTCTTTTACGAATAAAATTTAAATTGAGTTAACTTGTGGTAAAACGTATTACTACAAATGCAGTGTTTAGGAAATATTAACATTTTATCATTATCAGTCACCATCAGCCTTTAACAGTCCAATGCTGGACATAGGCCTCTGATATAGGTATAGTGTAAAGTTTTCCTTTCTCTTTGCTGTGAATTTTTACTGCATAGTATGCTTCTTTAATAGCATGTTACGGAAACTGGTGTATTTGGTACTAAACTAAACATATTGACTGCTGAGATGTGAGATATCGGAAAAGGCACTGTAAGTAGATGAGATGAAAGCGTATAATATATCAGTTTAGTGATGACAACAACAGAATTACCATCATCGAGTCTTTAAATCATGACAATATGCCCTCAGTATGACAACTATAGAGAACAAATTTCCAGCATTGATAGTCTTTTCATACACCCATGGAAAGGAATTAGTAGATCTGGACAAAATGCTGCTGAAAATAATTGTATCACACAAAAATGCTTCGTTCATGCTTCTTACTCTAAAAAAGAATTTTGTGGTTTAGTGTGAGAATTCGTTCGAATGTCTTATGGTTGAAATATGGTCTGTAATTGTCACCAAATTTTTACTTTTAAGATTTTTCTAGATAGATAAAATACGGGAGTTTAGAGAGAGGGGACATGGGCAAGAGAGGATTTGAAGGAGGTTGTGTTTCGAGAGCGCATGTGCGCGAATGTGAAAATCAATTCAACGCCCGGTTCCTTAGCTCGTCCAGACATCCTAGGTCTAGCTAGTGGGTGGTTGTGCGCGCGGACCGATCCTTTTATTTCAATACCTGAGTGTTTTTGCCAAAGCCTTTTTAAAAAAACCTTTCATTAGTGTTGACGTACTGTGTTGAAGTGTCTCATTTATCGTGATGAACTGAGCGTAGAAAAAATAGCGAAATTCTCATAATCTCAGTGAAGTGTTTGACTGTGATGTTGTTTTATGAATCAGAAGAATGAAGATTAACGAATGGTGCCGCTACTGATTACCAGTGATAAATAAATATTTTTAGTTTATCTCCTTTAAAGTTGAAGGTTAGACAGCCTGTAAACATTTTGGCATAATGTCCCGACGCTTTCGCGCATAGCATTTATCTGAATCTGCGCACATTATCACCCTACCAGATAGAATTGCTTCGATAGTTTCAATATTGGGCCATCATAAGCTTCCTTAGTGTAAGAGTTTTTGTAGTCTGTGTTATATTGGTGATTTTTTTACAAGTTTTACTTTTTGCAAGTGTAAATTGAAATGAGATGTGTAGTGTAAAGTTACGTATAAAAGAAAAGTGGCAAGTGAAGTGTAATTTCTTATTATGTGTGTTTGTATTATGTGAAGTGTATTGAATACTAAACAAAATATTTGAATAAAGTGACTTTAATGCGATTGTAGTAACAACAAATTCAATACTCTACAAATACAGTAGTATTTGTAGAGTATTGAATTTAAATAAAAGCTTTTGGCAAAAACATTCAGGAACACTTATTATATTATGAGACATTAACATTTGAACAATGTTTTGAGTTCTACTTCATGAAAAAAATGATAAAATGGTGGAGATAACATCATGTAAGTACTTTTATATTATACTAATATAATTGTAAACTTACATAATATATTAAGTGCAAAATAAGACATGTACGTAGATTCGACGCGCGCGTCAAGTCATGGAAGCTTCTGGATTTATATTATATTGACATCGATTTTTAAAAAGAGAAAAAAAAATTGATCCTACTAAATAAAAAAATGAGTTCGCCTTTGAAGACTTATACCCAGGAATCGTTAAAAATAAGTTTTATGCTGTTAACCGGTAGGGTTTAGAGCGCAGGAAAAAACTGCCATCTTGTATTACTTTCCAATTAATACTATATCCAAGACTTGCCGCTCACCTGAGTAACCTTAGTAACAGATACAAGTCTAAATTTTTTTAAAGCTTATGCTCATGTTATAATTTTTTTTTGTACCACGACGATCTGGCATTCGTAGGAAATTAAAGTGCTTAGAAAGTTTACAAATCATATTTCAAACTGAACTATAAAGTTCAGTTATCAGTAATAGTCAAGTGACGAGAAATATTAATTAGAGATTTGATTATTTGAGATCGCATGGATCGTAGGGCCTGTAGGCCTGGGATTACCATATGTCTCGCGCTGGGTTTCATCGGTTAGACCGTCTTCGTGTGTCGTATTTATTAAATAGCTGTCTATGATGTACAGGAAATATATCCATATGCATCCCTCATCTTTTGATTCCAATTTTTATCTTTATGAAAGCATCTTATTGATTACTTAATTTTCAATAATTAGTATTTTTATGTCTTGTTGTTAATTTTCTTCACGAAGAATATTTAAAATCTTGTGGCGACTTCCACATACAGCGCCAATAGAAATATACTACAGCGCCATCTACCGAAGATACACTGAACTACGGAGTAACGAAGGAAATTAAGAGGCTACCAATCCTGCATCGCGCAATAAAAGTTCTTGCGCCGATTAACATATATACAACTTCCCAACATTAACCGTTGGGCAGTGGCCCGCCAGGCATGATCACCTCGCCTGGTCGGAGGATCCCTTTGTGTTGGAGGAACATGTGGCCCGTTCCTCCGCAATCTCTTAAATAAAAAATTAAATGCAAAACAGTGCGAAACATACTGCACGTTTTACCTACAATTCTGTAGCATTCATTAGAAAATTATGATCATATTAATGTTCAAATTATAGCGATGAATTCACATTCAAAGCGTATGTGCAAGCATCATTTTGTACTGCAAAATAATCAATAGGACTTCTGAGCTGCAGCTCCTTTTGGCTTCTCAGGGCTTGTAAATGAAGATGTGCGCGGCGATCAACCTTCTATATCAATTATTATATAAGTATCACTTTTTGAGATGATGGCATTAATATCTTCTAATTAAATACGTTATAGGGTAAGGGAATGTTTTTGCATATCTAGAATTGTCTACAGTTCTCCTAAATATATATATAGTCACGTAGGTAATCACGGGTATGAGGTGCGCTTACAATGCGCAGGTGCAAACGGCGTGTTGTCGTGCATCAAAATCAATAGAGCTCCCGAGCTGCAGCTCCCCCAGGCTTCCTAGGACTTGTACTTTTGTAAATGTGTGCGGCGAGCTACCTCCAGTTTTAATTACTACACAACTATTTAATTGTTAGCTATTTAATATGAGACGTTCATATCTTCTTATCTGATTTGTCGCATCATGTGAGAAAATAATATACGCGTTATTGTTTTTACTTCTAGAATTGTCTACATTAAGATTTATTTGCTAAATGAAATGGTATTCGTTTCTAATGCGCCGTATCTCAGCTCGACCTAATATTAGGATATTGGGTTGAGACCTCAGCTTGCTTCAAGTTCCGCGCTGTTTGTGCAAGCGGGACCATTTTAAATAATTTTATCAAAAACCAAGTACTACTTTCTTGTGGTTTTAATGGTTGTTTTGGGTTACTATTAACAGGTACAGTTTAACGTTTTATTAAATTCTGTTGTGATTTTAGAGTCCATGTATTAGAATAGTTAACATTTCATTATGATTATATGATATGTTATGCTTCAAATGGGCAGATGCAAACGGCGTTTTGTCGCGCATCGAAATCAATACTGCACCCGGCCCGGGCACTCAGCTCTCCCAGATAGTCTAGACCAGCCTAAATAGGGGGCTGTACGCGCGGTTCGAACCTTCTTTTACTTTGTTTTAACCAGAGCTTTTGTGTTCTAATTATGGGTTAGTTAAAAATTTAATTTTTTTGATTTCAAAACACAGACAGAGAGACAGTCTGGTTGAAATGTGCACTTAAAGTCCACAAGATTCCATTAGATCGAATCAATTAACATTGGATCTAATTTTACTTAAAAAATATTTCAAATATTTAGACATGTCTAAGTAAGAGGTATTTCGGGGATCGCCTAGGTAATAAGTGTTTATTGTTTCTGGTAATAAGTCAGGAATCACGATTCAGACTCAAAAATTTGTAACAAAGAAGCTGTGAGGACGGGTTTCCAAAGCTCATGTGTAAGCGCCATTTTGAATTGCAATGAAATCAATACAGCACCTGATTCCTAGTTCGCACAGATGTCCTAGGTCTGGTGCGCGCCGATCAACATTATTGTAAATTATTCGCGTCAATTACGGAAAATACAATAATGATTATGTTTTGTTTGGTAGTGAGTGTTTTTCACTTTCGTTTTCAAAAGAAAGGGCATTCCTTCTCAATTAAAGTTAATCCGGTTATAAATGTATTTCGTAACTACTTAGTCTTTTAAATAAAATAATGATTTCATTCCGAAATTCCCGACTAATGACGCCAGCTTTAATTGTCGTATCATAGGTATCAGTTAATGGTTTAGACAAATAACGAGCGCATTACTGCCAGAATATTGGGGAAATATTGTCAGGTCCAGTTCCTTTTCACATGTCTAGTCTTGATAATTATTACATACAGCTTCAGGTGCAATAGAAAAATCATTGATAGGTAATATTTGAACTGTGAAAAGATCACTAATCAATTCATCTCGATCATGGCTAGGGGGAGCAAAGACCGAGGAGACCTTCGTTCTGCGAATAAAATGGAAATGGATTTACTACCATTAACACTAATATTATTAAATGACATTTCGGAAAGATAAGATATACTACCTGTACGAAGTTTTTTTATGTGCGACTAGAAGAATTTAGGATGGTTTTTTATTTGGTTTTTATTTTACGTGTATAATCATTGTAACATTTTTGTATAAGTCTTTTACAGTCTTTTCTGAGATAATTAAATTCAACCATATCCAATGAATTTTAAAATATAATCATATTCATTCTTCGCTTTAGAAGTTTTTTAAAAATTTATTAGTACACCATGGAGAGTATTTTCCTTTTCTAATTACATTTCTGGTACATATTCTCTAATTATATGCTCAACTATTGTGTTAAAACTGTCTAACATATTTTATCATTTACATCATTTCAATTAATAAATTCGTGAACCAATCAATGTCCTTTAGTGTTTCTATGGCTTCATAATCTGCTTTGTAGAAATTGGACTTAATCTTTGGTTAAGAGGCATTTTTGAAGTATAATAGGTAGAGTGACCATGCGCTCTAAGGGTGGTTGGAACTTATCTAGTTCCCTCATAGGATAGGATCTAGACAAATACTCATTGGCATTTGTTCGAGATCAGAAAGCACTAGTCACGTCTATGACTTAGACTTTATGTAAATAGAGGCTGAGTAAATTACTTACGCAATTATTTTTTATAATTTTTACATTTACGACTTAGATATAGTTTTTTTACTAATAAACAAGCGTGTCTCTGGTTAACGTCTATTTGGTACTGAATTGAACACAGTGAGAGCTGAGATGTGAGATTTCTAAAAATGGTCTATAAGCAGATAAGACTAAAGTATATAATACAAAAACGTTTTTAGTGAATTTTAATTTAGTGATGATAGCTACAGAATTACCACCTTTGAGTTCTTAAATCATGTTCTACAAAATAGTACCCTACTGGTGCACAAGAAGTCAGTCTATACCAAGAAATTCTTTCCTGTATTGACCAATATGCCCTTAGTACAAAAATTATAGACAATTAATTTCCAGCATTGATAGTCTTTTCAAACACACATGATAAAGGAATTAGTCGGTCTGGAAAAAATACTGCTAAAAACAATTGTATCTATCACACGAAAGATTTGCGCTGTTCTTCGATCATGCTTCCTATTCTTCTTTTTATGGTTTCGTGAGAGAATTTGTTCGAATCTCTTATGGTTGAAATATGGTCTGTAATTGTTACTACATTTTTACTTCTAAGATTTTTTTAGATAGATAAAATACAGTAGATGAGAGAGGGGGTCAGGGGAAAGGGAGGCTCTGAAGAGGTTGTTTCGAGAGCGCATGTGCGGGCATGTAAAAATCAATTCAGCGCCCCGTCCCTTAGCTCGTCCAGACATCCTAGGTCCTAGCTAGTGGGAGGTTGTGCGCGCGGACTGACCCTTTTATTTTTTTTATCTGAGTGTTTTTGCCAAAGCTTCTTTTAGAAAAACCTTTCAATAGTGTTGACGTACTGTGTTGAAGTGTCTCATTTATCGTGATGAGGCAAGTGCAGAAAAAATAGCGATTTTCTCCTAATCTCAGTGAAGTGTTTGACTCTGATGTTGTTTTATGAATCAGAAGAATGAAGATTAACGAATGGTGCCGCAACTGATTACCAATGATAAATAAATATTTTTGGTTCTCCTCCTTTAAAGTTGAAGATTACACAGCATGTGGACACCATTTTAGCATACAGTCCCGACGCTGCCGCGCATAGCGTTTTTCTGAATTTGCGCATATTATCATCACCCTGCCAAATAGAATAGCTTCGATAGTTTTAATATTGAGTCATCATAAGTTTCCATAATGTCAAGTGTTTTTATAGTTTATGTGTTATATTATTGATTTATTTACAACTTTAACTTTTTACAAGTGTAAAAGTTACATACATGTAAAGGAAAGTGGCAAGCGAAGTGTAATTTTATCTGTATTGTGTATGCGTGTGTGTGTATTATGTGAAGTGTAGTGAATACTAAACAAAATATTTGAATAGTATTGTTATGATGAGGTTTAAAGTGAATTTGATGTGATTGTCACTGTATTTGTAGAGTATTGAAAGTAAATGAAAGCTTTTGGCAAAAACATTCAGAAACACTAATTATGAGACATTAATATTTGAACCATGTTTTTATACGGAGTTCTATTTCATGAAAAGGATGGAGATAATATCATGTAAGTACTTTAATATTGTTTTAAAATAATTGTAACCTTATATAATATAATAAGCGCAAAATATAATATGTACGTAGTCTCGTCGCGCGCGTCAAGTCATGGAAGCTTCTGGGTTTAGAAACGATGCAACATACTGAAATCGGTATTTAAAAAAGAGGAAAATAAATTACGTCGATCGTGAGTCATTCGATTAATGTCTACGAATAAATGAGTGAGTTCGCCTCTGACGACTTATACCCAGGAATCGTTAAAAATAAGTTTTGTGCTGTTTGCTGGTAAGGTTTAGAGCGCAGGTGCAAGTCGCCATCTTGTATTAGTTTTTAATTAATACTAAAAATATCCAGGACTTGCCGCTTACCTGAATAATCTAGGTAACAGACACAATTCTCTCAATTTTATTTACAAAGTATATTTAAAATCTCTTAAATAAATAATCTAATGCAAAACTTACAATTATGTAGTTTTCATTAGAAAATTATAAGCATATTAATGTTTAAATTGTCGCGATGAATGCACTTTCAAAGCTTATGTGCTAACATCATTTTGTACTAGAAAAGAATCAGTAGAGCTTCCGAGCTGCAGCTCCCCCGCCTTCTCAGGATTTGTACATGAAGAGGTGCGCGGCGATCAACCTTCTACATGAATTATTACATATGTATCAATTTTTGAAACGAACACCATGTTCGTATCTTCTAATTAAATACGTTGTTGGACGAAGGAATGCTTTTGCACATCTAGGATATTCTACAATTCTCCTAGATATAGATAGTCACGTCGGTTATCACAGGTATGTGTTGCACTTACAATGCGTAGGTGCAAACGTTATTTTGTCGTTTATCAAAATCCATAGAGCTATTTAATGCGAGACGTTCATATCTTCTCATTTGTCGTATCATGTGAGAAAATAATATTCCCGTTGTTATTTTCATTTCTAGAAATGTCTATATTAAGATATAATCTCTAAAATGAAATGGTATTCGTTTCTAACGCTCCGTCTCTCGGCTAGACCTAATATTAGGATATAGGGTCGAGCTTTCTACTTCCTTCACGTTCCGCGCTGTTTGTGCACGCGGGTGGATTTTAAATAAATTTAACAACAATCCAGTTCCGATTTCTCGCGGATTTAATGGTCGTTTTGGTTTACTATTAAAGGGTACAGTTTAACGTATAATAAATAAATAAATAAATATTTTCGGACATTTTAACACACAACGCCACCTAGTCCCAAACTAAGCAAGGCTTGTACTATGGGTATTAGACAACTGATATTAATACATATATACTTTTTTGTAAACACATGCATAACATACATAAAAAACACCAACACTCCGAAACAAATATTTGCAGATCATACAAACATCCGTCCGGTCCGATTCAGGAATCAAACCCGAGACCTCTAGCATTTCAGTCACAAACTCTGCCACTGCGCCACCGAGGCAGTCAATAATAAAATTATGTTGTAATTTTAGAGTCAATCTATTAAATTAGTTAACATTTCATTAACTATTACCATTCTACAGTTATAAATAAATTCATCAATCACGATTGAGATGCAGGCTCATCAGGAAAATTTTGAAGGAAGAAGAAATGATGATTATTTTCCAAAGCGCATGTGCAATCGCCTTTTTGCACTGCGATAAAATCAATGCAGCCCTTGAGCTCGTAGCTCGCCCAGGCTTTCTAGTGCTTGTATATACAAATGTGGATATGCACGTATCAGGTGAATGAGGATATGCTTCAAATGCGCAGGTGCAAACACCATTTTGTCGCGAATCAAAATCAATACTGCACCCGGCCCGGGCCTTCAGCTTTCCCAGATAGTCTAGACCAGCATAAATAGGAGGCTGTACGCGCGGTTCGAGCCTAATTCAACGTTGTTTTAACCAAAGCTTCTGTGTTTTAATACTGGGCTGTTAATACTGGACTAATTACAGGTGTTCTTTTTTGGTTTCTTTACTACAGACCGAGAGACACTGTAGTTGAAATGTGCAATTAAATTCCATTAAATCAATAAATACTAACACTTTAAAAAGTTTTTAAATACTAAGACATGCTTATGTAAGAAGTATTTCTGTAGTTATTTAGGTAATAAGTGTTTATTGTTTCCGGTAAAAAGTGTACAGTCGCGATTCAGACAGAGGCTCCTAAATTTGTAACAAAAAAGTTAGGACGATGAGTTTCCAAAGCGCATGTGCAAGCGCCATTTTGAACTACAATAAAATCAATACAGCTGCTGACTTGTAGCTCGCCCAGGTATCCTAGGTTTATTCCGTGCTAGGTGGTGCGCGTGGAACGACATTCGCGTCGGTGTAGGAAAATACAACAATGACTTTGTTTTGAATGGTGGTGTGTGTTTTTAGCTTTCGTTTATAAAGGGAAGGCCATTCCTTCTCAGTTAAAGTTAATATGAGGGGGCTCCCGGTTTAACTGTATTTCGTAACCACTTAGACTTTTCAATAAAATTCTAAAATTTCCGACTAATGAAGCTGACTGACTGAAAGCAAATAAGCCGAGGACGAACATGGCCACTGTAAGTAACTCATATTGCTCCTGAACATATTTTGATATTCTTTTCCGTGTCATATGTTTGGTTATCTATTTTGTAGTTTTTGGAGACGTTTCCTAACAAAGTAAAGCAAAGTCCATTTTTTTTTTCATTTCTATACTTTGTGGATCCGTGGATGTAGTATTTAATAACAACAACAATTTCTGGAATCTTTTTTTAACATAATCGTACGTCAATTTGTTTCTAGATTTCCTTTTCTTCGCAGTGATGCTAACAACTTATTGGGTGTTTAAATTTCTTTTAAAAAAAACTTAAATTTTTGTCTTTTTAAATGAAATAAAAAAGACAGTCGGTTATGTCACTAGTTATAAATAGCGACCTAGAAAAGGTTACACTAGTTTTACATATTATTTTAAATATGCAAACATTAAATATTTATTTTTATATATAAATATAAATATATATATAATTTATAATTATGAATGAATTTATAGATGTATTCAATACATCAAGTATTAAGTAGAGTAGAAAGTACAGGCTGTAATTTTTACAGATTTTAGTCTGTTCGATTCTCAAGTGTGGCATTCGGCGGATTTTCGGAAATCTTTAAATGCAGTATTCTATCTTTTCAAAAGAAAAGACATGTTTTCTTGGAGTAAAATTTTCTACTACAGTTTTAAGAATACTTCGCCTTCAGGTGACATTACGAGATGCCACTTTGTACATATATGTAAGAACTAGAAAATATCATTCATAAATATGAATGAATTTATTGATGTATTTAATACATCAAGTAGAAGAGCAACATTTCATTGACAGATCAAGGAACTCGTAAGTGAATAATTTTGATTTCAAAATATAAAATTACGCCATCTTGTTGACAACAATGGCAACTGACTTGTGACCCATGTATTTCCTTCTAATTTAAAACTAAAATAAGTTTTTGACGCAATTTTCGAAAAATCTGAGGCTTAGAAATGTTACTGTCGGTAATATTAGTGGCCAATTAAATAAAAAGACTATCCCTACCATGAGATAACGCAAGGCGGTACGGTAGACGTTTTCCTCTCATATGAATATGTTAGGCATTTTCTGCTGGTCTGACACCACCATGACTTTTGTTTATTTTCTGTTGCAGCCGAATCTTTTTTTGTCTTATTTTTTTCTCTTTTAATCCTGTATTTTTCCAATATGTCTAAACTATAAATAAAAATGAGTGTCAAAGCGCATGTGCAAGGGCTATTTTGTACTGCAACAAAATCAATAGAGCTCCCGAGTCGCAGCTCCCCCAGACTTCCTAGGGCTTGTACATACCTGTGCAGATGTATGTGGAGAACTTCCTTATAATTCAATTTAATAATTGAATTATAAATATATATATATAATTTAATATAAATATAGGTAGTTGTGTAATCACAACTACCTATATTTTAGCNTATAAATATAGGTAGTTGTGTAATCACAACTACCTATATTTTAGCGGTTTTACGTGAGACGTTTATATCTTGCGATCAAATGTGTTGAAGCATGTAGCAAATAATATACGCTATGTCGTTTTTACTTCTAGAGTTGTCTA
Source organism: Hyphantria cunea (assembly GCA_003709505.1). Taxonomy (NCBI): domain Eukaryota; kingdom Metazoa; phylum Arthropoda; class Insecta; order Lepidoptera; family Erebidae; genus Hyphantria; species Hyphantria cunea. The sequence goes on along the minus strand of PKRV01001685.1, from coordinate 280,523 downwards.
CAGTTCTTCTAGACATAATTTTTAAATCAAATGATATGCTGTTCCAACGCGCAGGTGAAAATCGCCGTCATTTACCTTCCACTTCAGTACTTCTAGGGAAATATTAAATATTAAGTCTACTCGAGAGGGTCGATAAAAAAAGAACTTGACCAGTTCCTCGTAGATTTAAAGATTGTTTTGAGTAAAAATAGAAAAGTACAGTTTAGCGTGTCTTTAAATTCTGTTGAATTTGCTTAAAGCCAGTATATTGAAATAGTTATCCCGTCATTCTTCAGTTACGAAGTAATTCTGGTGTCGTCTAGGTGTATATTCGTACGTTTTATCACGATTAGGATGCAAGCTCTAAAATGAGGAAGGGATAACATTTTTCCAAGTAATAATGTGCAGTCGCCATTCTGTATTGCAGTAAAATCATTACGGCCCTTGAACGCACAGCTCGCTGGTATATGCAAATGTAGATATGCACGTCAACCTCACTTCGAAATAATTCTCATGCTTATGATCTCGTAAATGAAGATGTACTTCAAATGCGCAGGTCCAAACGCCATTTTGTCGTGCATTAAAATCAATACTGCAGCCGGCCCGGGCCCTCAGCTCTCCCAAATAATCTAGACCTACTGAAGTGGGAGTCTGTGCGCGCCGTTCGAGTCTTCTTTGTGTTTAAATACTGAGTTAGTTAAAGGTCTTGTTTTTATGACTTCTTAAATAAGAGACGACAGTGTAATTTAAATGTGTAATTAAATACCATAAGATTCCATTAGATCGAATCAATTAACTTTGATCTAATAATACTACTTACTTTAAGAAGTTTTCAAATTGTAAGACATGCTTGTGTAAGAAGCATTTCTGGGGTCACCTAGGTAATAAGAGTTTATTGTGTCTGGTAATAAGCATATAATAAGTATATAAGTCACGATTCAGACAGAGGCTCTTAAATTTATAACAAAGAAGCTGTAAGGATGTGCGATCGCTGTTTTGAATAGTAATAAAATCAATACAGCTCCAGTCTCGTAGCTCACCTAGGTATTCTAGGCCTATTCCGCGCTAGGTGGTGCGCGCGGGTCGATGTTAACGTAAATTATTCACATCGGTGTAAGAAAAGACAATAATGACTTTGTTTTTTGTAGTAGTGTGTGATTATAGTCGGCTTCGGTTGTGAATGTATTTCGTAATCACCTTGAGTTTTCAATAAAATAATGATATTATATCCGGAATTCCCGACTAATGGAGCTAAATTATCTCCACTTTTTCGAGATATAAGGAGGAGAGCTTCTCCAATGTGTAGGAAAATCAATACTGATTCTAGAGTCTAGACCAGCCAAAGTACGCGCGGTTTGAACCTTCTTTGAATTTGTCGTATTCCAAGCTTTAAGTGTTTCAATATTGTGTACTTTTAAAACTGTTTTCGGGTATTAAGACATGTGTGTAAGAATTATATTTGATTGTCTAGGTAAAACATGTACATTTTTCGATATTTTTTTGTTTAATAACGATTCAGATGCAGGCTCTTAAATTGTAAAAGGAGGAATTATGGTTCGTTTCCGAAGCGCATGTGCAAACACCATTTGCACTCTAATAAAATCAATAGAGCCCCGAAGCTCGCAGCTCGCCCAGATACCCTAGGTCCATTCAGTGGTAGGAGGTGCGCGTGGCTAGTCCTTTACGTTAATTATTCACACCGTTTGTAAATAAATACTGTAACGATTTTAACTCATAGTTGGTACGCGGTTTACAGTTTCGTTCTTGAAGTGATTAGCTTCTTGCTTATGAGCAAATGCTTGTAACTATATTTTGTAACCAGTTAGACGTAAAAGTAAAATAATAAAGAAACTCCGACAGTTGAAGCTGAAGTGAGAAAATGTACCCTGGGCGGATATGGTCATCATCATCATCATCATCATCAGCCTATCGCAGTCCACTGCTGGACATAGGCCTCTCCAATTTAACGCCACTTAGTTCGATCTATGGCTTCTTTCTATGGTCACTGTAAGTTAATTATGTCACTCCTTACTATATTTTGATTTTATTTACTGCGCAATATGTTTTGTATTTACGTATGGCCTTAACCCTCTCCTGAGAGGGAGGCCCGAGCCCAGCAGTGGGACATTATGGGTTGATGATGATATTTTGTTAGTTTCGGAGACTTTTTTAAATACTGTTTTGTTTACAATGAATGCTATTTGGGGATGTCTCAGTAATATTTTACAGACTCTTGTTTTTCTTGTATTCCGACAGTTCGTTTTGTTATCCCCCGTAATCCGCTTCTTATAGTGAACCGTCCGAAGATTTTCGATAGTATTTCTGAGGATTTTCCAAACCTTTTTAAAGTTTCCGTTTTTGTCTGTTATAAGTTTAACTTTAAAAACATTTTCCTTTCTTGCAATTATTATAGGCATTTACTGCCGGCCTGAGACCGCCATGACTTTATTTCTTTTCTATTCGAGCCAAATGTTCTTTTGACTCAATTTATTAAATAAATAAATATTTCCGACATCTAACGCACTACGCCATCTAGTCCCAAACTAAGCAGAGCTTGTTTTATGGGTACTAGACAACTGATATAATACTTATATACTTTTTTTATAAATACATACATATCATACATAGAAAACACCCAAACTCCGAAACAAATATTTGCAGATCATACAAACATTTGATCCGACCCGGGAATCGAACCGGAGACCTCAGGAACAGCAGTCGCATACGCTAACGCTGGGCCACCGAGGCAGTCTGTAATTTTCCAATATCCTCAAACTACAACGCATTTACGTTTAAAGCGCATGTGCAAGCGCCATTTTCTTCTGCGACAGAATCAATAGAGCTCCCGATTCGCAGCTCCCCCAGGCTCCCTAGGACTTGTATATACCTACATAGATGTGTGTGGCGATCAAGCTTCTATTTTAATTATCACACAACCATATCTTATTGTTAACTGTTTAAGATAAGGTCTCATACCTTACCTTCATGTCTATAAGTTTGGTGTGTCGCAGTACGTGAGAAAATAATATATAATAATACTGTTTTTAGGGTTCCGTACCTATAAGAAAAAAACGGAATTCTTATAATATTACTTTGATGTCCGTCTGTCTGTCAATACGCTATATGTATTATAGGAAAATGTAAAGGTATCAAGTTGAAATTTAAACCGTGAGCTCAGGTCTTCGGTCCCCCGAAGGTGTAAAACGACAAATCTATAAAAAATTGTAATTTCCCAATACCTAGATATCTAAGAAAATTTCAGTAGATAATATTTTGGATAATAAATATAGTAGTGAACTTTAATATTTATAATGATCCGACGTTCGGAGCACTCAGTGGGCGCGTCCGGTTCTTACTTCTAGAATTGTCTACGATTCTCCTAGATGTAGTCCCTAAATGAAATGGTATGCATTTCCAATGCGCTGGTGAAAATCGCCGTCATGGTGTGTCATCAAAAATCAATAAAAACTGTATCCTGTCTCTCAGCGCTCATAAATATTAGGATATTTGGTCAAAATAAGATACTTTAGCTTCTTTCACCTTTCGCTTTAGAAGTTCTTAGAAAGTACTGAAGCGAAACTTTTTGAGGCCTGGTCGAGCTTAAATAATTTTAACAAATACAGAGTTTTCGTGGATTTAATCATTGTTTTGAGTTAAACTAAGAAGGCATAGTTAAGTGTGCAATATCATTCTGTTGGGTTCTTTTCGAGCCAATTTATTAAAATAGTCAACATTTCATTAACTATTATTTAGTTCCACTGTAGAGAGGACTATGTCCAGCAATGGACTGCGATAGGCTGATGAAGATGATGATCTAGAGTTACGAAGTATTTCTTTGATAGTCTAGGTGTAATGTCTGTAGATTTGTACGTTTAATCACGATTCAGATGGAGACTAAAATTTTGAAAGAAGTAGTGATTGTTATTTTTTAAAGCGCATATACAGTCGCCATTTTGCACTGCAATAAAACCAATATAGCCCTTGAGTTTGCAGTTCGTCCAGGCTCCCTAGGGATTGTACACACACTTATAAACACATTCAGGTTTCCTATAGTCCTTATATATATTAAGACGTAAATGAAGAAGTGCTTCAAATGCGCAGGTGCAAACGCAATTTTGTCTTGCATCAACATCAATAGTGCACCGTGGCCCTCGGTTCGCCCAGATAGTCTAGACCGACCGGGGCGGAAGGCTGTGTGCGGGGGTGCGCGCGACTTCTTCTTTATTATTGTTTTAACCGAAGCCTTGTTGTTGTGTTAAAATGCTGATCCAATTTAATGTTTTGTATTTTTCATTTCGTAAATAAGAGAATGTGTTGTCTTAGTGTGTGATTAAATTCTATAAGATTCCACTAGACTAAAAAAAATAACATTTGATCTGATATTACTTTAATGTTTTAAAACTCGAAGTTTGCTCAAGAAGTATTTCGGTGGATCATCTACATGTTTATTGTTTCTAGTCAAACAAGTGTAGAGTTACAATTCGTACACAGGCTCGAAACTTTCTAGAGATGTAAGGATGGATTTCCAAAGCGCATGTGCAATCGCCATTTTGAATTGCAATAAAATCAATACAGCTCCTGACTCGTAGCTTTCCTAGGTATCCTAGGTCTATTCCGCGCTAGGTGGTGCGCGCGGGTCGATGTTAACGTAAATTATTCACGTCGGTGTAGGAAAAGACAATAATGACTTTGTTTTTTGTGGTAGTGTGTGATCATAGTCGGCTTCGGTTGTAAATTAATTTCGCAACTATCTTGAGTATTCAATAAAATAATGATATTATTCCGAAATTTCCGACTAATGGAGCTGAAGAGAGCAAATGTGCCGCGAACGTACAAGGCCACTGTAAGTAACTCATATTGCTCTTTAATATGTTTTGATCTACTTTTCTGTACAATGTGTTTCGTTAATCTATTTTGCAGTTATCTCAGAAATCTTTTTGAACATTATCGTACGTCGTATTTGGAGGGAAATACGAATAACAATGAATGTAGAGAACCTTCGTAAATTATATTACATCCTGCCTTAATACGGAATCAATGTTCAAATATATGCAGGCACTCAAATATAGGCATGCTCATCCAGGATCTGTGAATCATCACATCAACAGCCTTATCAGTCCACTGCTGGACACAGTCCTCTTCTTAGAAAGGAGGCTTTAGCCTATAATTTGAAGACTGGCCAGAGGACTTGGCAATGGATTTGTTTCAAGTTTTGCTTTTATTTATTTATTTATTTAAAACTTCATGCACATTTGTACATTGGCGGACTTAATGCCCAAGGCATTCTCTTCCAGTCAACCTTAGGGTGGTATAGAAACTTTGTAAGGTAGGTGATGCACAGAGGTAACAATGTCAACAGAAAGAAGCTTTACACAAAAAAAAACATATACATACATATAATATATTATAAAGAGCTTTTCTTTGCAGTGAAGTTGCTCATGATTTAATTTGTAAGTGTCAGACAAATAACTCCAGACTTTCTAGGACTTGCTTCTTTTCTTTTTATTAAACTACCTAAATAAATGTTGGACGTAACTCTTGATTAACTTTTTTTTTCGACTGTGTGAGAGATACGGTCTCGCTATGGCTTCAAAAATTATCACATTTTCTAGATGTAATCACGTATATGAGGAGTGCTTCCAATGCACAGGATCAAACGCCATTTTGTCGTGCATCAAAATCAATACTGCACCCGGCCCGGGGTCTGGACCAGCCAAAGTACCAAAATTTAGTGTTTCAATATCATGTACTATTAAAAGTATTTTCGGGTGTTAAGACATGTATGCAAGTATCTGATCGTTTAGGTAAAATATATAGAAAATATGCAGGGTCTACAATTGTAAAAGGAAGAAGTGAGGGTTCGTTTCGAAAGCGCATGTGCAAACACCATTTGCACTGTAATAAAATCAATAGAGCTCCGAGGCTCGCAGCTCGCCCAGATATCCTAGGTCCATTCAGTGGTAGGAGGTGCGCGTGGCTAGTCCTTTACGTTAATTATTCACACCGTTTGTAAATAAATACTGTAACGATTTTAACTCATAGTTGGTACGCAGTTTACAGTTTCGTTCTTGAAGTGATTACATTCGTGATTATGAGCGTTTGCTTGTAACTATATTTTGTAACCAGTTAGACATAAAAGTAAAATAATAAAGAAACTCCGACAGTTGAAGCTGAAGTGAGAAAATGTACCCTGGGCGGATATGGTCACTGTAAGTTAATTATGTCACTCCTTACTATATTTTGATTTTATTTACTGCGCAATATGTTTTGTTAGTTTTGGAGACTTTTAAATACTGTTTTGTTTACAATAAACGCTATTAGAGGATATCTCAGTAATATTTTACAGACTTTGTTTTTCTTGTCTTGCTACAGTTCGTTTTGTAATCTCCCATGTTCCGCTTCTAATGGTGAACCGTCCGTTTTCGATAGTATTGCTGAGGATTTTTCAATCCTTTTTAAAGTTTCCGTTTTTGTCTGTTATAAGTTGAACTTTAAAAACATATTTCTCTCTTGCAATTATTATAGGCATTTACTGCCGGCCTGAGACCACCATGACTTTATTTCTTTTCTATTCGAGCCAAATGTTCTTTTGACTCAATTTATTAAATAAATAAATATTTAAAGTTAAACTTTAAAAACAATTTCCTCTCTTGCAATTATAGGCATTTACTGCCGGCCTGAGACCACCATGACTTTATTTCTTTTCTATTCGAGCCAAATGTTCTTTGGACTCAATTTTTAAGTTTACATTTTCCAATATCCCTAAACTACAACGCATTTACGTTTCAAAGCGCATGTGCAAGCGCCATTTTGTACTGCGACAAAATTAATATAGCTCCTGAGTCACAGCTCCCCCAGGCTTCCTAGGGCTTGCATATACCTATATATATATATCTACATTGATGTGTGCGGCGATCAACCTTCTATTTTAATTATTACACAACAATCTGTATGAGACTTTTATATTTTAATGGCGGTGCGGTTGAATTAACTTTTACGTAATTTACGAAAACTTGACGCATCTTTATGCAAAAAATATTGTTTTTATATGCTAGTCTATGTGCAGTTCGCAGTTTTATACTATCAGTGTATAACTTATTATTTGATAACCCTTTTTATAAAGGAAAACCCTTTGCAAATCTCGTAGTGACTGTGTCTCACAAATATGATAGTGATATTGTTCCTAAATCCCTGACAAATGAAGCTGAATAGAGAAAATGCGCCGAGGACGTACATAACCACTGTAAGTAATTCATATTAGTCCTTGATAGTTTTTTCTTTACTTTTGAAGTTATTTCTTAACGTAACAAGTTGTTTACGTCAGAGAAATTGGAATCAATAAAAAAAACCCGAAAATATCTACTGGTTTACTTGTTAGACGAACCGTCTTTCGGAAGACGTGGTTGAACATGTATATGTTGCGTGGTGTGACAGACAATAAAATCAATTCACCAGATATAGTGATAGTTGATTCGATACTTCATGTAAATTAATTATATTATTTAATGTTTTAATTTTAGAATTCATTTGTAATGTTTTAGTTTTTTTGTTATAAAAATAACATTCTGCTCCGGAGGAATATAAATTATCTAATTTCGTGTAGTGTCTTGGTTAGGGTTAGTACTCTGGAATAGCAAGCCGGAGATTGTCTGTTCCCGGCCGGCATGATAGTTTCTCTGATGTTTTTGAGACGATTTAAGTTAAAGTTAATCATTTTTCAATATAATCCCATACTCCCTCAGATAAAACTACTATAGCAACACGTATTTTTCCTCCGTCCTGTTATTTAACATTGATTACGTTTATGATTCATTCCTTCAAAAATTTCTCTCATAATACATTGGTCTGAGTGGACATATGTCTGGTGTATTATTATATTTGTCGGTAGCTTTGAGAACACGCTCCCCTATGGATCGATTCGTCTCGTCACTTTGAAGGTCAAGGGTCGCACTGTTTGTGCATTTTAAATAATGTTAACTGAAATAATTTCTTTAAATTTTAATTTTGAAATTCTTGTTTCAGTTTAAATAGGAAATTGCCAAAAAATAGTTTATTTCTTATTGATAGTGTTCGTTACTATTTTTTCTCACTGGTTAACTAGCTTAATCTCTCATTGAAGTCACAAATACACACGTGCTGAGCAAGAATCTTCTCACCATTAAACAAGTCCAATCAAGGACATCCAGTTCTTTTTATCAATTTACCATGGAACCCCATCCATTGCATAATTATCATAATAATCCTTTCAACCATCTGCAACCTATTTTTCTTTCAAATAATAAAAGAACGAGTTTTTTAAAGTACTTTGTGTTCTAAATACTATAGGAAGTCTAGGTATGGGTATTATTATATAGCTTCTAGTTAGGGTTGCATGGTCCCCTCACAATAATTCATGTGATCTCACCCTCCTATCCCTACGTATCTCAGTTTACAAGCTCTCAATAAAGATACGTTGAATATTTAGTTAAAATTTTATGATGCTGATGGAATTTCTTATAGATAGTATTAAAAAGAAACGCCAAACACATATAAATCTACATACATACTGCTGTGTGGACATCCAAGGAAAGCAAACGAAAAACTTATGTTTTATTTTATTTTTAACAGTGCAGATGGTACTGGAGCCATGTCCTTGACAAATTTGTCTTTACGACTAAATTGTCGTGTTCCAAACTTCAAACTGTAAGAAACGCCAAAACGAACTGATATGTATAATTCTACATACATTTCCTATTAAACTGCTGTGTAGATGTCAAAGGAAAGAAGCAAACACTTACTTAATTTTTAGTTGACCGGCACGAAATGTTAATAAAACGAACCTTACTTAATTTGATCCGCTGAAGGGTGGTTAATGTTTTGCGCAGAAAATCTACCCTCTCCCTTATATGTTTCCCCGAGGGTTGTGTGACGCGATATAGGATACCTAGATACATTGGTCTGTCTAGCGAGGGGAGCCCTCGCTCTTATTACAGATTTAAAACATTTTGAGATCCCTTTGTGTTGAATGGGGATTAGTCATTCTGTTTTAGATTTTTTTGATCACTATTCCTCGCCCTTTATCTATATATGTAGGTGTAATTCATTTTCAACAGTTGTCTTCACGAATGAGTGATTTAAACAGTCGCCACTCCATTTTCTACTTCGCTGAACATTGTGGGTTCAAATCACACATGTACCAACATTGTGTGATCCATAAATTGTTGTTCTGAATCTAAGTGACCGTTTCATGTACTCGTATGTTTGTAAAGTCCCTTGCTACACAAGATATACTCCTCCTGCGGGAGTTGTCCTTAAAGAAAGTACACAAATAGGTATGATTGTTTATATGTATTTGGAAACAGATAGTTATATTTTTAATAGTCTGGTTTCTAAGCTCCTCTTAATTCAGGATTTGACAGTATGTGTCATGTAATTATTTTCATTAGCGTCTGACAAATCTATGTAATTAAAAACAAAGTAAAGTAAGTCAATTTCGATATAAAACCAGCTTTATTTTTTGTAAACACTGTCTCTCTTAAAGGATTTCATTATATGAATCATCCTCTGACTAGAATTTTCGATGGACTCGAATGTTCACAAACAGTCCTTATGTAATCGTCCCTATGAAGGGTCGCGAATATTTTGCGCAGAAAATCTACCCTCTGTCTCCCTTATGTATTTCGCTGGAGATTGTGTAACTTTGTATAGGTTACCTAGTTAGGTCGGTCTGTAGAGCGTGCGGAGCCCTCACTCAAATTACAAATTGAAAGTGGTTTGAGCTATGTGTGATATGGCAATTTATTTATTTTATTTTTTACTAGCTGCTTCTAAGACAATGTAGTCGGTGAAGTTTCCACCTAGGACAACTAGTTTTGTTATGAACGTAATAATTACTTCTGTGCTTGGATGTAGTTTATTTTCTACAGTAATATTATAAATTCGAGAGTAACTTTGTATGTCTGTTTGTTGTGCCGCTGCACGGATTTTAACAGTTTGGCTAATTTTGATTCTTGAGGAAGGGCATAAGCTACTTTTTACTGAGATAATCGACATAGACGCAAGCTGAGCTGCGGGCAAACTTACAAAATAATATATTTAACTATGTTTTTCACAGTCTGGTTTTAATGACGTAAGCACGTTCTAATTTGAAATCTAACAGTCATGTCAGATTTTTCAAATGAATACTAGTAGTCAGCTCAGTAGTCTAAATTCGACCACAATTATTTATTTTTTAAATTTATAGCTTTCTGCCCTCCTTCTTCATATAAACGTTAACTATGCCAAATTTCATCTTCTTCCGTTCGTAAAAAGGGGGTACAAAGTTTTTGCTTCACATATTGATGTATGCAGAGATTTTAAATTAGTCTATGACAAGTCCATGTATGACAAATCCATTTTAAACCTTTGCTTTTTCTTTTTTTTCTTATAAACCCTGTCTGACTCATTGTGAAAGGATTTTATTATATTAATAATTCCCGAACTGGAATTTTCCGTTGACTATTCACGAATGTTCATAAAACGGACCCTTTATTTAACCTACCCTCTGAAGGGTAGCGAATATTTTGCGCAGAATATCTAGCGTCCCCTTGTTTATTACTCTTAGGGTTGCGTAATTTTGTATAGGTTACCTAGATAGGTCGGTTTGTATGGCGAGGGGAGCCCTCGCTCTCATCACAGATTTACAATATTTTGTGATTTGTTTGTGTTGAGTGGAGAATTATCCGTTATAATTTTTATTTATGTTCTATAAAGAAACTTACATACCTAACTTTTTGACATTAACATGTTGAAGAACACTCGATCTTGGGCTTCCGCTAGAAGTGTTAATGATATTGTAGGCGCACGAGGTCCTTCGAGCCGGATCAATGTCTACGGAAAGTTTAGTTGGGTACTTCTGGTATGTATTGTAATGAAAGAAAGTGGACTGTATAGATTAATTAGACTTTATATGTTCTACAATATAATTTAAGAGGCGAGTGTCGCTGTCTAATGTGTTGCGTGGAATGACGTCGCAGCGAAAGGATCGCCTTCTAGCGCCGCTGTCCTCCCGTCTCCCGCCGCTGCTCGGGGCTCGTGCGCCGACAGATATTGATATTCTTTGATAAGTTATTGACCATTTGTCACACTTTAGTATGATGCAGTTGCAATTTGTTCCTATTCAATTGTGATATTATTGTTATTTTAGTCATTCAGAAAGCTCAGACAGCCGACGTTAGTTTGAACATGTAATTGTGTGATGAACACAATAATTACTTCGGTATCTAGGTATAATTTTCTTTCATTATTTGTATATTTGCAAATATGTATATAGTATGTTTATCAGTAGTCTGCTTTCTATAGCGTAGTTCTTTAGTTTGAAGTGTGAAATTTATTACTTTCATTACTATCTCACAAATTCACGGAATGTAAACTTAATCCATTTTCTGTAATCTCGCTCGTTCTGGGAACGTTTTATGATATTTCCTAATCATATTCTCACTTGAAAGTAATCTAACCATTATTAACACTTTTTAATTCGCCGATTACACTAGTTTTTAGGTGTATACAATTTGATTCATTCGATGAATCACCAAACAAGAAATATCCCCTAAGATTTATTCGCCTCCCCTCAAGGTCAAGCGTGCAAGGCGCTGCCTCGTGGATATCTTGCACGCGACCTTAACATCACATTCCCCTCGCGATTATTTCGGGTTACTTGGTTTCAAGGTTACAAGGGCTTTTGTATGAAAATCGTGCTGTAAAAGTCCTTGATATTTGAATAGAGTTTACATTTCTTTTAAACTGTGTTATAGTATTCTTAATTAAGTCGATTATAAAATATTTATGATTTTTTTTTCAAAATAAAACGACTTTAAGAACTGGACGAAATTGAAATTTGAAGTACCAGCTTTGAAATAAAAAAAGAATTTTCAAAGATTCTGAGATAACAAGCATAAAAAAATACAGTAGAATTGAAAACCCTTTTTGAAGTCGGTTAATAATTATTGACGATCATGTTTTAGTGGCAATTTAACAAAATAATTTTGTACGTGCTTTTTACCCGACTGAAGATAAAACTTAGTTACTTTAGGACGGACTTGTCTAAATAGATAGGTGGATTTTGAAGTTAGTCTGCAACTGAGCGTATAAATATTAAAAAAAATAAACTAACTGCTTTGTGCATATTCTCCAATATACATTTTCATACGCAAGATTCGGTGGTATAGAGACTAAATGGTGAAATATTATCAGGAGAAAATATTCTACAATATTTGAAAAAATCTAAATATGATCTAACAAGAGCTATTTTATTTTCATAGCTCTTGTTTCATCATATTTGGATTTTTTTACAGCTCTCATTTTATGGTTTTATCAACTTTTCAAATATAAAAGAAATACAAAAAAATCGTAACAAAATTTTAAATGTGTAGCTAAGTTACACATATATTTTTTTAGTTATTTTAAACTTTTACACATTGACAACTTACTTATCACAATGCAATGTTGCATTCTCGTTATCAAGAGACCAGATAATATACTGCTCCTATTGATAACTGTACTGATTGACAAATCAACATTTACTACTTAATTTAATACCATCTTGTTAGTGCACGGCCTCGAGCGAGAGCAGCGGAAAAGAACATAATTTATTAAATTACGCAGTTCCGTTGCGAATCAGACTACTTATTGATTCGCCCTCTCACAGATTTCAGAAGATCAATGACATACTCGTAAGACATAATGGAATTTCTTTATCATCTAAATCTTGTATACATCTTTGTTCACTGTTATTATTCTTCTTAAATGCTAAAGTTCTTTAATAAAGTGTAATTAGCACATCACAAAAATCCATTCGATGGAGAATCTGGAGCAAAAAATATTATATGATGCTTTTGATGATTTTTGACACCAGAAACCATATTATTTCTATTATCACAAATGTCGACCTTGTTAGAAGCAAGCATAGAGTTGGATTATTTTTAGGGCAACCAAAGTTTTTGTAAAATTAATTCTAGATTCTGCTGCATTGTCATGATGAATCAAGTAACTTTTCGTTTCGGAACATAATTACATAGGTCCCTATTTTAATCGGAACCCTTCGTAAATAAGGGATCATCCCCTCGTTTTTCTACCCCTTATGTAAACGTTTAGGTAAACCTAACTACTTATTTATGTCAATCATATTTATTAGACTTTTACAATTCGGATCCCTTGTGAACTATTTCGTGTCACGGTCACTTGATCCTTTTAGAATATAAATCTCTTTGTTGTATTCAATTAATTTAGTTTCCAGTCCAGCAAAAAATTACCATTGCGAATATATTTATGTGTGTGTGTGTATACACAATACACATATGTACATGTAGTGACGCTTGGGGATAGGGCGTCCAGGGTCGCAATTATATAAGCGGTTGGAGGGGAGGATGCGTATATGAACTTGTGCAATCGGCACCCCATCGTCTCATCAGTCTCGCGAACACTCTTGAACTGTACAGTTGAGCAGGACCAGTGCAATTTAACCGCCGGCGTCTGCCTGACACAATGTGGCAGACGCCGGCCAATTCAGTACGTGACAGTGTTTCAAGCGTGATTTATTAGTAATGCTGTATTCCGTTGCTTTCGCCAAACTTCATATACGTCTTAAATAAATGAAAACACAACGAGAATTAGGTATGTGGTATTTTCTTTTTATAAATAAATTGTTTGGACGATTTATTGCGCAATATTATCAATGGTTTACCAACAGCGGTGTCCCTCGTGCGTTGCGAATATTCTTTCTTTTTATGGCAGGAGCTGGCGAACTTCCTGGCGCGTCAAAAGTTTGAACTAAGCTAGTGATTTTTTGTGCAGCAAGAAAGCGGTTTAATCAATTTTGCCAATTCTTGCAAATTTGTACCTTGAGTTTAATTGTAAATATTTTGTGTATTTCTGTGTATTATTTGCGTTCTAAAAGTTGAATTTACTTATTTTATTTAAAACTGAACTCAGGATACTCTAAACATTAGATGTTAAGCCGTTACGAACACTGGGACCAAAAAGAAGATTTTCGCTATCTCCTGAGATAATGTTTTTATTATTAGAATGTTTTCAGCGAATAGCAGTTAGTTTTCAATAATAAATTTTGTTTTGATAATTTCATCATATAATAAGCAAGTTTATGTGATGAAAATATCAAAACAAAATTTAAAAGCTTTAAAAAAAGTTTTGAAGTGTTGCGATTTTTAAGTCGGCAGTGTAACGAATCATGTTTAAATTCGTGAGGTACTTATATTTTAGTATTAACTAACTGTACCCTACTACGCTTCGCCGTGGCTCATGTATGGCCTAATAAAATAGATAATAACCCTCTCTAAAGGGTTTGTATGTCGTGTCAAAATTTGAGCTCAATCGGTGCAATAATTTGAAGCGTACACAAACCAACTTATCGTTTCATACGTATGGATATATCGCGCTAATATTGAATTTCTTTTGTTCTAGATATGACACTGTCGCCCAGCCACTCCAGCTTCGAAATTTTAGATCCCCATGACCCCGTACTTAGCCGCCTAGCCACATTCCTCTTCAAGAGGACCAACGACTACCTGCAAGGAGAAATGTCCGCTGGACAGGTATATATATTCTGATTATATCTTAAAATTAATATAATATCAAGTCCTCCAATTTTCTTACACACTATATAGACTATCCAATACAGTTTTATATAAATTCTAGTTACATACTTAAATTATAAATGCGAAAGGAATTCTGTTTCTCTGACACGCTTTTATGGCCAAACTGCTGCATTGATTTTAATAAAATTTGGCAAGGAGATACCTTGAGATTCTTGAGGCACTACATAGGTTTTTACTGCGATAACAGACAAAGTCGCGGGCAAAAGCTGCCATCGCATGTCTAAAATTCGAATTTTCTTCGAATTGGTAAAGTGCCCGTTGACGTTTTTATACTTACTCCTCATTGAGTAAGTTGGTGCAAAAACGTAACCGGCTAAAAGTGGGTGTTTCATACGCCGCTGTATGCTGATGTACCACGTAAGCGATATTATATTAGCGGTACTTGAGTGTGTGTATGTAAACGTTCGAAGCGACTTGCGTTCTTACTTATATCCCTGGGTATATCTAATATATAAAATTCTCGTGTCACGCTGTTCATTACCAAACTCCTGCGAAAGGGTAGGTCTTATAGTCGGCCAACATCTATTTTTCATACCCGTAAATGATAAGGGTGAACCCTAAATATTTTTTTATTTTTATGGCAATACTACGTTTGCCTGGTCAGCTAGTTTAATATAAAAATCATATTTTTTTGCTAACGATACATATACTTTAGTGGTGTAGGGGGTAGGTCTCGTGATGGTCAGTGACGTCCACCACCCATAGACACTTGCAACTAAAGGGGTACAAGTGCGAGTCAAATAAAATTATTTTAAAAATATGAAGGAACTAGCTATTTTGCATGGCTTCGCTCGCGCATATTTTCATCCCCTATTTTGCCCCCTTAGGGGTATCATTTCCAGAATTCCTTTCTTAGTGCTCACTTACGTTTTACAAAGAACCTACATGCAAAATTTCAGGATTATACGTTGAGCGGTTAGGTCTGTGCGTTGATCTCTGCGTATCTTAGTCAGGCACCTACCTTCCTCTTTTATAAGTGTAGATAAGAATACACCGGTACCGCACTTGTTTATAGAAATCTATATTTTTATACTTCACAAATAAAATGCATTTAAAATTACTTATGTAAACATTTTTCTATGTCCACAATAAACTCATCAACCTGCCGAAGGTTGATGAATTGATAAAGTAGTCTTATAATTTTAGAAATATCAAGAGAATCGTGATTACTGTTTTTTATGTATATTTTCTTACTTTTTTAGTATTAATAAGTATAGAAAATTACGGTTCTATTCGATCGAGTTTCTGAGTTAAGCAATAATAAGATTCTGTTCAAAAACTCAAGTATTAATATCATAGATAATATTTAATGGTTTAAAAAAAATCAATGAAACGAAGATATTTCCTTGAAACAAATTGACTTATCCACGTATTCCAATATGGAGACTTTAGAATTTGTCATTTCAATACTATATATACTACTAAAATACTCTTTATACTTATGTGTGTATGAAATATCCTGCGATATTTACAATTAAGATGTTTCTTTGCCCATTAGGACCACTACGTTCTACTTGAAGAGATCAACCGCCTCGCCATTACGAAATATACTGACCTGCGCAACTTGGCAGTAAATCTCAACAAGGCGTTGAGTGAATACAACGAAATGTGTATGTATTACTTTTGTATTTTTATTTTAAAGGCATAGGTGGGCAAACAAGCAGTTATTTTCACAAGAAAGTTTAATACCGAACTCAGGCGTAGGTTTAAAATATTACGCAATAATTTATAGCATGTATAACTTAGTATCTACAGAATGATATACTTTATACTAGAAATCATTTGATTCTTGTGTATGAACATAGACTTCTATATACATATACGCGGCCGGAGCCACGGGTAAAAGTTAGTGAGTCTTGATGTCTTTTTGACCGACTTCAAAAAAAGGAGGAGGTTATCAATCCGATTGTATTTTTTATGTTTACTTCAGATCTTTTGACAGAGTGAAACGATTTAAAGATTCTTTTTTTTTACATAAAAGTTGGTGCGTTCCGTGTGGTCCTATTTTAATTGGTCCACTTCTGACAATGTCATCCATGGAGAAAATCATTTAAGTTTTTAATTTACAAATTGACGTATAACTTGATATCACACTAGCCGACTTCAATGATTATTTTTTTATTTAAATCTGGTGCTTCCCGTGTTGACCCATTTCAATCCGGCCCAGATAATTAAGTCAGTTTTTTTTTAATTTGTATTATTGCTTCTGAGTTGTGTAGCGGTTAAATGGTGTAGAAATAAAGCAAGCTATTCCTAAACATACTTGAACATTATTACGCCCAGTTAAAAACAGGGCATTTAAAATTTTCTTTTTTGACTGACTGATCGTTCTAGTGGTTAGTGATTCTGAAAGCTTAATTTGAGCTCATAGGTTCGAATCTCAATCGACGTAAATAATTCATCACATTCACTGCTGGGCTTGGGTCTTCTCTCAGGAGAGGGTTAAGGCCATACGTCCCCACGCTGGCCAAGTGCGGGTTGGGGACTGGCAAGACTACGTTGTGGCTACGTAATCTTACCGTTGGAGGTTTTCAAACCGCCCAAAGGCCTCCAACTAAGCTTCACGACTGTTATCCTATGATAACAACCGGGAACGACTGCTTTACGTGACCTCCAAATCATGAAGACGCTCATAGTAACATGCCACTAGCGGTCACCCATCTTGGTACTGACCGTGCCGTCGTTGCTTACCCTCGGTGATTGTTTCTAATCACCGAGTGCAACTAGGCTATGAGCGCCGTAAATAATTGTTATAGATAAACAAGACTTTTTCTATACTGCATAGATGATGTAGTGGTTTATTCGGTCACCTCGACTTTTTCTATAGCGCTAAGTGTTGTGGGTTCAATAGACTAGACTCTGCAACTCAACTGTCATGGTTTTAACCTTGTCTCGTCTTTACAGATGTATCCACAATCAAGCCTTTGTTGATGCAAATTGACCGCATTGATAGAATGGTCTCAAAGCTGGAAACAAACGCCTACAGGCTAGATGCCTACACCAAGCAGCTACGAGTGAGGATCAAGGAACTGGACGACAACTGAATTGTAACTATATTTAGCATTTACTTGTAAACACATGTGTGTAGCCACCTAACCTCCAGCGCTGTAACCTTACTATGAATCGCCATAGAAAAAAATGCAAATCAAGAATATTCATCGGTGGTATTTTCTTACAGTCTTTTTCAAGTCAAATTAATAGTTATTTGGACAGTCGTCGTTATATAAAAAAATAAGTGTTGTCTTTTATGTAAACAGAGAAGAATTAGTCACTATAGCAGCATGTTGTATTACAGAAAGAATGAGGTTGAGTATGGCTACACACATGCCGCTCCTTTATTCTTATATTCTTTATGTCTTAACGTAGGTTCGTAAACCGAACGCGGCCAGGTGCCATTACTTTAGAATAACAACTTGCTTGAGTGGTATGCTTATAACTGACTATATCTGTATCTTGTAAGTATAATTCGCAAGAGTTGATGGTAGACAGCTGTCTAAAGCGTGCGTGCATATAATGATCACGAATATGTTTCAAGATGACGCTGTCTTCTGTCCAACCGTACTGTGTACAGCGATCTGAAAAGTTGTCACGCACAGGATATATCGACTCTCACGAATATACTTATATATTTTGATAACATATATTTTTCTATGTGTTAGGTTAGAAATACCAATTTCTAGGTATCCTTACATGAAAATGTTTATGGGATGTTAAGTTATGAGCGATGAACCCAAAGAGAGGTAGGTAGTCGACATTTTAATATAGCTTGATTGATACAGTAGAAATCTACTTAACAATATGTCTCTTTAATCTTTTCATACCTTTAGTTTTTCATACATTATTCTTTGCATGAAGGTAAGGCGCACTTTTACCGTACCGGTGATTAATAAAACTACAGTTAAGTAAAAATATATATTTTGGGATATGGTTTAAGGGAAGGAAAATGTAGTTTTTCATAGGAATATCATACGCACTTATCTCGAAACTTATAAATGTTGATAGGAAATCTATCGTTTGAATACTAGAAAGTACTTCGATATAAGAAACATATATTTGATAACCACAAATAATATATACAAATAATATATAGTACATGTTAGTGTAGTATGAGTCACTATGTAAGAGTCGGTTCCTAATTCTAATACCGTACGTAGTAGGCACGTCTTAAATATATTCCATACCGTGTGTGTATTAACAATGTTGATTCTTGCAGACCTAGGCTGATCTTTAGTGTGCTATTGCTACTTCATATTGCCGATCTTTGTTAAGGCAAACGCTTTCCTTTTACATAATTCTCATTATTCTATAATCTTAGTTCAGTACAATTTGAACGTATTTTAAATGCTTAAGTATAGAGGCTGTATGTCGATATTACACGTACCTTACTTTAAAGTTCTTTTAACTATCGTCGGGACTGTAATGTGCTTTCTCCCTTGTTTCTTTAATGGGTTGTGCAATGTCTCTAGAATTATGTTTTCATCGTTTTCCTTTCATTACGACTAATAATTTAGTTTTATGTTTTATGCTCAATGTTTATTGGGCTTCCTTTTTTCTTGTGATCGTGTTGGCGACACACTTTTTTATTACACTTTACACACAAATTCATGTCTTCTCCCTTAAGGACTTACGGATGCTATATTATTCGTTTGGCCTTTTATCACATCTCTCGACCTTCATTACCAAGATCATGTATACAGCTAGCCTGTTTTATGCTTCTGACCTCTTCAGTGTTTGATAACCCATTTGCCGAGAAAGATAAACATCATGGTACGATGAATAGAAGTCGAGCATCGGCTTCGAGTCTAAAGAATGTTGCAAACAAGTCAAAAATATATTCCGTTTGAGAGATGCAGTCGAAGTCCAGTCACTCAGTATACGCATAAAAGGCTGCACTGTTATCGATGATGTCGTAATTTGTTGTAGCGTGAAATTTTGGCTCCGTCATTAGAATCTTCAAATATATTCCTTTGTGATTGTACAGTTTAGGTTATCTAGTTCTAGGTCTGCTGAGATGTTACTATTTTCTTCTAGAATACTTCTTTACAGATTAATTATTATTTCACATGTTTCCTGAGTTATTGTCAGATGATCGCATTCTTGGGGCCTTAAGTCTCATGTTGCAAGTCCTAATAACGTGATACGTAGCTACACGTATATGTATTTATTTATAAGCTTTGTTTGAGTGTGTGTTAACGTTTATTACATAATTAACATATTATAATCGCAAAATATTCATAGGCGAAAATATATAAATATTAAAAGCCAGTAAATCTCAATTTAGCAATAATAAAAATAGAAATAAAAAGTAGTGTTTTGCGAAACATGAAGATAGGTTAGTTATTTCATTAATACATTTAGGTTAGCATTCATTTATCGCACTCAGTAGGTTATTACATTTACATTTATTTAAAGTAGGTTAAACACGCGTATATAAGGTAAAAAAAAGTGCTGTCATGATGACGCGCTGGGAGTAGTTATTTAGGGTTACACTCAAAAGAAACGAAGTATATCTTCGTTTCTTTTGAGTGATAAACGTTTTTATTATTATAATAATAATATAATAATAAAAACGTTTATTTCTCATCAAAACTAAAATAGTTTATAAATTGACCTACAAAATAGTCAGGTAGTACTTCGGCTCAGGATCGCTGGTGCCCGTGGTAGGCATAAAATTGCCTGTGTTACAGGTCACCAGGGTGCTCGCTCCGAACCAAATACTATAAATCAAACGCTATGAACAAAACAAGACACAAAAGAGACAAAAGATAGTGAAGTTATGATGCTGTTATAAAAACTTATTATATTTACTATCATGTATGTTAAGATTGTATACTTTTTCGTGTGATTAGTAGGCATAGTTACGTATAGGAACGATTTGGTTTCAAAATCCGTAATACTTACAATACTCCATAGGTGTAAAAAAAATGAATTTTTCTATTCCACATTCATTAGGTAAAGATAAAGTCCATTCTTAAAATGGCAAAGTGAGACATCGTTGTCTCTCAATTACATAGGTACCTATTTTCCGATGAAATAGAATATACTTTTATAACAGTTATTTGACGTAATATTAGATATCCAATATAACCCAGCGATTAGATAAAATTTAGCATCATAATAGTATAATAAAATATCATTTATAACTACATAATTATGAATATAACGTAACTACATACTTCAAATAAGAACGAATGAGCGTTATGCAACTGACTAACGTACGTATTGTAGTGTATAAATAACTACGTAGGTAGAGTTCTAACAAGTAGTTTTATAATAAATTAGTACTTCAAGTTCTTCACATTTAAACAAAGAAATAGCTCTATAATCGCGTTCTGTGGTCGCGTTAATATTACAATGTGGCAATTTTAATTGTTCTTTCTACTACTGCTACTATATTATTGATAAGATTTTTTGGATAGAAGTTTTTTTGGATGAAATTTGGCACAGAGAAAGATTGTAGCAGTACATAAACTACTTTTTTATCAAATAAAGTAATTGAGCAAACCAAAAGCGCATGAATCCGCGGGCAAATGCAATAATTGTATGTGTACTAAAAGAAGCACCGATATCTGCAAATGCAAGTTATTTTAGTAGTACAAAGTATCAGAAAGCAATGCTCTGTTTAATAATAAGTGGTATAAGATAGTACATAATTAACTGTTTAAGATAAAAGTTATTAATCACATGTCTTCTATTAAAAAGAATAATAAGGAATATATTTAATCTCTTAATATTTCCCAGATTATGTGATAATTTATCTTAAAATCTATTTAACAATTATAAACAAATTATTATCCAGAGGGACTGAAGTAAGTATATATATATATAAATAATCGCGACAAAATTACGTACTGTTATTTAGAAATAGTGAAATGGAACATTGAAATAGGTGCATTTCTATTTAACATTAAAGGTTTTTTGAAACTTATTAATCACAGCTTTAGTATCAATAAGTATTAAAACTATTTATAACTGTAACCGATTAGTATTTACTAAGTAGTTTACATTTCTAATATTTTTCAATATAAATAAATAATCGTAGCATTATAGATATAAAACGACACATGCTTAACTAGCAGTAGTCAAATGGAATATTAAAGGAGGTTCATATTTATCGTTCATTAGGTGTTTGAAACTTTCATTAATCGCAGCTTGTAATGTCAACGAGTATTTCTACTATTTTTAATCTTAAAAATATTTACTTTGTAGTTTATATTTATAACATATTTAAAATAAAATTAGTTAACCATGGCACTCTAGATGCAACGACACCTTATTTTCTGGAAGTAGTGAAATGGAACATTAAAGTAGGTTCATATTTATCGTTCATTAGGTGTTTAAAACTTTTATTAACCGCAGCTTATAATGTCAACGCGTATTTCAACTATTTTTAATCTTAAATCATATAATAATCACTTTGTAGTTTATATTAATAACATATTTGAAATAAAATTAGTTAACCATGGCACTCTAGATACGCATCGACACATTATTTTCTAGAGGTAGTGAAATGGAATATTAAAGTAGGTTCATATTTATCGTACATTAAGTGTTTGAAACTTGTATTAATTGGGGACACTATATCACTAGTATAATATAAAATTATTTATATTTTTAATTATAAATATTAACTCGTCATTATTGATGCTAACGACACATGCTTAAGTAGAAGTAGTAAAATGGATTAAAATAGGTTCATATTTATCTTACATTAGGAGTTTGAAACTTTAATTAATCGCAGTTTATAATATTACCAACTATGTCGGTTCATTCTCAGATGATCCATTGACCAGATCCATGATCATTTTGGACTTTATTAAAAAAAAATCAAAATCTTTTTTTGTACCAAAATAATTGCAAGGAAAAATTAATATCGCTTAAACACGTATATATGATTATTTTAAGTTCCTGGCACTTGTTTTGGTGAAAAAGTTTTTTTGTGTAAAGAAAGGAGGAAGAAATGGACGGAGAAATGGTGGATGGAAAAGTGAAAATATGTGTGTTTTATAGATTAATTATCATCTATCCATTTCTTAAAATCGGTATCTAATGAATAATTAAATCATTAGATGCAGCATGGATCTAGCCAATGGATCCTCTGCGATTGTATACCAACTATTTTTATCTTTAACCAGATAATATTCACTTCGTAGTTTATTAGGTTTATATTATGATATTATTCGATTTTTTAAATATAAATAAATGACCACGGTATTATAAATACAAA
Organism: Hyphantria cunea; assembly: GCA_003709505.1. Lineage (NCBI taxonomy): Eukaryota > Metazoa > Arthropoda > Insecta > Lepidoptera > Erebidae > Hyphantria > Hyphantria cunea. The sequence goes on along the minus strand of PKRV01001685.1, from coordinate 257,687 downwards.
ACGACACATGCTTAACTAGAAGTAGTGAAATGGAACATTAAAATAGGTACTTATTTATCGTACATTAAGTGTTTGAAACTTTTATTAATCGCAGCTTATAATGTCAACAAGTATTTCAACAATTTTTAATCTTAAATCATATAATATTCAATTTGTAGTTTATATTTATAACATATTTGAAATAAAATTAGTTAACCATGGCACCCTAGATACGCAACGACACATTATTTTCTGGAAGTAGTGAAATGGAACATTAAAGTAGGTTCATATTTATCGTTCATTAGGTGTTTGAAACTTTTATTAACCGCAGTTTATAATGTCAATGCGTATTTCAAGTTAAGTTTAATATAAATATAAATAAATACATACATTAAAGATACACGATTGTCTAGAAGTAGTGCAATGAATATTTGAGACATATAACCATGGTATTTTGTACTATTATTAAAGACCCGCAATTATTTAGAAGTAGTGCAATAATTATTTATATACATTTAAACGTGGTATTCTTACTTATGGCACATAATTATGAGAAAGTAGTGCAATAAATATTGATAGGTAACCGTAACATCATAGACGGCATGATTATCATTATTATTAGAAGTAAATTCTCGGTGTTTAGGTTGTACCATGTGATGTCTTTAGGTATTTTAACTATTTGAGAAATTCAGTAGGTGTGATCTTTGTAAGGCAACATACGTTCATATATTTAAGTTACTGCCGCGCACTTGGCCTACCAAGTGTGGATCGCCAACTGGGGCTAACATAGTAGGCTCAGTTGGACAGTTGGTATCAGCGCGGGATATCAACTTACGATGGCGACGGAAGAATGTCGTTTCGTTACTAAATTTAATATTTGGATGATTTCAACTTTGGAACTTTGAAATTAAAATTGGAAACGGCGGCGTCCACAGACCGAGTTAGACGGTCTACTGCGCACCCACCATGAGCGCCTGGCCAACGCGGTGGGTTAACTTTCCTGTCCTTGTTCAACTAAGCTAAACCATGACATGCTATTGCCCACTATTGAATTTGATTCTTCTAAAGACTTCGACCACTTTCAGCTAAAGCTAAAGCTTTAGTACAATGTCAACACCCGGTATCACGTTTTCTAAATTCAGTCTCAAATTTGTGACTTCGTGTTGGAAATTTCAGGGCTCTAATAGTTTTTACTTTTGAAATCTCACATCACCTTTTCCTTGCATATTTGAAAATAACGTTAGCCTAATGAATTTTTATTTATAGAAGATAGTGCTCTTAGTTCACTCATTAACTAAGTTGTGTGTTTCTGTAAAAAATAATAATAATAAAAAAAAGTATTTTATGTGTATTTTCAATGTTTACACTATTTCTTAAAGTTATTCTGTGGGTTCTTTTCGTTATCACCTCTCCCTCATAATCATATATCTATTTTTGGAAGGATAAATCGTCCTCGGTACGACGTTAAACTGCCGTGCACTTGGCTTGCCAAGTGTAAACCGCCAACTGGGGCTAACGTACCAGGCTCAGTTGGACAGTTGGTATCAGCGCGGGATGTCAACTTAGGATGGCGGCGGAAGAATGTCGCATAGCTACTTACTTCGATACTATATATCCACCTTCATTTTTCTCACTAAATATGCTAGATTTGTTTTGCTTACGCCACTGTCACTCTAACAAAGCATTCAACATCTTAAACAAATAAGCTATGTGAGAAATACGTATAGGAGGAAATTTAATATCCAGGTAGCTAGTACATCAACGGCGGCGTCCACAGACCGAGTTAGACGGTCTACTGCGCACCCGCCATGAGCGCCTGGCCAACGCGGTGGGTTAACTTTCCTGTCCTTGTTCAGTTACCCTAACCATCCAAAGTTCTTATTCTTTCAAAGACCTCGGCCATTTTCATCTAATAGCTCTGTGCAAACGTTTGTCAAACAAGGTCACAAGTCCATGGTGAACGTTTAAATTTATTTTTTATAATTTTAACTGTAGGTTTATGATTACATGTGGCTATTTCAAGATTCTTTTATTATACTTTAAAACATCAATATATTGCTTTTCCACTAAAGATTTCCTTAATATTTTTATAAAAGGACGTTATGATTACTGCAAATTCCTTTTTAGAAGTCATAATTGTAGTAAGTAGTGTTTTTTGGTTATGTGTGTGTGTGTGTCTAAAAAATAGAAAACAAACAAAAAAACTATAAAAAACAAAAAAAATATTTTTCTGTTTAATATATACTGAAACGAAATATGCGTGTTCTTTACGTTATCACCTCTTTCACTGTCATTATTGGACGTGTTCGTGTTTATGCGATGCTTTCCAGCTGTCAATAATGCTATTAAATAGTTGAGAATACTAATCTTCTTTTTTTCTATTCTTTAATTGAGATCTAATTATATTTATGTCTGATCGATTTACCATTAGCATTGTTGGTAAACCTTAAATAATATCATTAAGAATTCTAACCTTTCCTTTCTAGAGACTTGTGTGTGACATTGATTTTAGAATGACTATTTTGTTCAGTCAAGTCTGAATAATTTGCAATTCTAATATATCATAATGCCACTACAATAACAAAAACTCGAAATAAGCCGATTCACTGGCCAATATCGGATATTTTGAGTATTTGTAGATGAGCAGAGGAAAAGGCCCAGCACCTGCTTATCTCCGGTTCCACAAATAACATCTTTTGCAAAGCAATTTAATCTATAATTAGTATTAATATCGGTTTAACATAACCTTGATAATTCAATGTGTGTTGAATTACGATGCGTACTAGTTTTACTTTTAAATTTGTATAAACGCATGTATTTAAATGTGACTTCGGTGTAAATCTCATTTTTAATGTAGTTATTAATATTATATAGTACGATATAACCGGCATGCGTGTACGAGCAATAAATGCGTTAAAAACGGTGAGTTTGCATGAAGATCGTGGATACGTTTCATGTAGTTGATAACTGCTTAACTTCATGGTGAAAAGGCTTGAGAAAAAAATTGAAATTTACTAGAACTGGAATCATATTTGTACATGTTAATGGGCCTATAGATATTGGGATACGGCCTTGCGTTCGTCTGTTAGTACATTAGTGAATAACCATAACTTACGATCGATTGATTATTGGATTTTCAGTTGGATGGTTGGTTCCCAGGTCAACAACAGCAAGTTTTGTTACTGAAATTAAAACTTCTTGATGTTAACTTGATGTCACATTAGGAGTTGACTCGTCACTGTGGTGTGTCTCTATATTCAGTGATGGGTTACAAAATTTGACATATGTACCTACAGGGAAAGTAAGGCAGACTACTGTTATCTCCTTTTAAGCCGTGCATGATAGCCATAAGCGGTGGCACACCGCACAGGAATGATGCTGGTGTATACCGCGAGCCTTAAGAGCATGATAGCCGGTGATGATCGGAGACGGTTGCCGGGCTGGTTTCTGCGAAGTTATGGAAACTTGAAAGTACTGACTGATTGTGGACGCAGCCTGGCATTTTTGTTTGGTATTTTATTCGATTATGACGCCTGACGTGCCTGCTTTTATGTGAAGAACTTTACAGATTTGGTAAAATTCAGATCTGGAAACTCTTGACGTAATGAATGTTATGTTTGTTCGAAATATAATTTATGGCATCGGAGGTATCTCCATCCATAGTTGTTGAGATGTTTAAAGATGTTGAGGTTAGTAGTCTTCATTTTTGTGTAGATGCTGTTTCGAAAAAGTATTTACACAGTATGAGAGACTATGTGGTTTAATTATACTACATCGCTGCTGTCGAAGCTCATAGTTGCGTTTTGGAACAATAGGCGACGACGACTTCGAATAGTATTTTTGTTAAAATTTGACTTGACTTGAACTTCTACTTGTACTTGGATTTGTAGATTAAAAACTAAGTTGAAATCGTGAAAGCGTTAAATTTAGGATTGAGCACTACTTCTAACTCTTCTGTCCCTAGATCACTAAACACATTTGCATTGTATTTCATCATCTTCAAGTCACAAATTTTTAAAAACCTTATATCTACTTTCGATTTAGAAGCGACGGTAACTAATTTAGTGCGTGATGTAGGAGTCGGACTAACCATCGAATAACTGTCTAAACTCTGACTCGGTATATTTTCGAAGAATCGATTCGTAAATTATTAGGAATGTGTAGCCATGGAATGTTATGTTGTTGTAATGTAGTCTTGTAAACCGTTATTTAATAGTAAGCACTTTAACCCATATCCCATCTCTTTTCCTCCGTCTTAAAACAAAATTAATGATATCTCTATGACCTAGAAAGAATCCTGGTCGCCATAAATTATAGAGAGGGATTGTTGTGGCTAAATATTTTTACTTTTATGTTTTCATTGAGTATGGAATACACAAGCTATAAAAGGATTCGGTAGAAGTTTTACAGCTGACAGAAGTTTATAGATGTAGATCTCATATTGTTAGGATGATCAGGACAAGATGGCAAGAAAGTCTTTTAATCGACTGTTAAGTTCTGAATGTTTCAGTACCACGAGAAAAACACTATAATATAATTAAATTACTTCTCTTTTTTTCACTTACTGAATGTCGTCAAACTGACAATTGTTTGCAAGAAACCAGGCTATTTAGTTAACTGTTTGTGTATGCCAAAATTTTGAACTGTCAATTTAATTTTCATAAATAAAACAAACATTTTCCTGACCTTTACGGCATTATTTCTAAAGGGCTGAGTTAAGAATTTCTTTTAACTGTTTGTTCATCTAACATTTGTTATTAAATACTCAAGTCTTCCGTAATATTATTCCACAGTTGAAGATTTTCTTGCCACTCCAGCTGTGTAGTCTCGGCTTAGAATAAACCACTCTGCTTGTACCGAAATCTCGGAGAAATTTCACTTGAATAAGAATGTAAAATCGAGTGGAGACTACCCCATATCGTCCCGAGGGTGTCGTATGAGGCGACTTAGGGAAATCACGTGTAAAGACAGTAAATCAACAAGGACCGTTCGTTTTATGACTAATTGTTAACTGCTGAAGGTTGTTAAATTATAATTTGTTACTTGTTAAAAAAAGATAAATAAAATCATAAAAATAGTACACTGTTAATACTGGCCAGCTCTGTGCTGCGAAAGAAAAGGAAATAACGGAAAGGTCATATGAGAGAGAGAGACAACAAACATCTAAGCTTGTCCACTAAATTCCACTTATAAATTCGTAATTATCTGCAATCCCTTTAAAACACAAAATAATAAATCAGTTTTTTTGACTTCGCCAAATAAGACAAAGCTTATTAAAACAAGTTACTTACTTCTTCATGAACCCCAATTGCTATATGAGCATTTATTTTAAAAACAACAAAAATTAAGCCATTACAGTTGTCTGTTGTAAGATACACACCGTTAGAATTCGCACTAAGACCTGAAAGCTAACACCAGAAAGTTACAGTATTCAGTGACTGGCCAAAAGCAAATATGAAAACGTTGTTATAACTACTTTGTTACGTTTTAATAACACCTTGAAATAAAATTTAAACTTTGTTAGAATCTGTTCTTTAAATTATCAATCAAATCTTTGTCTTAGTTTCAACCGTTTAGTGGTGTAATCCGTTCTGTTAAAAATATGTACACGCCCAATTGATTTCGAGTCTACGTTCTTATGATTTTATCTTAGAGTATGCGATTCTAGAAACCTCCGACTCGATTCCGGAATACGAAGTCGGTCGGGGCAAAAAAGATTTTGCGTGTTTTCAGAAGATATACAAAATAATAGGAGTATTAAAGTTTAAAAAAATATATGTTCCATATCGTGGTTCGAGGTGGTCCGTCTAGTTTTAGATTCAGTTAATCATTTCCTCCTGGCACCAAACAACTTTATGCTAGAATCTTGAGCTCTTTCTTTAGCTCATTATTGTCTCTAGAATTAGCTGGAGAACCTACGTGTCATCTACCACATCCACAGAATTTTAACTGACCTTTGAATGAGCAGGAAGCTTCTAACCTTTTGCTTACTTTCTCGTTATTGTTTTTATATTTTTTGAGTTAGGTTTAGCCGTGTGGTCTCGACTTAGAATAAACCACTATACATTAGTCTGATTTCGTCTGATTTCATTCGACTAAGAATAAGATTAAGACATTTGGTGGAGATCACCTCTTTTCATCCTGAGGGTGTCGTACAAAGCGACATAGGGAAGTTCATGTCATCGGTGGCCAAGTAGCGTTTTCAACCTAGACACGCTCAACCACTGATAGTTTTTTTTGTTAAGTCAAGAAGACGATCCGACGACCGGTACTTGGATCAATAAAGGTTAGGAAGAAGATGAAGGATGTAATAATTTAATTACCTAATTATGATGCCAATACTTCACAGACAAAAATAGATTTGTTGGTTAAAAAACGTGCGGTAAAGGTCAACGAATGAATAATTAGTTGATCGAAATCACCTTTGAACCCACAGTATTAACCTTTCTTCTCTAAAAAATTGTCTTCGGACACGTGGTTCGAGGTAGCCCATCTAGTTTTAGATTCAGTTAATCATTTCCTCGTGGCAACAATCAACTTTATGCTAGAATCCTGAGCTCTTTCTTTAGGCTCGTTATTGTCTCTAAAATTAGCTGGAGGTCCTATGTGGAATCTACCACACCCACAAACTTTGAACTGACATTTGAATGAGCTTCCTTTTCTAACCTTTTTCTTACTTGCACGTATCGTCTAGCATTTGTGTTGCTTTAATTATCTTCTTTTTCTGTTTGTTTCGAATCTTATTTTTAGTCGTTTGTTACCTACTATTTCTATTAACGAATTGGGTTACTGAGTTTCTGTTTAGTAATTTTAAATGTTTACTAAAAATACTTTCTATGGCACTAAAATCTTGTGCTCTTGTATTTTATTAGAATGACAAGCGAAACAAAGTTGCTACTCTTCACTACGATTCGCTTATCATATACATTTCAATGAAAAGTAATCAAGTTTACCATCATGCATCAGCCGCGTGGTCTCGGCTTAGAATAAACCACTATATATTCAGACGTCTCATTTCAATCGTACAAGAATGAAATTAAGACATTTAGTCGCGACCACCCCATTTCGTCCCGAGGGTGTCGTTTAGGGCGACTAGGGGTAGTTCGTGTCATCGGTGGCCAAGTCGCGTTTTCGTTCTACACACGTTCCGCCACTGATAGTTTTTTCCTTAAGTTACGATGCCGGTTCCGGTTGTTATGAACATCTAGATCATCCGTTATTGGAATGTTATGTTAGTCAAAGATGGTGAATTAATATCACCATCTTTGACTGTAGATCATAAGTACCTGAGATGGTTACAAAATATTACTCGTTCAACCACCGAATTCAGTTCGCACTGTCACTTTGTGGAAAAACTGACATTCAATAAAACTAGTTGAACGAGAAGACGACGCGACCACCAGTACTGGGATTAATATGGGGTTAGGAAGAATAGGATCTAATATATAATTCAATTACTTAACTGCGATCTCAATTCATCACAGAGAAAAATAGATTTGTCGGTCCAAAATAAGTACGTCTGAAGTCAAATGTTATGAATAATTCGTTAATCGAAAACACTTTTGAACCCATAATATTAACTTAAATCTTTTAAAAAAATTTCTTCCAAATAGAAGTTCGAGGTAGACTGTCTAGTCTTTGATTCAGTTATTTATTAATTTCCTCTTGGCAGAAAACAACTTCATCTCAGAATCTAAAGCTCTTCAGCTCGTTATTATCTAAAAAATTAGCCAGAGACCCCATTTGGAATCTACCTCATCCACAAAACTTGCACTGAATGAGCTTCCTTTCCTAAATTTTAAATGTTTATAAAAAATATTATACTTTCTATAGCACTAGACTATGGTCTTTTATTTATTAAATTGACCAGCGAAACAAAGTTGCGACTCTTCACTACGATTCGCCCATCATGTCATTTCCAATGAGAAGTAAAGTTCCTCGTCATACTTCAGCCGTGTGGTCTCAGCTTAGAATAAACCACTATATTCAGATGTCTCATTTCATTTAAGAATGAGATTCATACATTTAGTGGAGACTGCCCCATCTTATCTCGAGGTTGTCTTAAAAGGCAATTGAAATAAGTTAATGTCATCGGTAGACAAGCAGCGTTTTTGACTTGCATACGCTCCGCCGCTGATAGTTTTTTTCGTGAAGTTAAAATTTCGGTTCCATAGATGGCCATAGATGTTCATGACAACCGTTATAGGAAAGGCAAAACCCTCAAATACATTTACAATCATTGAAATCAAAATATTTTGTTGTGTATCATAAGTACATAAAATGGTTACAAAATTTTACTTATTCAACCTTCGAACTCGATGTTCGATGCCTGTCACTATGTGGAAAACCCGACATTCAAGTGAAACCGGTTGAACTAGGATACGATTCGACGAAAAGTACTGAATTTAATAAATGTTAAGAAGAAGAGTAAGGATCTATAAATTCAATTATGTTGAAAATTCCCCAACTAAGTTTCCCATCGTGCTTCAGCCGTGTGGTCTCGGCTTAGAATAAACCACTGTACATTCTGACGTCTGATTTCAATTGACTTAGTATGAGAATACAACATCAGTGGAGACCACCCCATATCGTCCCGTGGGTGTCGTAAAAGGCGACTAAGGGAATTTCTCGTTATCAGTGAGTAGGAAGCACTTTCGAACTACACACGCTCCGCCACTTTTGTCAATCACCTTCATCATTTTTATTAAATACTAGTTCTTCTTCTTCGCAACTAAGCAACGTCATCTACTACCATCCCATAAGCTCCTATTAATTTGCCAGCCTGTTCTCTTTTTGAAAATAATCCCTAAAACTTATCTTCTAAATCGTGATTCGAGGTAGTCCGTCTATTTTCAGGGTCAGTGAGTCATTTCCTCTTGGCAACAAATAATTTCATGCCAGAATCTTCAGCTCTCAAACTCCTTGTTCTCTCTAAAATTAGCCGGAGAGCCTACGTATCAGCTACCGCATCCATTAACTTTAAATTTCCCTAACTTTGAGTTTCCTCCTCAAATCTTTTTTTACTATTACATTTTTGTCCCATCTTATTAGTTCTTCCCTCAGCCTTCGTCTATTTTTGTAAGATGTGATTCAAAGTCAAAAATATGTATTGTGTGAAACGTCTTTCGATCTTAATTTTAAATTTATTTAGTTTTTTATATGTTTAGGAGGATAGATTTACTGCGGAACATTTTGAAGTCTGTGTGCTTATGATGTTAATTTTATTGTTTAAAATTTGTATATTCTTTTAATTTTTTTAATTTAAATGTCACATCAAAATAATAGTTCGTTGATCGAAATCATCTTTAAATTAATTTGCCAGAGTCGGTTCTCTTTATAAAATGTCCTTTAAAATTCATCTTCATAATCGCAGTTCGAGGCAGTCCGTCTAGTTTCAGTTTATCATTTCCTTCTGGCGCCAAACAACGTCAAGATCCTCCTGCTTATTGTCTCTAGAATTAGACGGAGAGCCTACTTATTATTCACCACTTCCACTCACTTTGAGCGGGCTTATGAATGAGTTCCATCCCTTAACGTTTTTCATACTTTTTTATTACCGACTCATCATATTAGTTCTTCCTACGTCTTTTTTCTCCATTGTTTTATTTAAAGGTTAAAATCCCAATTTATAAAACTTTTACTACATTTAAATAGTTTGACTGTTTGTAATATATACTTCCGCTTGGTGTAATGTGTTCATCATCTTATTCTATCATTAATTCGTCAGTTTAATATGTTGAGTTTAATGTGTTTAGACTATTTTGTGCCCTACAGCCAACTTTTGTTGATTAAAAAAAGCATGCTTATTCTAGAGTTTAAGTTGAGGATTTATATTTTATTACCTATTACATGTTTACAAATTACATGCATGCCCCTCCTTTAAATTTACTGTAATTATAAAATAAAATTAAAAGTCAAAGAGAAATAATAATTAATGGTTCAAAGTTATCTTTGAACCCATTATATTAATTTTGCTGTCTGGTTTCTGTTTAAAATAGTCGGTAAAAGTTATCTTCTCCTCATGGTTCTTCTCGTAGACCCCAGCTAGGGTCTCGAAGTAAATTCTGAAAGTCTATGGCCAGTTCAAATAGTATTCTGCGCCACCTGCAACTACAGGCGTCTCATTGGATTATACCCGGAAGGGTCTGTAGGTAGTTCGGGGATGCTTGTCCGGTTGAGGGGGAAGGGGGCGTAACTAACTGGGTTGGTCGTTAGAGGTAGGCCCAACGGACTGCTTAGCGAGGTCTACACTCTTAGGAGTGTAAAACCTTGTTAAGCACAGGTTAGCCTCGAGGCGCGCCGGTCGGCTAACACAAGGTTGGGTGTAGGTGAGAGTCTGCTTGGTATTGGTGATGGATTGGGAGGGGTTGCCACGGAAACGAGATCTCGTGGCAGACCGTAGCAGTCCGGTGGTCACCGATGCTAGGGTGCAAGCTCTCGCAAGTAGATGGCTTGCGATCCGCCGGCACCCACAACCACACTAGTGCTCAGATATCCTACAAAGTCATCCAGGTTCTCCAAGTATAGATCCGTGGAGATCGTCCGGTTAGGCACAAAACGGGGGACGTTTGCGAGGGTGCGTAGTGCGAGCATCTACAGCGCACGTATCCGGCGGCGGTGACTTAATTCTAAATAATGGATCGAGGTAGTCCGTCTAGTTTCAGGGTCAGTTAATCATTTTCTCCCAGCACCAAACAACGTCATGCCAGAATCTTGAGTTCTTAGGCTCCTCCTTATTGTCTCTGGAATTAGGAGGTGAGCCTTCTTATCATATACCACTTCCACTTACTTCGAGCTGGCTCATGAATGTTTTTCATCCCTTAACATTTTTCCTACTTTTATATTACCGACTCATGTTATTAGTTCTTTATGCATCTTTTTTCGCCAATAGTTTTTTATAAACGTTAAAATACCAAGTTAACATTATTACTTTTACTACATTTAAATGGCTTAACTTTTTCTAATACATACTCTTGGTTTATAGCATTTATTATTATTATTATTATTATTTTATTCTGTCACTAATTCGTTAGATTAATACGTTGAGCTTAATGTGTCGAAACTATAATGTGAACTACTGCGAACTTTTGTGTACTCAAAGAAAGCCTAATTCTGGAGTTTAAATTCGTATGATTAATATTTTATCATCTATTACATGCTTAGTAACCCTTTCCCTCCATCAAATTATGTTTACATAAAAAAGAAATCTAAAGGTCAAATTGTTATAATAATTCGTTGATCGAAATCATCTTTGAACCATTTATATTAATTTGCCGTTTTTAAATACACCTTGAAACTTATCCTCTAAATCGTGGTTCGAGGTAGTCCGTCTAGTTTTAGATTCAATTAATCATTTCCTCCTGGCAACTAATAATGCCATGCCAGAATCTTGAGCTGTTTGTTAAGCCCTTATTGTCTCTAGAATTAGCCGGAGAGTCTCCGTACTTCTACCACATCCAATCACTTTCTAATTACCTTAGAATGTGCTTTACCCTGACCTAATCGTTTTCTTACTTTTAAATTTTAGTCTCATCTTTTTAGTTCTATTAGCCTTTGTCAATTTTTTTCCTATATGTAAGTTGAAAAACAAAAATAATTGTAATTGTGATTTAAATATTTGAAAATATACGTTACAAAAAGTTTATTGTTGAATTTTAGGTCTGATTTATTTCTACCCCTTTTGTTAAAGACACTGAAATATCTATACTTATCTGACCCTTAATTTTTTTCAACTATTTCATCACATTCTTCGGCATTTGTAAATTTTTTAAAATTTTTGTAGATTACCATAAAAAGTACGATGTTTTTAATACTTTTATTTTATTTGAACAATTAAGGTTTGAATTCCAATATATTTCATTTTTGACCGTTTTTGAACCTAAAGAGAAATACCATTAAAGAAATGGTTTAGTAATTTTTATCATCATCAGAGTACTGCAGTCCGTTGCAGTACACGAGCTCCTCCCATCACACGTTACGCTGATCCATCAGTTTAGTATATATAGTTATTTTTTTAAAGGTTTTGGTGAAAATGAATTATTTATAGCCCATCAAATAAAAGCATAGGTACAAAAAAATTACCATTAAAGGTAGTAGAGCCACACAAATATCATCATGAACGAGCCGGTTCGACCGGGGCGGTACTACCCTCGCACAGAGGACCAACCTAAAATAAAAGCATCCGTGTGTGTTTTATTGGGGGTGTGAGGCCGGCCTACATTGTTGCAATATTTGAATTCACACAATCACAATGAGCATGGTGACCATGCTCATTGTGATGTGACTACTCTTGGATTTTGCTCAAGCTTTCCATCAGGCAGAGTATGTATTTAAAAAGTGATTTAGCCGTGTGGTCTCAGCTTAGAATAAATCACTGTACATTCCAACGTTTGATTTCAATCGACTAAGAATGAAAATACAACATCAGTGGAGACCACCCCATATCATCCCGCGGGTGTCGTAAAAGGCGACTAAGGGGAAATTCACGTCAGATCAGAACTTATCCTCGGAAATTTATACAAATTCTTTTTTAAGAAAATTCTTTAAAATCACCTTCCAAATTGTGTTTCAAGGTAGTCCGTCTAGTTTTAGATTCAGTAAAACCTTTTTAGCTTGCTCTGAACTACGTCATACCAGAATATTGGGCTCTACAGCTCTTTATTGTCTCTACAATTAACCGGAAAGCCTAGGTATGACATCTACCCACTTTATCTGATTTTGACCTTATATTTTTTTTACGTTACCATTTAATTTTAGGACGTAACTTGTTTTTTTTTTACATGTTGTGATAATTAAACATCTTGAATAACGTTTAAACTTGGTTTTATCCGTTCCTTGACTTTAATGTCATTAATGGCGTAGTTTCAGACGTTCCTTATGATTTTAAAAAAAATATTCATGGGCCTATACATCTACATCTAATTTATTATGATTATTAACAGTATTCAAATTATTTCCTCATCTTGGTATCAAAAATCGTTGCTTTTAATATATTCTCTGAAACCCCAAAATTACTAACCAACTCATAATTTTTTTTACTCGTAATAGAAAATAAGGTCTCATAATCACGTATTTTTTAACATGTTTGGCTAGTTAGATGTGGCACTGTTTTTATATCATCAGGTAATTATTGTATTTAGTAGATTCCATTTTAATATCAATATAAGCTAGTGTGTCTATATAATCTTGTATTTCAGTATTAGACATTAAAATGTCACCTAGTTTGTAAGAGCCGAGCCGAAGGGTGATAGCAGGATTTGCCAGAAATTAGGTGTTAAGATGCCCGAAAATTCGGAGTATATGTTACGAATCGAGTGGTTTTTAGGCCACTTTTGGAAGGTATAAGTAATTCCATTATGTATTATACATTTTCATCAACACTAAAAATTTCTAGAAAGTTTAAATTTTCATCTATATTGCCATGGAGAAAGTTAAATATATATGTGAAATTTTCAAATTCAACGCATTACGAGCGTATTCGTATATCCATTAAATAATTAAACGAAAAGAGAGTTAAGCGTAAATATTTCGTAATAACTCCGATTCGCTAACAATACTCCTTGGTTAAAGGTCTGTGGTCGTGAAGTTCTCATTACCAATTAGGGTACAATAACTTACGTTATGATAAACACTTTGTCCTAATTCATCACTTGGTCCCTAACATATATAGGAAATTATGATCTCAGATTAACTATATTAATTGCCACAAATATTTTTCGGATGTTAGCGCTTTTAGATCGGAGTGCTGTAAATTTTCTAGCGTTTTTTTTTAAACAAAACTCACATAACGTTCGCTAAAGTACCCTAGGGAGGAAGTAAGGTTTGATGGGAGGGCACTTGCAGTATGATGGTATACAACGAGGAAGTCAGAGCTACTCATTGATTGTTAGTCTATAGTTCAGATATTTAATCTTTTACATATTCTGGATATTTATTATAGGTGTACTTAAATGTAAGCGTTAGTCCCGTAAGTTTTTCGAGCACGTTAGGTTGTATTTAGGAAATATACATCTCAGGATATATTAGGTAAGATTTAGGAATCGTAAGTTTTGAAAATTATAGGTAAGCTTAGGAAATCATGAATTGTGTTACCGGGTTTCGTACTTAATTCATAAGGTTACCATGAATCCCATGTTATCGGGTATAAATAAACATATCTAGTGCCCCTGGAGCCTAGTGTACATCACAAGATAAATTGACCCTGAATAGACGTTATATTGAAGATTACGAACATTTGCTTCGTTAGAATTGAAATACTTAATATGCAACTTAGAACTATGATCTGTAATGATAAAGATTCTAGTTGCTCCACCGTGTGGTGCCGGTTAAGAATAGCTCCACCCCATTTCTTCCCGTGGGTGTCGTAAGAGGCGACTAAGGGATCGTACACCAGGCAGAGGATGGGCAGCAGCATCCTTCTGGGCACGGTACTACCATCTCACTGATATCACTAAACCGCATGTCAAGTTTGAATTGCACTTCGATACCACTATGGCGCACCTTGGGGCAGAAGAAATAGGCTATTAAATTTTCGAAGATTGTTTCTAATACCAGAATGGACTTGGATGAACTTGTTTCTCGTTTTGATCTTGATTGTAGGAAAAACGCTTGTGGATATGATACCTAATATGACGCAAAAAATAAAAAAAACTCAATATTGATTCCACAATACAGCAGAAGCCTCAAATAAAAATAATCAATAACTCCGATCGTTTCTCGTGAGGCTACTGAAAAGATTTCGATCCCATCAATAACATACTGAGCCTATGTATTTGCTACCTTATTGAGTGGTGAGCTGGTGAAAAACAGTGTTAAGTTCTGCTAATTCTTTAAGGAAATATAACCGTTATTTAAAATTTAGTATTTAATCATTTTCGTGTCTACTATAATATTAGATGTGGTAAGGTTCACTTAGCGAGTAGGGTACATGGACGACTATAGTCTACGCTTAGTTCACTGTCAACGTTAACAACATTACATTGTCTTCCCGTGGGGAAAGTATTTGAGAGTAAATTATGTACGTCTGCTGAATGTCATAGAGAAAGTATATTTATCGGAGGGAAAACGTTCGGAATATAGATAATGTTTAAAATAAGACTAAAGACATCAAGTAACAGATTGATTTGTTGAGTAAAAATGACAAACGAACAATATCTAATTATCCAATCGTATTCAATCGCAGCGGGTGCTAAAGAAATTAAGTTTGTCAGTTCACGAAGTTGATAAATGGATTTCTTCTATAACTTTGATATGAACGAAAAAAAAATGAAAATACCAAAAAAAACAAAAAAAATATACAAAAACAAAAAAAAACAAAAAAAATATACAAAAACAAAAAAAAACAAAAAAATATGATATAAGAGTAGTTATTTAGTTAACCTATGTTTCGCGTTTACCTTAACTTTAAGCTTTTTCAACATTTATGTTTGTTAATATTTTGTTTGTGATTTTGTGTAACTATTAAATATTATTAGTTTCTCTCTTTAGTTTGTCTTTTTGCGGCGTGTGTCAACTTATATAATTTATTCTTTTGTGAATTTTAAGAGTGTTTCTGTCGATGTTTTAGCAGTTGATGTGATTTTTATATTATAAGATTCTATAATTACTTAAGCACTAATTCACCTTATCATCTTATGCTAATCCACATAGGTTCTAATACATTAATATTTATCGCTTCATATTGGTAGGTCTAACTCATACATTGAAATGGAAACAGATGTTGGTATCGCATTATCGTAATATTGCAAAATCAAAAGAGATATGACCAGCAGTCTCGTGTTCCTAGATTGGCTAGTAAAAAGTAAAATTGGGCAAACAGGTGCGTGTTTATCGGTTGTTAATAAAATTGACCTCGGTACAAAATTTCTTTGAATCTTCCTCAGACAAGCCAGATCGTTGGCAACATGGTTGCTATTGAGGGGTCAAGATTGTTTGGATATCTGATGACTTTTCAATGTGTGAATATGTAGATTTAATATTTTATAATGTAACATGACAAGAGTCTACAACGAGCGTGTAACTGTTTAGGATATCCATCATCCCTCAGGGTCGATGTAGTATAAGACAAGGGGGTTCGCCCCGCCAGCAATATTGCTGTGCTAATAGTACACTCATTACTAAATTACTAATGTAAGGATTTTTGGCCGTAACAAAATTGTAAATCTAAAAGGTCGTTCAATATTGCAATAAGCTTTCAATAGTAATAACTATTAAGGTATATATCAGCTGTAATTTCAATGTTTGTAGTGTGTGGGTTTTGTTGGTAGGATTCTATAGTTTTAAGCTATATTAGATGTGACTAGAGATCTGTCGGGGTTCACCGCTCAGCACCTACGTTTACAATAATAAGGAACTATTCCTTTTACGTTCTATATAAACATGTAATCTTGATTATCTTATATTTAAGGATAATGATGTAATCATAGCTATACTGAAAGTAATCATCACCTGTTTTGAAATTGCTGATATTAAAATGTCGGGCCGATTCAAAATTATTTCTTTTAAAAAGAATTTGAAATCATAACCTCTGCAGAGGTGTACGAATTTAATGTTAGGAAAACATTTTTTTCTGATTGTACCTGTAATAATGTATTTCAATTTTAATAAATCTTGGTGTATAACAATTTTGTTTTTATTAAACACCTTCGACTGCCTTGACAAGCCTTCAAACTGCCTAGGGATGGCTCCCCTAGTAAGCTATTCATCATCATCAGCCTAATGTAGTCCATTACTGGATATAGGTCTCTCCAATTTCATGCAACTTGGTTCGATTTTAAGCTAAGTAAGCTATTTATATATTTGAAAGTTGATTCTAGTGTACTTTTATTTCAGACCTGTCTTAACTTTAATTTTGATTGAAATACGTTCAATTTGGCCATGATACGGATCTTGGATCGATCGGTCGATCGATCCAGGATCCTTACCATAGCCTTTAGCCAATATTATAGCAACTTACAGAATATTAATCGCCTGTAGTCAGACTGATAAACGTTAGAAGCGGTTTCAACCCTCGTTATTTAAAAATGATCCTTTATGGCTGTATTTTAAATAGCTTTTGGAGAAAAAGCTAGTCACACTTACCTTGACTAAAGATAAGTGAATATAGTCTTCTGTGATTACTTCAGAACTATCTTCATATTGATTACCGATTCCGTATCATAAAATTGTAAAGATTTGCAAATTATAGCCATAGCTGTAAAGACAACGGAAACCTCACAGATTTGACAAACGGCCGTCTCAACCCAAAGTAAGCAGTTACTGTGATAACCAGACAGTTGATGACGATGACAATAAATGAAGTATTAATTGTTATTTGTTTGTGTATTATGGAACTTGGCTTCGCAATAATTTTCACCAAAAGTAATGAATTATGTAATAAATATCGAATGCTCAGTGTACTACAATTGAAAATAATACTGGTATGCTGAGTAAAAATTGGGAAGTACAGCTTTACAAAGAGAAAGGCAAACTTGGCGTGAAATCTATACAAATCCGTCTAGCCAGCGTGGTCTAAAAGGTCAAAAGCTTCTTTCTAAAGAGGGGCATTTATACAGAAGTAGGCTCCTAACTTCTAGGGCTAACGGTGAAGGTCTTGTAGTCCAGGACAGCGAAAGCAGTCGTCACAATAAGGGTAAGTAAAATATTTTACTAAAAGTAAGTACTTTATCTAGTATATAGTTATAGTTACACAAAGTTGTAAGTACACATACAAACTATTGAACTATTGAAACTCTCTAGAGGTTAAGTCATATGGTGTTCTAAAATGTCTGCATAGGTGGGTAAAAGACACTAAGCAAACAAGTAATGTTGACCCTAGTAAAGATAAATTGTCATGTAGTACAGTTTGGTGAAACAAAAGAGCTTCTAGGTTCCTTCCAATATGCCCCACGTCTTGGAGGGATTGAACAAGTGATTGTCATACCAATAAACCCTCATTACGACTAACGACTGTTCAGTGCAGTTTTGTCATAAAATATTAATTTATGGCATGTCCCTAGACTTGATCTCTAAGTCAATTGCCCCATATATGTCTACTATCTCAATTTATCTCATTTCTATATCCAGATCGTAAACGATAATTAAAGTGCACTTTACAATAAGGATCACAAATTACATTACACAAAATTTTGCATGGAAACAGAAAATGACATCAGATCCCTTTTATCTATATTATAAAGCTAAAGATATATAATACTGACTAGAGAATATTTTATCAGTTTACGAGCGTATTCTGCTTGTTGCAGAGTCTATACTCTTCACTTTTAGTTTCACTATCCTTAGTAGAAATATGAAATTGTGGCATATTGATTGTCTTTATTAACATAAATATTATTATTATAGAATTGTAATATTGTTGATCATAAAAAAGTCTAAAAATAATGTTTTTAGTACCTACTTTCGAAGCACAAGATTAATATTTAGTTTTATTTTTTCTAAATACGAGTTTATATATATAGCTGATAATGCACTGCGTAAGTGCGTGGCATACCAACGTATCATTAGCTCTACAGCGAGTGGAACTTTCCTTGTTTCGGACGAATAGCAAAGATCGCACGCCATTCTTCCGAAACATGTTCCAAAAACCTGTTAAGTTACCTCGATTGAAATAGAGTTTACGTCCATTAGTGGACTGAGATTGGTGATGATTTCGAAAAACTACGTTTTGAAATTTATATGAAAAAGAAATATTGTCGTTTAACTCAGACAGACTCACAGGTATAGGAAAGGAAAGGCTGGTCGCGCATGCGCGTGACCCACCAACATTCCGGGCAACTGGCTTCATAGTGAGTGAAGTTCACATGTTTCGGACGAATAGCGCAGATCGGACGCCATTCTTCCGAAACATGCTCTTAAAATCTGTTAAATTATCTCTTTTTTAATAGAGGCCTACGTATAGTAGTGGACTGAGATTGATTGATAAGAATCTCAAATCAATTAATTTTTTTGGTATTTATTAATATAAAAAATTTTGAAATGTATTAAAAAAAGAAATACTGTTGTATAATTCGTACTTGATCTCACTTGAACAGCGTTTTTTGAAATATACGATTAAAATATTATAAATATAATATACGAAAGGGAAGGGTATTCGCGCATGCGCGTTATCAGCCCACTTTTGATGCAATTGACTCCACAGCGAGTGGAGCTTCACATGTTTCGGATGAATAGCGCGTAATGCACGCCATTCTTCCGAAACATGTTCTTAGATCTATTAAACTNGAATCATATTCGAGGGTTGGGTTTTTAAAGTACAACCAAAAGGATTTCGAAATTTTTTACACAAAGATCTAAACGACTATTTCGATGCCGATAATTGCGTAGAGTAACTTAATAAA
This sequence comes from Hyphantria cunea, assembly GCA_003709505.1. Lineage (NCBI taxonomy): Eukaryota > Metazoa > Arthropoda > Insecta > Lepidoptera > Erebidae > Hyphantria > Hyphantria cunea. Next base: position 238,374 of record PKRV01001685.1, on the reverse strand, counting down.
TTTTCAATTAATCAATACTCTATATTCGAGGGAAACGAAACACAGTTCGCGCAGGCGCGTTGTTATTCAATATTCCGTGGGATGGGGTTGGGCTCGACAGGAGCAAAGCTTTACGAATACAATACAAATACTAGTTATAGATTTCATATGTTTCGGAGAAAAGGTGTAGAGCACATGGTTATTCCGAAACTTAGGGTTGTGTGAAATTACTAATTCTAGCAGTAATTCTTCGATCTAATGAAAATATAAACGATGAAATGGTGATAGAAAAACAGAATATTTGGCATGTGAAATAAAATGAAATTAAATGTTTTCTAATGTCAGCTCCGGTTCCGGTCACCTATCAGTAAACATCTTCGCAAATCGCTTCGTGAAAATAGTGTTAAATAAACAGATAATTAATATAAAACCACGTTAAAAAACAAAAACTGTTAAATAAAAGTGCTTTGCAACGATACCGTATTTACAAATAAACATTGAAAACGGAAAAAAGAACAAAACTGTTAGTTATAAGTGCATCACAAATTGAGGTTAGTTATCAAAAACAGCGAACGAGTGAAGTGAACAGTAAACAATACTACCAACCAGACACCTTAAATTTGCGTTCAGAAACAACACACAATTCAACGTTTCGTTTCAAGCATCTTTAAACCACTACGAAAATGTAACAACAGTTTCAAATATTTTTGGAAAAATTAAAATTGAAATGGATTTGCAAACTACAATAATTACAAATAGTCTACTACAAAAGTTGGAAGAAAAATTACTGCCGATAATTGAGGAAAATAAAAGCTCATTGGATCTATTTAAAACAGTAAGAAAAAAAAATGAAAAATGATCTTGACATTTTAGTGAATGATAGCGATATTCAGAACATTTACAGAATTGGAAACAAAAATAAAGATAAATCTAGACCTCTATTGATCTCGTTTACAAACTATTGGAAAAAGTGGATATTTTGAAGAACAAAATGAGGCTAAAAACGTTTACATAGTAAAAGACTATCCAAAAGATGTATTAGAAAAAACGGAAATTACTACAGGAACAACTAAAGGAAGAAAGAGTAAAGGGAAAATTTGCATATATAAAATATGATAGGCTGATGGTAAAGGAAGGTAATGCAACCACCATAGAAAAAAGAAAAAAAGAGAAATTTATATCTCCTTGGATACAAACAAACCCTAATAAATAAAGCAATGTGGTTACAAGCAGCAAGACACATCGAACAAATGCTTATGACTTAATGCAAGCTAGAAGAAATTTAAATTCAAGTTTACCCAAAATAAACAAAACTCACTAGCAATTAAATGTCAGTTACCGCAAGCGGAACCCCAACCCGGTTTGTTTCCATGGGGTTGACAGACCACTACCCTCAATAACCCCTACACCCACCCAAAACAATAAAACAATACAAGTAGAATACAAATAACAACTATTAACGCAAGAACATTAAGAACGGAGGAAAGACTAATTGAACTAGAAGAAGCATTGAAAGATATTAGATGGGACATACTTGGACTCTGTGAAGTTAGAAGACGTGGAGAAGAAATAAAAGAGTTTAAAGATTTTGTATTCTACTGCAAAGGAGAAATTCAAGGAAAAAACGGAATAGGATTTTTAGTCAAAAAATACTTTAAGTAATTACTTTTTTTCTAAAAAAACAAGACAGGAAATGGACGTGGATGTCTCCAAATGGTAAAGATAGAAATGAGATAGATTTTATAAATACCAATATGCCAAAGATTTTTAGCAACGTCAGCGTGGTCTCAAATCTAAATTTTAATTCAGATCACAGAATGGTGAGAGGAGCGTGCAAAGAATTAAAAATACAAAGAAGAAAATTTCATAGAACCAATTGTCAGCCCATAACCCATATATCGGAACAAAATCTTGATGAACTAAAAACATCAATAAACTTGATTGAGAAACAAAATAATGTTCAAGATAAATACAACATCTTAGAAGAAACTCTATTAAAAATAAATAAATTTAAAATAAAAGATATAAGTAACAAACTTGGTGACGTAGCCAGAGTAAAAATAAACCAAAGAAAAAAAAAGATAAAAAATAGGAAAGAAAATCGTACACGAATAGCGAAGATTAGTAAAGAAATTTCAAATTCCATTAGAAACCACAGAAAAACCAATCGACTTAATATCGTTAGAGAACAAATAAACTGAACCGGAGGAATCAAAAGAGCTTTAAAACAACTTAAAGAATAATAAAGATTACGCGAAAAAGAAACGACAACAAAATACAAACTACAACAAAGAGAGGACATATTTTACAGGCGGCAACTGATTTTTACAAAGAGTTGTATACAGATAATAGTAACGAATACTTATGCAAAACAACATTAGAAGAAGACCCAAACTCAGAACCGATCCCATACGTTATGCAAAGTGAAGTAAGAAGAGCTCTCCAAACACAGAAAGCTAGCAAATCCGCTAGCAAATATCTAGAATTGCTTAAGCTAACCATGGAAGAGATAATACAACCTTTTACAAATGTATGCAATGAAATTTTGGAAACTGAACAAATTCCTTCCCAATAGACATCGTCAACAATAATTCTTTTACACAAAAAAAGAGATAAAAATGAAATTAACAATTATAGACCCATCAGCTTGATGCCGAACTTATATAAAGTGTTCAGCAAAATTTTATTAAACCGCTTGACTAAAAAATTAGACAGTAATCAACCCAAAGAACAAGCGGGCTTCCGTTCGGATTTTTCAACAATCGATTATCTGTCAAGCAAAACGTTGAAAAGTGCAACGAATACGACCGCTCATACTACATGCCCTTGATGACTATAATAAGGCATTTGACTCTTTGAAACATAATTATATATAGGATTCTCTAAAAAACCAAGGAGTGGAAAGTAAATTCATTCAGATCATCAATATCATATACGTCAACAGCACAGCAAAAGTATAACTTGAAAACGTTGGAGATCAATTTATAATACAGAAGGGTGTAAGACAGGGTGACCCGCTGTCAGCAAAAATATTCAATGCACTTTTAGAAAATATATATAGGCAACTCAATTGGGAAACTTTCGGTATTCAAATAAACGGGGAAAAACTACACCACCTGAGATTCGCAGATGACCTCGTCTTGTTTGCAGAAGATCCCGTTGCACAAAAACAATGTTACAACAACTATCAGATGAAAGTAAAAGGCAGGTTTTACGATGAATACCAAAAAAAACAAAATTGATGACAAACAAGACTGAAGTCAAAATAGACGTGGACGATGAAGAGATCGAATACGTAAAAGAGTATATTTACCTGGGTCAAGTCATATCTGTAAAAGACTTATCAATTAAAGAAGTAGAAAGACGAGTAAATAATACCTGGCAAAGATACTGGTCCCTTAAGGAAATCATGAAAAATAAATCTATACCCACCCCGGAAAAGAAAAACGTCTTCAACACTTGTATACTTCTATGTCTTACCTATGGCTGCCAGACCTGGCCACTAACACAGAAAATTGAGCACAAGCTGGGTGTATGCCAAAGAGGAATGGAAAGGAGTATATTGGGACTAAGGTTGAAAGATAAATGGAAAGTTACAACAATTAGGAGCATCACCAAAGTAGCAGATGTCACTCAAAAATACGAACGTTGAAATGGAAATGGACCGGTCACATGATGAGATCAACAACAGGAAAGTGGACCAAAAAAGTAACAGACTGGTACCCACGGAACGGAAAAAGACGTAGAGATAGGCAGAAAAAAAGATGGGAAGATGATTTGCCGAAGGATTGGAGAAGGACAGCAATGGACAGGCAACTGTGGAGGGATCTTGAGGAGGCCTATGTCACAAGACAGCCTGACCTAGTAACTGACAGTAAATGTTAATTTATATACATACAGAAAATAGGAATAATAAAGTTTATATAGTATAATTAAATATAGTTAGCATAGTCTCCTATTATATCACATATTGTGCAAAGGTCAGAGTAATTAAAGGCTATTTTTATTTTATTTTATTTATTTTTATAATGTCAGCTCAATTCCTATGGTCAGCTGCGGATTTTTAAAACTAAGGAAAGGCTGTTGATTAACATGGAATGTTTCTAATGATTTTTTTGTTGTCAAAGAAATTGAAAAGCTGTCATTCTAATACATAAAATTCACGTGTCGCGGTGTTTCTGAAAAAACTCCGTTGTTTCAATGGAGTTTTTTCTGAAACACCGCTGGAACATTTTTATTAAATTTTGTGTGCATGTCGGGCAGGTCTGAAAATCGGGCAATATCTGTTGTTATAACCCCTTAATGATAAGGGTGACACCCCCCTGAATACTTTTTTTTCAAAGTACTAAAGAGACAAATTTAGTTTCAATAGATCGGTCACACGGCAAATCAACCATCAACAATAATTTGGTTAATGATATTTAAAACTCAATTTTTATTGCAAAAACGTCTTTGAAGTGTCAAGAGAAGAAAAGTTCTGCTTTGGTATTCTCTACAAATCAATCTCGATCATTTTCATAGTACTACTCTACGGTATCTATTTGGTTCTTGAAGATATATATAAGATATTTATTCAACTACCTAAAATATTAATGAGCAACTCAAGAATAATCATTATTCCAATATGGCGGCGCGAATGGTAAACGTACGAGGTGGCAAAGCTGAAATTCGCAGAGGGTACATTAAAATCTATAAAATTACCAGTTTTCAAAACTCCCGGAAATCAGTTGAAATCAGCAGATGACTGGAATATTTATTACTTATGTTTAAAAGAAAATATACGTTGTATTTATCAAGAAAATGTACCTACTTACGTTCTGAAAGAGGATGTGATAAAACATTTTCTTTTAAGAAAATACTATTTTCCCGTTAGTATTCTTCCTATTAGTATATAATAGTTCCTATTAATTAATAACTAACAAACTATGATTTCAGTGAAATTGTTTGATTTTAAATTTACAATGAAAATATTTTATATATTTGGTTCCATAGTTCGGTGTTAGGTACGTCATAATCGAGCATCAATAGCTCAATCGCGAACAAAAATATTGAGATATTGAGACTAGAGGACAAACAAATTGTCAGTAAATAGGTTAGACACAATAGTAGTTACCAGAACTAACGATCGGCCAATGAGCTTCGAATAGAATGAGATTTCATTGCATCGCCTTCATTGTCACGTCAATTGCAGAACGCATCTCAGGTTATTGACCTCAGCGAACTTTGATCTGAGCTATTTAATCATTTATTATAATACAGTCGTACAAATCTGCAATCAGAAGATCAATTCTCTTAATAAAAATTAGTTTGAAATTGATCTTCAACCAGTCTATTATAAATCTCATATGGTATTTTAATATCCAACGTTGATTGCAATGTAGTTGTATTGTGTTGGTTTTACCTTTCATTAAAAATATCATTTATGACATTTGTGGGACCGTGTGTACATCGGTAATGAGCATTGTAATTTTTTTACGACAACTTACCTTCCATGTACGATTGTCTTCAGTTTTCGGACAGAAACTTTGCTTGAGGTTCCATCAGGTTGCACCAACTACGACTGCAAAGAGACAGAGACCAATTGGTTGTGTTAATTGAAGAATACACAAAGAAAGAATTATATTCTTTTATTTTGATTTCTACTTAACAATATACGAATAAAATTCCTAAAAAACCTTATTAAAAGTGAAGTAGGCTAAAATCGTCTTTCTATGGAGAGGTTTACGTCCAGCTATACACTGTTAAGTGCTCATAGCTTATCGTATTCAGACATCATCACTATTCGAGCCTTTTACACAAACTTGGTTGAGGTCGGCTTTATGTCTACTACGATACGACTGAATTGAATTGGTAACGTAATTGGAAAATCATGTTTTTTTTCAAAAGTTTATACGTATTATCATTACAAAAAAAATACTGTGTTAAGGAGAGTGCCACCTAAAAAGTTGCTAACATGGTGGTGCCAACTGGTATCTTATTTTGGAAAAACAAGCTAAGGTATTTACAAAATGAATTATCAAAGGTGAATAATGAAACGTTATTAATATATAAATGAAGTTCACGATCCATCACGAAATATACATTTCTTGCTAGAACATTGCACAACATACAAGCTACAATCTAGAACAACAAAATCACGTAACAAATGCATGGTGCTGCAAAGGCGCAGAATCGTTTACGCAGTACTGAAGCACAGCACTGGTTTTCAGCTGTCTACCGACATTTTCACCTACAATTACTGAAATAAGGAAACACACGCAGACTAAACGTAACACATCAAACATTTAAGTACGTTAATTGGAAAAAAATAATCAAATAAACACATACATTAAAAGAAAATAAAATATGACGTAAAAACAACAAAAATCAAAAAGAAAGAAACAAAAAAAGTAAGAAACCAGACATTCATTGAAAATATGCATCCAACAAAACAACCAATTTCATCATCAACAACAACAAGACAAAATAAAAAAAAATAAAAAAAATAGATTATACTCATTTTGAAATATTGACACATCAAGTGCAGAAAAGTAATTATAATTCCCATATGTATGCCATTCGTATGACAAAATTCATTATTAATTTATTCATCATCATCAGTCTATCGCAGTTCACTGCTAAACATTGGATTGTTCCAAATGCACTCCACTTAGTCCGATCCATTGCTTCTTGCATCCAGCTCCTGCCAACCGTCATGCGCAAATCATCACTCCACCTGGCCTCTGGAGTGACGATTAAATTATTAATCCACATTAAATTTATTGATGTGCTCAAAATTTTCACCGTAATAGTGACTTCGGGAATATCTGTTATCGCTTTTGTAGAATTCTGTCAGAATCTAACCCTTTGTGTCTTGCTAAATCGACCTCTTGAACCAAAGTGCGTCATTTTAACTCATTATATCTATAATGTAAATTTATCTAATCATAACACATGATACTTGAACTATATATGCAAGAGGACTTATTGCATACACTGTCAATCTGAACATTGGTGTTTCAATTGTATAATTTGACCCGATTTCTCATTGCAAAGAAAACATTAGACGTAATTCAGGCAGGTTCTGGCATCTGTGAAGTGGTAAAATATAATAACAAGTATTTTTTTACAAAATATGGGGCAAAGTCGCAGATGAATCGCCTGATGGTAAGCGATTGCCATTGCCCATGGACCCCCGCAATACCAGAAGCGTCGCAAGTGCGTTACCGGCCCATTAAGAAGGAGTAGGCTCTTTTTTTGTAGGTTCGAAGGTCGTATTGATCCGGGAATGCCGCAGGCGACAATTCATTCTATAGTTTTATTGTGCGAGGCAGAAATAATCTCTTTCCATTGGAAAAATAAACCCATCTATACTCACAAGTTCCCTAAACGTATGTATGCTTCGTCAGGATCATTAACAAAGGTAGAGTATGTGTGCGGAACTGCAGGACAAACTGTTTTTCAAACAGACAACTGGTCTTAACTCTCAGCATAGTTAGGCTTTTGAGAGTAAAATAATGAAAATAAATGAATATAATATAAGCCTAGTGATGCATCTCAATAGGACGTCATAATATGGGTCACCAAGCTGCATTGCTGCATTGTCTGCATTCGCAATGAATATGATGATCGCTCCTCTTGGATACTGCTTATACTTTTCCCCAGACAGCGTAGAGTCACTAAAACTCATTCATATATTTATACATAATATACACTTACTCTAGCCAAGTTGATATTCTACAAACGTTAACGTTAATAGATAACTGATAAATTTATGGGATGACGTCATCTCAACGCAAAGAGGCGATCTTGACTAAGGGCCAGATGTTTTTTTATATAAATGTTATATATTATGTTATGTTTTTTATATTTACGTTACATATTATATGTTATTTATGTTTTTTTAAATATTGTATTGTTATAACCTTCTTCAACAGCCGCTGGAAGATAGTTATGATATGTGAAGGATGAGAATGAGGAGGATTTCAATAATATATATGTCCACAACAAAAACAAACAATATCAAAAGTAGTTATGTTTCTGCCACTTTACATGGTTCCATTAATATTTGAATTTCGAATGTTATTTTTTTTAAAACCTGAGAACTCATTTGTTGCTGAAAAAAATAAGTTTACGGTGATAGTCGGTTCCTAGTATGACTAGTGAGAAATATGAATTAATTCTATTCTGTATTACTACTACAATATTACAATACTACTAAATTAGATTATAAATATGTCTAGACAGAGCATCGTGATGCAAAAGAACAAAAATATATGACACAACCTTTCGATATTTGTGTGCGTGGCAGCTATGTCTTATACTCGCCTCATGTCATTTTGATTGCATAAATGACACTAGGTTTTGTTTTTTTTTGAGAAAGTGGGCAAATATTTTAATAGTGTTGAATAAACTTTCTATCTAGAAAAATATGTTGAAAAAGAAACTCTGATACAACTTCACAATATATATGCCCATGTGTTTTTTTATTATTTATTAGTGGATTGATAAAGGCTGTTGGTGATGATTAAAAATATGTTTTACTAGAAATTAATTTAGGTCACGTATTGTGAAAGCCACTAATTAAAATTTTTTAAACCTGTAAAAATAAAATGTATTAGATATATATACCCATCTAATTGTCTTTATAACCGTCATTTAAAAAGAATTAGGAGTGTAATTTTTTAAAAATGGTACCAGTTTTAAAAATTTTTGTTCGCACAAAACAAAAAACGATCTCCTTGACGTATATTTTCCTGTTTTTACAGCTTTGACTGTCCATCTAAGCATTCTGCACATATAGAAACACGAATATACTTTTGCTTATTTTGCATCAACATCGTCGACATCATCGGCGTAAAACTTATCATCATCATCAACAGCCTATCGCAGTCCACTGCTGGACATAGGCCTCTCCAATTTCACGCCACTTAGTTCGATCTATGGCTTCTCGCATCCAGCTCCTGCCAGCCGTCTTGCGCAAATCATCGCTCCACCTGTGGACGTCCTACACTACGTTTGCCGAGACGGGGTCTCCACTCAAGAACTCGTTTACCCCAACTGTTATCGGTTCTTCGGCAAATGTGGCCAGCCCACTGCCACTTCAGCTTGATAATCCTGTGGGCTACGTCGCTGACCCTGGTTCTTTGTCGGATCACCTCGTTTCTGGTGCGATCCCTTAGAGAAACGCCGAGCATAGCTCTCTCCATAGCACGCTGAGCGACTTTGAACTTATGGACCAGTCGAACCGTGAGTGTCCACGTTTCGGCTCGGTATGTCATATGACGTCAAACTTATAAGATCCTTTAATTGCGTCGGGGGTTAAAATAGCACCGTAAATAGAGCCCATTTTAGCTATCGCCGTAATATTAGTTTTTTACCTTAAAAAGTTTTAATAGTTTAACATAATGAAAAACAAAACAAAATCCGGTTAGCAAAACCTTTTGACGACGCTAGAAGTTACTTATTTATATTTTATTTTATTTATCAAAGTTAGAAAGACAATATACAATAGGAAACATACAACACCCATAAAATTTTTAGTGGTGTATCTTGGGTAAGAGAGTACATTCCTAATTTTATTTTTTCTTGTTTAATAATCTACATGTACGATATAAAAAATATCTGTTACATATAAATGAATTATAAAAAATTGTTGGTAACATTACAAGAATTGATAAGTGCAGGATAAGCAGGCGACGATTATATCTAGCGTTTGACCGGTACAGTTGTTTACGTTCGATGAAGCCATAATAAATAAATAAATAAATATTTTGGACATTTTAACACACAACGCCATCTAGTCCCAAACTAAGCAGAGCTTGTACTATGGGTACTAGACAACTGATGTTTATACGTATATACCTCTTTATACATCTTTATACATCTTTATACATATTAAACATAGAAAACACTCAAACTCCGAAACAAATATTTGCATTCATACAAACATTTGTTCCGACTCAGGAATCGTACCTGAGACCTCTAGCACAGCAGTCGCATACGCTACCACTGCGCCGTCGAGGCAGTCAATATTTTTTACCTAATGTTATAAGGCTCAGAGTCTATACAGAATTATTGACAACTACATTATATCAACATACTTGCGGCCACTGCTTTAATTGTCTATGAAATAGTAGCTAATACCAACTTATTTCGATCACGTAAAGTAACATCGCCTTTCACAGAAACATTTGTTTTGACCTTTTTCACGTAAGCGGTGAAATGTGTACGAAATATCACGAATATTTATGTTATAATCTGACTCGCAAACTCGTTCACGTCTTCTATTGCCCGTAGCATAATAATTTTCCCGTTTTTGTAACGTTATTAAATAATGCCTCGCTCCTATTGATCTTAGCATGATGATATATTATAGAGATAAGTCGTATTTATTAGAACAGATGCTAGCATTAGGTAATTAGGAGATTAGGCTGCACCTAATCCCGTTTTGCTAATGTGTATAATCCACCTGTTCCACCTAATCTTTGTATTCAAAACATAAAATCGAATGTTCAACATACGTTCCCATCTGTTCCTGAGCTATCTCATTCAATTACACGTTGCAACGTACCTCACCATCTCTCTACACATCTGGAGCCGTAGAAAGCGAGACAGCGCTATACCTTATTGATCCGTCTTTCTTGCTCACTCGGAGTACGTGCCGTATCCTTGTCAGATTTGCGCAGGAGAGCATGGTCACACAACAGATAACAGAAAGAAGACCAAATTCACGCAACGGGCGCATTAAGGGTTTAACTATACAGTCGTAAAAACATCTCTAGACTTTAGCCTAATTATGATTATATTATCTCGTTTCATTTAATAGTAGTTAGACATACTGTAAGTGTCGGCATTTCCCGCTATAAGATATAAATAAATATCACAAACAACTCTTCACAGTTTGCTAATGCATGCTTGCATTGCTTGCAATATGATGCTCCAACGATCACATTTATCAAATCCTATATATCCTATATGTCCGCACACATACACACACATCACATAAATACATACACACACACACACGCATGCATGCTTTGCTGTTGCATTATTATTATTAACGATATTAGAACTTAAGATTAGGAATTGGCAGATTGAGATTGTATCGAGTAATGGTTTGTGAATGAGATTAGGAAGATTGAGTGGATTAGGTATTTGGATTATATTTGGTATTGCTTAAGATTAGGAACAAGTGTATCTAATATCTAATATACCTAGTCCGACCCATCTCTAATATATTACCTAAAGCCTTCCTCGATAAATGCGCTATATAACACTAATTTTTCAAATCGGACCAGTAGTTTCTGGGATTATACCGTTCAAGAGAACAAACAAACTTTAATCGTACAGGACGTGCCTATGTAATACCTAAAAACACCCTTGATTTTAAATTATAGATACGTATGAGAAACTAAGAATACAAATAAGTAGCGTTCAATTGGAGAGGCCTTCGTTCAGATTTGGACTTTTAAATGTCGTTGATAATGACAATGATATCCAGCATTCATTTTTTTGTAGTGTATAATACATAGTATAAATGTAATATTTTAACAATAGGTATTCTATTTTGTTTAATTTAAATGTGTTATGGTACATTTTGAATTTCGTTATTATTTTTGAGACATTGACTATTTTATTTTTGTTTGTCTATATATAAAATAGTATTTCCTATTAAGTGTAGGATATTCTAAAAAAATGACCAAAGAGGACATGTTTAAATAAAGAAGATAAAACCCTTGCACCCCTTTGTTAACCAAATAAGTGAAGAAAGAATTATGATTATTATTAGCAGTGTACTGGAATAATAAATTCTAAAATCAAAATCACTTGTACTTATTCTACTATTAATTGAACTTACACCTGAAAAGGTTACTCTTTGCAACCAGTACCATCAAGTGCCGACAATCGAGAGTATAAATTAGGGGATTTATTAAATGGGAAAAGGTGATGATGATCATCATCATTAGAAATAAGGATAAAAATGCGTTTCAACCAAAAAAGTGGAGGAAATATTTTTATATACCTAGTATCGCCATCTACATTTTAGTTTAGCAAAATAAATGACACCAGCTCCAACGTATTTAGTTCTTATCTGAACCGACGCCAGATTTGTGAAAATATTTGGTTAAGTTTTTTGTCAGTATCAAAGGAAAATGTAGTTATTGCTATAATATTTACTTTACCGGTAATGAAACTAAATCAGATTCTAAAATATGTTATGCCCGCCAGGATTTATATTTATGACAAACATAGCTTTTTTTCCATCAATTAGTTGTGTTTGTAAAAGTGCATGAAATGGTCGACCATGATTAATATGTAGAATGTTTTATCTGATTTCAGGAGGAGGACCTAAACCGCTTCAACTGACTTTATTTTACATCAACTGGTTCCCGAGAGCTACCGGCGCGCAGCCTTCAAACTCTTTTTCTTTTTGCTTTAAACTAAGATGTAAGATTTTACCTACGAAACTCTTGGAGGACAAACAAACTTTTTATAGTAAATCATTCAAAGACGATCACAGCAGCGGGTAGCTGGAGCTGTTATTTGAGCGAGTTTAAAGAATATTATATTTTGCGAGTTCATGAACAAATACATAATTCTTATATAATGGTATTTTTTATTTCTACAAAATCTCTCCAAGTTTACTGACAACTCTGGTATCATCATCAACAGCGGACAGTTTTACTTTTAATGGAGGAAGGAGAAAGATTGTACCTTACGTACGGTCCAGCTTATGATACCTGATCTATATTGTATCTTTATTACTTACTCTGGTCTACTAACATCAAACAAGAGTCTCCACTTGTACCAGATCTCTTCAATCGGTGGTGACGAGCTTGTTACTTTGGTGGAACGTAGTACACGTGCTAGTTTATCTTGCATGGAATAACACCCTCTATCCGCCAACTGCGGTACTATTTTAGTATTAAAATGCGTTCACGTAGTAATAAATTAATATAAAAATAATAGGATTTTAAATTATAAAGAACATTGTAAACAATATTATTTAATAAATGATATTATATTATATTAACATTTGAAACCATTTTATACGAACGCACTCTTAAATATGTGAAAGACGGCAAGTCCCAATTTTTGTACAAAATTTTGTTTCGGCACGAACAGCTTATAACACATAAAAACTTGATATATACATCTTCATTCATCATCATTCCTCTGTGGCGCAGTGGTAGCGAATGCGATTGCTATGAAAGAAGTCACGGGTTCGATTTCTGAGTCGGACCAAATGTTTATATGATCTGCAAATGTTTGTTTAGAAGTTTGGGTGTTTTCTATGTATAATATGTATGTATTTACAAAAAAAAGTATAGGTATAAGTGTTAATATCAGTTATCTAGTACTCATAGTACAAGCTCTGCTTAGTTTGGGACTAGATGGCGTTGTGTGCTAAAATGTCTGAACATATTTATTTATTTATTAAATTATTATTTACATTTAGACGGTTCTGTTGCTCCTGTGGTAAGTACATGCAGACAGCAAGCCAGTAGATCCGATTTCAACCCAGGACAAATAATTGTGTTATGAGCATTATGATTTTGTCTGTATCTGGGGGTGTAATTACATATCTAGTATACATATATTTAGAAGTTTTAAAGGATGTGCAACGGAAGTCTAGTCACCATTGTTTAGACTACCTAGTTTAAAGTAGCAGGCGTGTCTTAAGAAAATTAACTAATACGACATCTGTGGTTTAACGTAAATACTAAAAAGAAACGAGGTTGACTTGTACTTTAGTACCACACTATTTTACGAGATGGCACTTCAATTCTGAATTGTAAATTAGTACTACAATATTTAACAAGAGGGCACTTCTAGTCTTTTCAACAACTGCTTGGTCCTGGCGCTTGGATCCAATATTCAACTTTATCGACATCATTCGACACGCTATACGGGTCTCTTTCTATTACGCTAGTTTCTACCTTAACAAAGTTTGTGTGGAGAGAGAAAACCGACCATTCGTAATTTACTCATCTGCAGTAGCGTGTGTTCTTAATAAAGGTTGTGGCACATCTATATCAAATAAGAATAATAATTATACTAAAAAAACAAGCTGGCCGATGTAAAATACAAAATAAATGTAGTGCATAAAGTTTGTAAATAAATAAATTGAAGTCGGTTACAAACAAACTCACAAAGCAATAATCAAACATACTAGGTAGTAACAGCGTATTATAAGTTAATACAAAGTTTTAAAAAAATGGCAGTCCTAAGGATTGCCTATAAAAGTGAAAACTTTTTACTCAGAATGTTACTAACAACAAATATTAGTATGTCGGTGACGAGAACCCATAAGATTTTCCCGTACAAAAAGTGCGCAACGCGGCCAAAGAAATTTTATGACGTCAGCATGTCGGCGACGCGGTGACGGTGACGCGAACTCATAAGATTATCTTCTAATAAAAAGTGCTCAACGCGGCTTAAGAAGTTTTGTGACGAAAGCAAGTCGGTGACGGTGACGCCGTGACGCGAACTCATGAGATTTCCCCCTACCAAAAACTGATTTTTGTTCATCTAAAAAATGCTGAACGCGCTTAAACTTAAACTCACTTCAAAAAAGCGACTTCAAGAACTGGACCAAATTGAAATGGGTCCACACGGGAAGTAAAACAAACAGCATTCAAATAAAAAAGGATTCATCGAAATCGGTTAGCGTGATATTGACTTATTCGTAAATTTGTCATGAACATACTTAATGCAACTAAAAGACTTTGGTTTTGACACGGATGACATTGTCAAAACTGGACTAAATCAAATTTAAAAAAAATTAAAACAAATCCGCACAAGAAGCGGTGTTGCAGCGAATCGTAGATGTTTTTTGTCATTACGATGGTCATAGCGCACTGCGTAAAAAAATACTGTTCATTAATTTGTTTTAAATTTAACTAGATTTCTTTTAAATTCTTACGACTTTTAACTTCAATATGACTGAAACGTAATTAAATTCGGGACACACGTTAAAAAGTTATTGATTTTATAAATATTGATTGAGTAAATATATATAATTAAGAAAAGATGAAACGGATTAATCTTGGGCAGAAATATCGTCAAAATTTGGATTGATAATGAAGTTCTATCAATGTGAGGATTAGCATTATATTCTGGAAATATTATTTGTTGATTACCCGCGGCATGATAGTCTTCAGTTTGGTAGAATTTGTGATTTTAATTGAAATCTTATAAAATGTTACGTCGACTCGACGATTCGTTTGTGGAACACTGCAAGTCTCGTATGCGTTGCGTTGCGTAACGATACGCTTATGACACGACCACGCTTACGAGTCATTTGCGATGGGAGTTAGTGTGTCGGTGGCATCGTAGCTCTCAAACGGATGGACCCATTTCGATGCGATTTTCTTCATTTGAAAGCCAGTTCCCTTGAGGTGGTTTTTAGCTATGTTTGGTTAATATTTCGGTGCAACAGTGTAATTGAGTATCAGCTCTTTTCCAAAATGCTGTAAGGCATTTTTGGCGAATAATTACTCGACTAGCTAAGTGTTTGCGTAAGGTGCTTTTTAAATTTCAAATTTTAGCTTGTTTTATATTAACTAATATCCGCTTTTCATTTACCTATTTCTTCTTTTTGTTCTTATCAAGATCCTTTTAGTTCTTTCACGTAATAATAATAATAATAAGCCTGATATTGTGGTAATAGATCGATTAGAGCGCCGCGCAATGATTGTCGACATCGCCGTTCCTCATGACGAGAATCTCGTGAAAGTTGAAAAAGAAAAACAATTGAAATATTAAGATTTATCTCACGAGATTGTCGATATGTGGGATGTAGATTCGGCGATCATTGTTCCGATAGTTGTGTCTGTTCACGGATTGATAGCCAAGAGCCTCGACCAACACCTCAAGAGGCTCACGTTAGATGGTTGGATCAAGGGTCTGATGCAGAAGGCAGTCCTTCTTGACACGGCTCGTATTGTCAGGAGGTTCCTTTCTTTGGAGCCCTAACCACCGGTTTCTTGGTCCCTGTACCCGAAGTCGGTGGTCTACTATTTTTTATATTTTTAAATATATATTAGTTTCTTTTTTTTATGTATTTAAAAATGAAAATAATATGTATATACAAGTAATAAAGAGAATAATAATAATATATATATTTATAATATATATATTTCTGGTTGTTCTCGTCTTGCTAATGGTGAATATTTGCACAGGCACAACCAAGTAGCCAGGATAGTACATCAACAGCTTGCTATTAAATACAAACTTGTAAATTCAGAGGTGCCATACTACAGGTATGTGCCCGACCCAGTACTCGAAAATGGTCGTGCTACGTTATATTGAGTTCGATCTATTATTACAGACAGGACTATTGTTGCCAATAAGCCTGATATTGTGGGGATAGAACGATTAGAGCTCCGCGCAATGATTGTCGACATTGCCGTTCCTCACGACGAGAATCTCGTGAAAGTTGAAAAATAAAAACAACTGAAATATTTCGATTTATCTCGCGAGATTGTCGATATGTGGGATGTGGATTCGGCGATAATTGTTCCGATAGTTATATCTGCTCATGGATTGATAGCTTAAAGCCTCCACCAATACCTCAAGAGGCTCAAGTTAGACGGTTGGATCAAGGGTCTGATGTAGAAGGCACTCCTTCTTGACACGGCTCGTATTATGAGGAGGCTCCTGTCTTTGGAGCCCTAATCACCGGTTTCTTGGTCCCTGTTCCCGATGTCGGTGGTCTACTATTTTTTATATTTTTAAACATATAATATTGTTTTTTTTATGTATTAAAAAATGTAATAAATATGTATGTATAAATATAATATAGAGAATAATAATAAAGTATGTTGCAATAAAAAAGAATAGTATGCTGTTAAAGATAGTTTTTTTTTAGATTTGCATAATGTAGAAAGCGTATTTTAAACACTTATTTTATTAAGTTTGGGTGTGCAAAATACTTATAAGTAAGTTAAAGTACATAAACACATCTTATAACTCATAAAATCCCTCTAGGATATAAGTTTTAGAACCTAGGTGTGATGTCGTTAACAGCCATGAAGCAAAATATAACTAAATTTATATATCTGTTTCATTCCCTATATTTGTGCATAGCATTTCAGTTAGCTATCATAAGAATATGCTAGATGTGTTTCTAGGTTTAAATCTGGCTCCACCCTCCACTCCAGACTTGTCAGTATCATGATATCTCTTTCGTATCAAAGGCTTTCAATATTGCCGTCACACTTTACAAATCCGTATGTTATTATGCTGTCTCTCTCTACTACACATGTTTTAAAGTGAGAGCCGATAACGATCATAGATGTTTGTCGTTCCAATAGAGCGTTGGCAATTGGCATCATCTTCACACACCTCGTGGTCTCTCAAGGCCGAATGCGATTCGGGTGTTTTCGTTTTATCAAGGCTCGGGTACTATCGGGACTTTACGTAACTTTAAGCACGTGTTCGAAGTTTGGAATTCGATACGAGTTCGTACACTTGCTGACACTATGGTGACGTCCATCTTGAACTTGGTTAAAGCCGCTAGACGAATTCTGTCGCAATCACATAGTTTTGGTTTGTGACTGGGCTGATAACTCACGCACGGTGTAATATGTTTTGTGTTTATGTTTTAAGTTGAAAAGTGGATTTATGTCAGATTTTATAAGGTATTTCCGCAACAGTCTAATCGTGTCGCGAGCCTCACTTTTCGAGCTACTATTTGCATTCCCCAACCCATCAGTCTAAACAATAACCCTTTCCTATCATTGGCTCCGTTTCTTTTCTACCTTTCAATAAACTGCCTATTTTCTAATGTAATCCCTAGAACGTTCGGATGATGGAAAAAGGCTTGTCCCGTATTACGTAAGCGGGTCTGGAATAATATTTGACGTAACGTATTCATTCAATACATCTCTGCTTATCCTTTTCGAGTATTATATTTTCTTTGAAGTATGTAAATGCCAAGGAGTGATTCGACGTTAAAAAGAAAGCTTATGATGAACTCTCACCCCCTCTGACTTTTGACGCACTGCCGTGGACTGAATTTGCTAAACGTTGTACTGATCGCGTAAAAACTATATAAGTGGCGACTGTTTAGGAATTGTGTATGCATTTACTAAAACTTCTTTATTTCATTTTTACTTCTTAAACGGTCTCCTACAGATCATGAAGTCATAAAGATAAGTTTAGTACTTTTTTATGGAACAGGGGGCAAACGAGCAGACGTATCGCTTGACGGTAAGCGGTTACCGCCGCCCATGGACACCTACAACACCAGAGACGTCAGAAGTGCGTTGCCGGCCTTTGCGGGATGGGGTTGAGGTGTATGGGCCTCCGGTGCCCTTACTCACTCGGTGAATCACAGCGCAAGCACTGTTTCACACAGGTTTTCTGTGAGACCGTGGTACCTTTATGTGGTTTGGCAGAGAACCCTATAGTTTGGTTCTTTGATTATGATGAAACCTGACCTATTCATCGTCAGCCTATCGCAGTCCACTGCTGGACATACGCCTCTCCAATTTCACGCCACTTACTTCGATCTATGGCTTCTCGCATCCAGTTCCTGAAAGCCGTCTTGCGCAAATCATCGCTCCACCTGGTCTGTGGACGTCCTACACTACGTTTGCCGTGACGCGGTCTCCACTCAAGAACCCGTTTACCCGTTTACTGACCTATTAAAAGCTGTTTAAATTTGTTCCGATATATTTTTAAAGGAAAACTTAACAGCCTACTAATTATATGAATGCATATAAATTTCATAGTTTTATGTGTAATTTTAAGTTTACGGATAGTTACTGCTAAAGTGACAACTGCACCGAAGATTGTGAATAAATTGTAAGTGATCACTGTCAGCTTATTGTCATCTTTTTTAACTGCCTCCGTGACGTAGTGGTAGCGAATGCCACTGCTGTGCAAGAGGTCTCGGGTTCGATTCCTGAGTCGGTCCAAATGTTTGTATGATCTGCAAATAGTTGTTTCGGAGTTTGGGTGTTTTCTATGTATAATATGTATGTATTTACAAAAAAAAGTATTTATGTATTCATATTAGTTGTCTATTACCCATAATACAAGCTCTGCTTAGTTTGGGACTAGATGGCGTTGTGTGTTAGATCTAGTCCGAAAAAAATATTTAAATATATTTATATTTATCTTTTTCAAGGTATTTATCATCTTTTCATTCTCATAAACATACTTTATTTAGTTACAGTTCAAGTATCAATTTACAGAAAGATTAAGTCATAGAACCATATACTGTTTAAAATCCTCCCAATTTTTTTTCATAGCTGATACCATTTCTTTTGGTTTTAAGGTTGTAAAATACTTTTAAATTTATTTAAAACCTATTAAAATGATTCAAACTCGCAAAGCATTGGCACGTCAGGAGGAGACCAAGTTCCAAATGACATTGAAGGAATGTAAATTTATCAAGGAGAAGTGTGATCAGCTGGTGAAAGGGAGAAATGATAGTGAACAAACACTTTTGGATACATTACAGGAAAATGATAGTCTTAGACTTAAGCTGGCCTCATTGCATTCGCAATGTGTTGAGGTTACCAATGCTCGGGATAGACTACACCTACAGCACCTCGTTGATTCATTCGACTCATGCCCCTGCATGTCAGTTGAGTCCCACTCCGAGGCCTTCTCGTTCGAGTATGAGCAACGGTGACCGTACTGACCGGTAGAGTTTTAGTTTTATTTTAAAGTTTTCGTTACGATCCGTTAAAGATGTAGAGCGGTGCTTTTTTATAACTAAAATAAACAAAGGATTTAAGCTAATATTTAAAAGAAAATATAATATTCCAAGCGTTTCTGCACAATTTATTCGAATAAAGTTATTTAATTCAAAATCAAATTATAACATGTGCATCTAAGAAAAGGAGAGAGTGTTCAATTTTGTCTGAATTTTGTTTCTCTAATGCTTTCATGTTTAAGAAAATATCAAACCATTTCATGCACAATGCTCTTACAGTATTAAAATATCGTTTTATATGAATGTAACCGAATTTATTTCAGAAATAGAATCGGACAATTTCTGTAATGTTAAATGTGGATATTATGCAGACTGAAATTCAATATTGTATTTTTATTTCGGTAGCTTTTCCTTTTTCTTAATATTCGAGCGAGTGAGTCAGTTCATCTATCCATTGAGATGACGACTGAAGTGATGTCCCGTTACGTGACGTTTTTGATACCTGAAAATATTTTAACCAGTGGAATAAAATTGTAGATCAGGCATTGTGCATTATTTCCGGACCGCTTCGACTGGTACGATGATAGGTTCCCTCAGCCTTCAAGAAAACAGTATAATTAAAAAAAAACAGTAAGTTCTCAATACGCCTAAAGAAGTTTTCACTTTAAAATCCGTTGGCCCCATACTTTGGCAGAGGTTATGATTACTGTACCAAGTGCAAATGAGGTTATAATAGAAAAAAATGTGATGCGACTAAAATATTCTAGTTTTTTTTCTTTTAATTGTGCCACATGCACACTGCTGCATATCTCATTTTATGATTCTAAGTCATGAAAGTAAAAGTCTAAAGGTAATTACTCTATTGGCTTTTATTTCTTTACGAGTGGGAAAAACGAAGCATAAAAGGCCGTATCTTTTGAGCGCATCGACCTGTTACTTACTTTTTTTACTTTATACTGCTGCAAGGGACTGCAGATTAAAGTATTTGATATTAATCGACTTAATACCTCCACCCGTTTCTGAGAATGGACAACGAAGTGATCCTTTAAGGGTTCTCTTTTGGTGTGTAGTACGACCCTTTCAGACCTGATACCCACTATTGAGGACACAAAAATCTAAAATATATTACAGTTTGAATGTTTTAAATAATAGCTATAGTGTAATTTAAACAGTTGCTCTCAATTGCCCTAATAATTGACAGTTACTATATTACGTATTTTGTTGTTATTTTTGCTCTATTCTACCTGAAATATTTGAATTTCCTCCTTACCAGAGAAAAAATAATTCTGTTCTGAAAGGGCTAAACTGACAAGATGACAATAAATTACTACCACTATGACATCTGGAGCACAGTAATCTCTTCCTGTCTTTGATTAAGGATTTGAAGGCCGCCTCATTACCTTCCTAGCCTTTATTATTCCCAAGTTATAATTGGGGTCGACTACTAGTTCAACCGGTATTACTAGTTTAGGTTTAACTAGTTGTCAGTGTATTTGAGGGTACTGACTTCCCAATAACGATTGTCTAACGTACTTAACGTGCTCCGGCGGTGGTCCGGCTCCGTATCCGTGCGGATAACACCGCCATCTTCCATACCATACCATACTATCATCAAGAATTTCTTGTACAAACAACAGCAGTCCGACCCGGGAATTAACCCCAGGCCTCTTGACTACAGTCGATTACGCTAACCACTAGACCAACGATTCAGGCCGCCTGAATACAGAAAAAACTCTGTAACTATTCTAACTGTAACATGACAGATCTCACAAACGGTAATCGGAACCCAAACTAGGCAACAGAACTTGTGCAATGGTTACCAAACCGCTGATGGCAGCCTGATTTGTCTTATATACAACTGTCTGATCCCAATTTAAACAGGACGTGTGCTATAGTTACCGAACTGCTCTAAATACCTTATTAGCCGACTTAAAAATGGAGGAGGTTTCTTAATTCGATCGTATGTGATCGTATTTATCAAAAACCTCAGTTGTTAACAGTTTGCCTTGGATGGGACTCATACCTTCTACCCTAATAAGACACCGAATTGCTAGACTCTGGTCTAGCAATTCGGTGTCTTATTATTATTATGTCTAACTATATCATAAGCACTTCTTATTTTGAGCTAGCTGAGCAGCGCGGTGCCACCCAAAAACAACAAAGCCTTTATTACTCCTTATATCAACCATGTTGAACCATGTTGAAGTACTATCGGCTCATTTTCCTCCAGAGCCACGTCTATAAGCTGTTTTCAGGAGTCATCACGAACATCATGCGCGAAGACTCGACGAATACCAACCACCGGAGCAGGCTGGGTTTCGGAGCGGATATGGCACCATAGACCTCATCCACACAGCGCGGCAGATAATACAGAAGACCGATGAGTATAATCAGCCCCTGTGTCTAGCATTTGTGGACTATGAAAAGGCCTTTGACTCAATCGAGATCTGGTCTGTTCTGGAGTCCCTGCAGCGTTGCCAAGTAGATTGGCGATGATACATCCAAGTGTTGCGATGTCTCTACAAAGCCGCCACTATGTTCGTCCAAGTACAGGATCCGCATACAAGACCCATACCATTGCATCGAGGAGTGAGACAAGGGGACGTTATATCCCCGAAATTGTTCACTAATGCAATGGAGGGCTTGTTTAAAACGCTGCACTAAAAAAGGCGCGGTATCAACATCAAAGGCGAATACATCTCTCACTTGCGATTTGCAGATGACATCGTCATCATGGCAGAAGCGCTGCAAGATCTACAACAGATGCTGAACGTGGTGGCTGACTCTTCTGGGCGCATCGGCCTACGGATGAACTTAGATAAGACCAAGGTCATGTTCAATAAAGATGTACTACTGGAATCGGTTGCGGTACACGGTGCCGTTCTCGAAGTTGTTCAAAAATATGTATACCTCGGGCAGACTTTGCAGTTAGGTAGAAACAACTTTGAGGACGAGGTGAACAGAAGGATCCAGCTAGGTTGGGCAGCGTTAGGGAAACTTCGTCGGGTCTTCTCATCGTCGATCCTACAGTGCTTAAAGACAAAAGTCTTCAATGCGTGTGTCCTATCTGTAATTACATACGGAGCTGAAACGTGGACACTTACGATTCGACTGGTCCATAAGTTCAAAGTCGCTCAGCGTGCTATGGAGAGGCCTATGCTCGGCGTTTCTTTAAGGGGTCGCATCAGAAACGAGGTGATCCGACAAAGAACCAGGGTCATCGACATAGCCCACAGGATTAGCAAGCTGAAGTGGCAGTGGGCTGGCTACATTTGCCGAAGAATCGATAATCGTTGGGGTAAACGAGTTCTTGAGTGGAGACTGCGTCCCGGCAAATGTAGTGTAGGAAGTCCACAGGCCAGGTGGAGCGATGATTTGCGCAGACGGCTGGTAGGAGCTGGATGCGAGAAGCCATAGATCGTACTAAGAGGCTTGAAATTGGAGAGGCCTATGTCCAGCAGTGGACTGCGATAGGCTGATGATGATGATATCATTTGCTATATGCCAGTGAAGGTCCCTTCAAAATCGGTCTAGCTTTTCCAGAGATTGACCGGAACAAACAGACAGACACATAGACAGACAAAAATTGTAAATAAATATTATATCTTAATGCATATTTATTTATACAGGGTATTTATACCAAATGTGTACAGTGTATACATAAATAAGCATTTAGTAAAAAGCGGTTATTTTAATATTTCAAACAGACACTCCAATTTTATTTATTTGTATAGATAACTTCTAGTATAGAGAGTTCTAGTAGTACTAGAGAAACGACAAAGAGTTCCGGAAGCATCAAAAAGACTAGCCCGCATCCTGATTAGACTGAAAAAGGACGATCTCAGCGAGGTCATTGATATTCTGACTGCGTATTGTCCCCTAAACAAGCAGCTATTTACTGTAGACGTAACAGACAACCCTCTGTGCCCATGCATCCCTATGCATGGAGGCAAAAGAAACGCTGCAGCACGTTCTCACAGAATTTAGTAGTTTGGAGGATCAACGGGCAGACATCCTCAAATCGAACACGCTCCCGGAAACATGTAGCGACATGAAAAGGCTGTTGTGTTTCTGGAATGATATAAGATGGTTGGAGTAAAAAGATGACAAAACTACATAAAAATGCCCAATCAAGAGGTTAAGTGCGGAAATGCCCCGGAAAAACAAACATACAAACTTACTAGATGACTAGACTTATTACTCAGAGACATAGGTTTTTTTCGTTTATCACCAACATGTTTTGCTACCATCGAAATCGCCCTTCGGTAGTTATGTTGTCTGATGCAGGATTAAAATGTTTTGCTGCTGATTTGAAATGAGGAGTGTGCGGTTGACAAAAATATGACGTCTCCTGATGAGTCATGCGTGACGTAGGGTAGTGGACATTTGTCGTAGCATTTTTTTTTTATTGTTTTAGGGGCAAACGTGTAGAAGTATCGCCTGATGGTAAGCGATTACCGCCGCCCATGGACACCCGTAACACCAGAGGTGTCACAAGTGCGTTGCTGGCCTTTGGGGGATGTGGAGGGGAAGGGGGATGGTGAGGGGGATAGGGGGCGTTGGATTGGGGTATGGCTCTCCATTTATCTTTTAACTGTCGCTGTAGTACTTAAATAAAGGTTTTCAGGTATTGTTGAGTATGAGATGTAATAGATTTTTAATGGCGTTACTACAATTGGAGTCATAACCGTGTTAATTAATAGACTTTTAACCAGTTTGAGGTAGTTATCCGAATAACGTCCTCATGAGTCATCATCAACAACAGCCTTTAGCTGTACACGTGTGGGCGTAGACCTCCACTCATTATCAACAACAGCCTCTACCAATTAACAACAACCGATAACGTCCCACTCCTGAGCTCTAGTCTCTTCTCAGGAGAGGATTACGGCCATACATCCCCACGATGGCCGAGTGGGGCTGGGGACAGCCAAGAATACTTTGGATGTTTTCAAGACGCCCAAAGGTTTCCAACTAAGCTTTACGACTGTTATCCTATGATAACAACCAGGACCGACTGCTTAATGTGACCTTCGAAGCACGGAGACGCTCATGGTATCATCGGTCAATCATCCAGGTCAATCATCCAGGTACTGGCCGCGCCGTCGTTGTTTACCCTCTGTGATTGTTTCTAATCACCGAGTGCAACTGAGCTATGAAACCTCTACCCTCTACGTTATATGGGGCTTCTATTCTACGGAGGCCAAACGGAATCTTACAGTGTTTATCCCAAATTTTCTTTCTTTTCATTACTTTCGTCGATTTTAGTGGTACATACATTGGTTGACGATACATAATAATAGTGATACCTATTCGGGAAGTTTAAATGAAAAACACAGTTTTTTTTGTACTTTTTATATTTTTATAACAAGTAGTTCCAATAAAATTTTACAAGTTTTTTATTTTGTACAAGTATGGAGTAACCTCCACTTATTGAAACTTAAACGCATCAGATATTAATAGTGGCTTTAATTGCGGAGAGTGCTTTAGAAGGTAACAGGGCAACTAGCGCTTGGGAGAGCCCCAAGCCCCTTGTGCGTCCGTGCGCCGCGTCGCCACGGGAGATTTTACCTACACAACACATTTGTGGCTGAGAGCCCATTACTCTACAACCAACTCTAACATATCATAAACTCTCTTATTCAACCTCCTCGGAGCCATTCGACTTCACTGCCAAAAAAAAGGTAAAACGTCATTTGAAAACCATATTGCAGTTGAAAAAAAGCCTCGTTTAATGTATTAGCTAATAATGGACATTATTTTAATTAATATAATTACATTGACGCAGATATCTCTTTTAACCGTTTTCCGTCAGTACGTTTGCAGTGAATTCGCCAGCTCCATAATGTATAGCAACACGATTTCATATATTTATCTAAATTAATTATTCTCTGTTCTTTGTTATACCCTATTGTTATACTCATGTATAAAATATTAATCGAAACGTGCGAATAGGACAGTGCAGATTATTGTGAAGTTCAATTCCAGTATTGAATCTTTATCAGCTAAATCGTGCTGCTTACCCCAGCAAACATATGGTTACAAGTAACTAAGCTAACTTGACAAAACTATATGCATAATAAAAAAAGATTAACAACTTAACTTATTTCATAAACGTGTTACAGATTTGAATAATGTTACATTCGTAATGTATTATTTGCGATGGACGTTGGGACTTAAAAACTTTGGGAGATTTTAAAATCTAATACATCGAAACATTTTCAGTTCAAATTGCAGGAAAATTACAGCCATTTTGCAGTCTTAATCTCTTCGTAATTGTAATTACTTAATCCTTATAGGATTAATATAATATTGTAACTTTTATGAAATAAGTCTACACCTGATTGTAAACGATGTTCTAGCTGTAACTGTCAGATTTAATTTTTCACGATACAATACTCGTTTGGTTGTAATCGTAATAGGCTCGTGAGTTCATTCGATCCAATGCTTCCTTCTAAATTAAAATACACAAAACATTCTGGTAAAAATTGTTATCTGAATATCTTAAACATAATGTATCAGTCCAAAGGCCTAGGCCATGTTGAAATTCAATTAATCTTTATTCTTGTGTATCATCACATCAATAGCCGTCAACAGTTCACTGCTGGGCTGACCCGTTCTTTATCTCGGCCAGATGGTTGGGATAGAATTGGTTTCAAGATTTCTTTCTCTGAGCAGTGCTGTTGATCTGCATAAATTGCTCCCTCAGTGGGCTTTTACGATAGCCACGGGATGAATACGGTGTACGTACACTCCATATTCTTAATCTGTCACTAAAACTTGTATATATTTGATAATTTTTACTTAAACCCTCCTTTGTATTTGTATCAACAGAATCTAGAGATATTTTTAACTGCCTTGTTGGACTAGTTTTTAGCGTAAGCGACTGCTATTGGGTTTTTTAACAAGAAAAATTCTTAATAGGAGCGTGGAGTATGGAAGAAGACGGTGTTTCCAGCCCGTGCCTCGGAGAGCACATTAAGCCGTCGGTCCCGGTTGTCATGAATACCTATGACCATCGTTATTGGAATGTCAGTGCTCTCAAATATACTAATAACTAGTTCAACCTTCGAATTCAGTTCACCCTCGGGGCTGCGGAGGTCAGATGCCAGTCGCTCCATGTAAAAACTGATATTCAGGTAAAACCGGTTGAACTAGGAGCTGACCCTGAATCCTGGGAATAATAAAAGCTCGGAAGATGATGAAAATCCATAGCTATTTATATTTATATTAAAAAGCTATGGATTCTGTTGGTGCAAATACAAAGGAAGGGAACAAAACATACTTAATGACAATATGTTTTTTTTACTATTCTAACAAAAGATATTTAGAAATAGTAACGTAACATTAGCTTTTTATAAATTACAATTAAGTTTATAATAGATTGCATTGGTTCGAGTGAATCTTGTGCAGATTTGTACTTATATATATTTATTTACAAATAACACGCTATCGTTTGCCCGAAGATAAAATAAATGTTTCATGTAACGCTGTTCATTCTGACTAACTTACCTAATGATACGGCGTTATTGTGTACACATTCACATCGATCACAGCCTTCAGAAATGTAAATAAAGTATTGTGATGCGTACTGACAAGTAACATAAGTTACACGCAAGTTTATCAACATTCGCGGCAATGTTACAATTATGTATAATTACTCGAGTAGTGATGTATTCATCTTATTGTTTTAGTCATAAATAATATTTGCGTCCCTTTAATGTTGTGTAAATCTCAGTCTAATGTGTCACGGCGTTTGTGTGGCTGTAACAATGTTACCTCGAATTGTTACGATTTCAAAAGTGTGTAACACATTAACTTATTGTTTATTTCGCATCAGTACGCTCTTTAAACCTTAAGCGTAGATTAATTTAATATTTCCAAACTAATATTGTGCTTCCACATCGGGATAATTGTGCTAAAATTGCACGGATTGACCATCTTCGGGCTTTCGACCGTAAAACTATAATAACACCGAAATATCGGAACATCCAATAAACGTCGTTTCTATCTAATTATTTTATATAGTATATATGATCTCGAGACACAGTCTCCAAATTGCTATAGCTAATAGCGTCCGCTAAAGATCTAGCGAAATGAACATTTGGCCTGCCGACATGCCGACCCGCCGACTCGCCGACCAGGTCGGCTGGTAGCGCGGGTCATTTCGACGCCGGCCCGGCACTGCGTCGGGCTGCACCGATCACATCGCGTGAGGCCCGACTAACATAATAATAACAATTATCATAAAAATATAACTTACAAAAAATCTACCGTGACTTATTACGATACAAAAAGACCGAATGCTATACCAAGTAAAAATTACATTTCCATCTACTTATTGCTTAAAAATTAAAATGTCATTATTATTGCGAATTGTACAATTATACATTTTTATTATTATGTACTTTATTTAGGAGAAATTATCTTACCTTATAGTTAATTTAGAATTAGGACGATCGCGAATGTGTTATCGGGTGGCGAGACGGACCGGTCAGATCATACCTATGTTTGTTAAATAGTCTCGTGGACGAGTCGCAGCCCTATAACACACCCTCGGATCAATTGTTTTATTTATAAATACTTCCCTAACAAGATGCGTTCGTTCTGCACTAGTCACGCATACGTTGCGCTGGACGCCATACATACAGGATGACAAATCACTTGAGCCAATTATTGCGATAAATGATAACAGTCATCGACAGCGACGTTCAACACACATCATTTAATATTAGGCCGTGCTTACTGCACCAATCATGACTCGCTACAGATCATCTTAGTCTTAGTATATTGAATTGAGCAGTATCCAGGCGCACGGACGCACAAATTGACTATAACCCTGTATTATCTACTGAAACCTAACTAATAGGTATTTAATTTTTCTCTTTCTAGGGGCGTATAAGTTAAAAGCAGTACATTATTAAAGTCTCCACAAAATTGTATAACTTACTATAACGCTATTCATTTTTTTAATTCATCAATTAAAAAGGTAATATGTTCTTTTTATTATCTCTTATATTATATAAATAACCAAATAAGAAAATATTAACAAAAAATAATATATATTTGGTGTTTAGTGTATATTTGGTTATTACACTCTGCTAAGTAACGTACACATATACTTTTCATATTTAGTATAATCAATTCCCGGGTTCATACAAATGCAATCTGTTCTCTGTTCAATTCAATGATGTTGATCTAAATTTCCAATATGCAATTATAACAAGAATAGTCTTGATATTTGATTTTTGTCTTTAGTCAACATGTATAACAATAATAAAATTATGAGTATAACGTAATAGAAAGCATTGCTCATAAAACTATAATAAACTCAATATTAAAAACCAACAATATAACAAAATCATCGTCATCATTGTCGTCAACAGTACTGGCGTCGTACCCATTTTAAGTGTATTTAGTTGCCTACGTTTGTTGGCAT
The DNA here is from genome assembly GCA_003709505.1 of Hyphantria cunea. Taxonomy (NCBI): domain Eukaryota; kingdom Metazoa; phylum Arthropoda; class Insecta; order Lepidoptera; family Erebidae; genus Hyphantria; species Hyphantria cunea. Next base: position 209,305 of record PKRV01001685.1, on the reverse strand, counting down.
TGCCCAGTGCACAGCTAGCCAGATAACGAACACGCTCTTCGCTGCATGCTCCACACCTTTTTTAGCTTCTAAGATGATAGGTAAATCTATCATTTTAACTCCTTCACCGTCCAAACGTTCTTATCATTAAAAATATGTATCGGGAGCTATATAATCCGTAGACCGTAATTACCGAACCCCCAGATAGATCCCGCCCGAAGTACTCAATAAAAATTTTCATCATGAGAAGATCTATTTAAAATGGGTACAAGAAACCGATGGCACTTTACAGTGTACATATGCATTTTTTTCCATAAATTATGTCATAAAATGACAGACTAAAGAACTATATTTAATTTTACTCCGTGACTTACTTTCTAGTTTCGTTTTATTAACCTAATCACATCGATTTAGAACATTTGTTGTGTGGTAGTGATAGAGGTACGGCCCCCTGCCTGACGCTTGAGCCCATGAAACAAGAAGTTGGCGGCGGCCTTGATTGGCGCTACAAGTGGCGCCCGCGCAGGTGTCTCCCATTGTCAGACATTGCCGGTGGCCGGGAACCGCGGCGGTGGGAGAGGAGGCGGCGGCCGACGCGCCTCGCCCCCACCCGAGGACTGCTCCGATACTGAAAGCGTGGCGCTACGTTACCTTGCTAGTTTCTCATAGTGCTTGATGCTACTTAATTTTACTGTCTAGATTATGATTGCAACATATTTTATTTTGAGTTTATTATTTGAATTCTCTAATTTCGCTAAATATGATATAGGTACTTTTATATATTTATTTAAGGAAGTTCTAAATATTATAAGGAAAATATTGCAAAGTTAAAATTTCTACGTTTTTTCTGGCCGTGGATTAACATCTAAGATGTCTCCAGCGTTTGATTCTCTCCATAGCATTCTCCGTAGCATTCTTTGAATAAAGTGGCATAAATGTGCTACAGATGCCTTTCAATAGTTTTCTTCCAAAACGATAGTGTGGAAATTGAAGCAAGCATAAAAATAGATTTTTCAAAGGAATGACAATCAGATTGTTAGTAGTGAGTATGGGTACAAAAATGTGTGAGTGAGCAAGGTGAAGGGAAGCGGTGTTACTTACGGGAGTCGTGTTTTTCGTCAACAGGAGCAGGGGGTGGTGGCGGGGGCAGCTGTTGTTCTAGCGCGTTGACGCAGTTCATCATGCTCCCATACAACCGGCTGTCACGAAAGCTGTCCCTGCACACACTCACCAATCATGCCCACTGACCGCTATAGCTAAACCCACTTTGACTAGCCTTAAATTATAACACTATATCTATTTCAAATATAAAATCTGATAGCATTACGAAATCTTAAGTTCAGAATCAATCTATCTAAAGTTTTTATTCCCAGTCGAGTTGACTGATGCTATTTCTAGTTTGTATATTATTACAGTACATAGTAAAGTTTTAGTTAAATATAATCAATAATGAAAGAATAATAAGAATTTTTATTCAGGACTGTTAAAAAACAAGTATTTGTTTTTATATTTCATCTCGATATCGCACAACTCAGTCAAATGTGATAACAGATTCCCTGAAATAAAAGTTAGTTAGATGATGGTGTTACAATCGTTTTTATATGGTGATTAACCTCGCTGTTATAAGTAGTGTAGTAGCAGTATAGTCCCATATATGTTTCCAGTCCACCCATCCGGGAAGGATAAAGGTAATATTTACAAATGAGACAAACATCACGTGCATCGCGTGCTTGATGAATGACCAGTCATTTTTGGTTGTGCACTGTCGTGATATTAAGAAAAACATGTATACATGTGTTACGTCAATGGTAGGACACGGTGTGTGCCAGAAGTATTCAAAATAAATAAAATATCACTAGTCGTCTTACCTTCCGTTTGAATTCCGGAACAGTGCCAAAATCTCCTCAAAGGTCTTATTTTTTGTTTCAGGAACTTTTTTATACGTAAATATCCAAAAAATTGCAAGGAATACACTAAAAGGCAGGAATGTATAGTTTTCCAGTAGTGCCTGCGAAGCAAACATATCGAATGTCAACACACATAGTTATTAATCGTTAATAATACTTGATTGTAAGTCGAAAGGTTTGCTAATCTATTTTGGACAGATAAGCTTATAGTCCATTTCATTAGATTGGAATCAATATTGACAGCAAATATGACTGACCGTAATTATAAGATCAACTCGCCGTGTCAATATTAATTAATGAAAAGCTGTTGAACTAGTCTACATATATTGATATGTGTACATTGTGACGGGCTTACCTTCATGCTAGGAAAGCCGATCCCCACGACGAAATTGGCCATCCAATTAACTAATACGGCGATAGCCATTGCGCTTGGCCGTGGCCCTTGTGAGAAGAGTTCAGCGGTGATCAGCCATGGGATAGAGCCGGGACCCACAGCAAAGAATACCACGAAGCTGAGCGTCGACACCACCGACAAGTAGCTCATCCAGTCAATCATTTCCTGCACATAGCCGAAGAACTCCTATCAGGGGATGGTAATGTTGTTCTTTCCCGTCGCCGACCGGATGAAATAAATCGCAAACATAAATGCACATCACACACGAGTCTGTCTGTGTGTCGGTCAAAGGCTCCGCGCGATGCGTGGAGTTGTGACTCAGTTCTTTGAGTGCTGGTAGCGAGTGTTGTCCATCTATCGTATGTACTGCGAATGCTGGTGATAAGTGCCATCCTGCTTTTGAGCAGTGTTTGTGTGATTAAAATTTCGCTTTATTTCAAAACGCGTGCGCTGAGCTCCCCGTGGTACTTTACCACTCTCGAATGGTCAACAAAACAAGTGTTTAGTGCTATGTGAGTGATGTACCTAACATTTATATTTGAGAATTTATTCCCATTTATTTACAATGCTTTCCTAGAGACTCCGGTATCGGAAACAGGAAAGTCGCAGGGGGGTGGGGGAGGGCTTAGCGAAGCTGCGAGTGTATATGAGAGAATGAGAGTAAACTCTGTTACTTCTGACCACTAAAGTTGAAATAACAGTGTTTCACAAAGTTGTTTACATGTACACTCGCCTAAAGCACATGATGGTGTAAAAATAAAAATAGGATTAAAAATGTGGTGCATGTACTAGTGAGTAGATAAGTTTCTCTTTATCACTTTCTATTTTAGGGTAGACATTAAGTTTGAATCATAACATTATTTAAAAATGAGTAGTTTTATTAGTTCGTTGAAATTAAACGAACTAATAAAAAAGGTGAATTTAGATAAGAAAATATAATTTAATAAGTTGATTTGGAAGATAGAGCAACCAATTAGGGGATATGAGAGAAGATATGTACTTCAAATGGAGCATTAACAGTCAGAAATAATGCTGAGACTCGATGAAATGTGAACAAGCGATGAAAAGCGTGCGGAAGCGCATTATAAATTAAACCTTAACTCATACCACGATTTTTAATAACTTTATAACTATTTATATCAACCAATTAACAATGAAAATATTATATTTTACCTACGTGATATACTTTACAACACAATTCGTGGTATGTCTCAAGGTACCTTGGGCCCATACCTCAAATATGAAATACAGGCCCTGATTGTTATAAAATATAAAATTTAATTTCAAACAGACTATAGTTAATATTAGCTTTAGGAATAACATTTATATTTGATATTTTAGAGTTATTTTGTAGCGGTTTTCATTGGTTAGATATTGTTTCGGTTGGTGTTTCCGAAAGGTTTTTGTTTTGTTACATTTTTTTTGAACAGTTTGGGATACTGTATTAAAAAAAATAACGGACGCTATTTCACTTAAGATGGTAGTATACCTGAAACTTTCTATCAATACATTTACTCTTTCTGAAATTATATCAAGTAGGGCAATATTGTTTAGTTTATTCGATCATTGTAAATTGAATCGTTCAATGTTGCTGATAATAAAATGATCAGCTATTGTTAGTAATAGACAGATGTTATATTATATCTATGGTCTTCAAAAACCCCTTACATCAAATAACCCCCAATAATTACTAGTACTATTTTATAAGACACACCTTTATAAGGAATGAAATGGTGATGAAAATTGAGAAGATGAACATTCCTCCAAGGCCGTAGAGATGAAGGGTTCGGCGTCCTGTGCGGTCCATGAGAGGCAGGGAGACAAGAGTCATGCCGACCATGATGGCACCGATTCCCATGGTCGCAAACTTTGCAGACTCGTCTGTGAGGCCCGAGGAGGTGAACAGCGAGGTAGAATAGTAAAACACCTGTCAGATGAAAAAACAACATTTCGAAGAATCTGATCATGACATCTTAATTTTGAATATATATATAGGCTATAATTAAGTATTCCAAAACTTACCGCATTGATCCCACTGAGCTGCTGTGAAAGTTGCATAACCACGCCAATAAGGAGAGGTGCACGGAGAGTTGGAGAGCAGAGTAGTTCCCGCATGGAGATGGACGCTTCTGCTTGTTGAGCTCGTTCTTCTGCGCGCATCTCCTCTATGTCTTCTTCCACCTTTACAGTTAGAGAAAGTGTTGATTTTGGTTTTGATATATCACTTTCGAAAAGGTCTTTGTTCAAAAGTGGGCTGCGGTAGGCTGATGATGATAGTAATAATACACCGCGACCAAGTCAGATCATAAGTGTCTCTGGCATACATGGCTCTGTCATGAAGAATTAATTGCAAAACATGAAGGTACGTAACTGACGACAATATTATCCCACGCCTTTGCTCGAAATATATCTTAAAATGATATTAGTGTGATAGGGATTAATGTCAGTCACAAGTTGAAGAAAAGCAATCTACGTAGAAGGTTTCGAAATGACAAATGTTGCGAGTAAGGTTAGAGTTGAAGCTGGAGATTTGATGGCGCAGAACAAATGTATGAAATCAACTCAATGTAAAAGTCAATTACTTAGGATGAACTCAGAAAATTATGTGAATTTGACCTTTTTGAACTACTAAAGAGATGAAATCAACGTAAATGTCAGATAATATAAAGCTTGCAGTGTCAAAAGTAAACTTTTTGTAACGATAAATATAATAAATAGCGCTGTTGTAATAGTTGCACAAAACATCTTGACAAAGTATATAACATACAATGAGATATACATTACCGTTGTTTTGTCATTTCCTATATTTTTACGATTGTATTAGGAAAATACATCTTTTTTCACGATGACTGCCGAAAAAGTTGGCCAAAATGGCGAAAACGGACGACAAGATCACAACTATATTTATGTAGGTGGGAGAGCAACGCTGCGGCATGAATGAGCCGACTCGACCGGTTTGACCCGTGGTATCACAGAAAACCGGTGTGAAACAGCACTTGCGTTACGTTTCACCGAATGAGTGAAGATACCGGAGGCCCGTATCCCAACGTCTCCCCGTCAATCTCCCTATCCTCCAAAGGTCGGCAACGAACTTGTAACGCCTCTGGTATCGCGACAGGTCAGTTCGTTTGACCCGTAATCCACTAAAAAAATTCGCAATATTTTCTTATTATTTATTTTAATATGAATAAAATTAATTTTATAAATATTGGATCACAACCGGTCTTAGATCTTAGTTTAAATAAACGTGGCTAAAATAAATAAAAATCGTGTTTCGTTCCATTTCTATCTTAAGTTTACCGTAAGCGAAATATTTTTTTTCTTAAATATCCCCTAAGAACGTAATTGTAATAGACGGCAACATTAAAACGTCAAACGTGACAAAAAATTTCCACTTTGCGACGCTAGTTTATGTCACCGATTTTTTTTCCCTCCACATCTCATCTAGAAGACTTAATATGACATTCCAAACATTTCACGTACTCAAACTTATATTAATGTGAGTTGAGTCTTTCATTTCAAAACTACTGACATTTACCTGCCGTATGCATTAAAGTTTCATTGTAAGGCTGTGTGCATATTGCAAATGCGCCGCGGGGCGGATCCAATAAAAGTGAAATTATTCTATCATAGAGAAAACGTGGTATAGTGCGCGCGCATTAAATAAGATCCGCCCCTATCAGTACATAACAGTATATAACGCTTTATGTACTGTTATATACATTTATAGTTACATCCTTCCGATATTTCGAGGAATTTACGGTGATGTTTCGGAGAATCAGTTCAGATGTGAACTACTCACACACTAGGCTCACTGAACGAAGTGAATTTTGTAATTAGATGATTTTTGATAAGGAACCGCATTAATTAGTTTAAAATTTTCAAAGATCGTCAAGTAATTCTTGATAGTCGTAACTTGAGGTTTTACGATCGTTTATCTTTTATCGTTTTACTTCTCTATCTGTCTCAATTAACAGAAACAGGTATCTAAATTGAAAAGAAAAAGAGAACCATTCCTTTCGGTGGAGTTACTATTTTAGCCATTTATTGGGTTTAATAGCTACTATATTTTTTAAGATGAACCTACTTCTCTGTGCGAATATTAAAAAGTTTCTAAAGGGTGAGGGAGGGGGGAAGGGAATTTCTAAAAGTCGTTATAAGTAATGGAGAATGACATGATGAGTGAATGAAATGTTATTGCATTGGCTTCTAGCATTTATCAAGGGATAGTACACATTGCTGGGAGATACTTTTAAAACATGTAACCTAACTAAGATAGGACAAAAAAAGTTATCATGGGAGAGCCACGCTTTGGTACGAATGGGCCGGCTCAACCGGAGTGATACCACGGCCTCACAGAAAACCGGTGTGAATCAGCGTTTGCGCTGTGTTTCACCTTCCGAGTGAGGATACCGGAGCCCCATATCCGAGCCACTCCCCCAATCCCGCTCCCTATCCTCCAAAGGCCGGCAACGCACTTGTGACACTTCTGGTGTTGCGGGTGTCCATGGGCGGCGGTAATCGCTTACCATCAGGCGATATGTGCGCTCGTTTGTCCACTATTCCATTAACAAAAAGTGTTTTCGTAATGCTTATCGTGCTACCTACAAACACTTCAAAGAAAGAATAATATATGAGATGATATATGTTATAAAATATGGCATCTGTAAAAAAATGTGTGTGTCTGTGTCTTGAAAGCAATGAGACGGGACGGAGTTACTATAATCACTGCTTTTTTCTTTATTTTATTTTTTTCAACTCCTGCTTTAGGAATATACATTCCTGTGTCACGGGGATCTGTAAAAACATACATTAAACGCACACAAAGTATACCTAGACTTAGAACAACAATTTATAGCTCACACAAAGTGTTGTCTCATGTAGGATTTGAACCCACAACACTTGGCGCAGTTGGAAGCGGTGTGGCGACCACTGAAACCTCTGGCCGGTCAACCGTGTAGTCAATTATCAAGTTATATTATGCATGTGACATATTTATTTCTATTTCATCAATATAATTTACTGACATACTTTAGACATATCGAGTTTCAAGATACGTTTAACTGAGATACTAAGATTCCAAAAAATCAAAATAGATAATGTAGAACACGAAAATGATGGAATGTTTCATACCTGATTGCTGGCCCTTAGTCTTCTGAGTGCCCGTCGAGCCTCTTCTTCCCATTGGCGAGTGATAAGCAGGTACCGCGGTGATTCGGGGCAGGCTGGAAGCAGCAACAGTTGCAATATCGCTGGACAGATGGCTAAACCTGTGGGACATGAGATTGTGTGAGAAACTATTACTAATCTATATACACGTCGTCTGTGACTTTGATTCAGGTGGAGAATCTAGGGGAAGTACGGGTTTTGGTCCCAACCAAAATTGTTCCATTATAAAAATAGACAGCGCAGATGTTATCCAAAATAAAAGGTAACCGGTTTTTCCATATGCGGACAAGAAAGATGATACGTTAATATAATAGATGAATTAATATTCCACTGCCAGAATGGAAAACCAAAATCTAATTTAATTTATTACATTTGCTATATAAAATGCAAATTTCGTCGCAATCGAATGCAATTTAGCAGTTCAATATCATTTTATTGCAACGGGTAAAATAATTTACCATAAATTAATTAATCTAAATACAATCACAGATTGGAATTGTTTCCTAAGCTAGTTAGTCTGCGGGTTTAGTCGAGTGAATGGCGGTTATCGAATGTATTAGTTGTAGAACAAGAGTTAAATTAAAAGTAGTACATTGAAATTTAGTTTTACAGAGTTCTATAGTAACTTTATATTGTGGTTAAATTTCGATGGAAATACAAATTATATCAGTACAACCTTTTACTCGTAGTACAATGAAAGGATAACGGTTGAGGTTGATTTGGAGTTACTCTAGGCAAGGATCAGAATCAAATATTCGGTACCCCTAGATATAGATATCCTTGGTGTTCCAGGAGTTTACTGTCTAGTGTACACCTGGTTCCCCATCTGCTGATACCTGCGACGACATACCGGTTTTATTCGGTTCAAGTTTTATACAGACTCAGGGAACTATGACAAAGATAACAATAGAAATAACACACGGTGAAGATATTCAAAGCCAAATTTTCCTTTGGTTTAACTGAATACAAAAAGAAGGCAGTTTTCAATTCGACTGAACTTCAAAGACAGATTAAGTTTTTTATAACATTTTCTCAATTTGATAGCAATACAATTTAACCGTACGTTCAGGCCTTTTTCAGTCGTCCAACTGAGAGACAAAACATACTTTGACCTGCTCGTTGACATTTGAGAGTCATTGAAATAAAACGAATATTGAAATGAATGAACAATGAATGAGTACCTTTCTTGTCAATAAAGTACAATAGAGTGGTATTGTTGTGTCATTGTATTTTTATTTCCATTTTCTTATTTTGGTTACTGAATTTGAAGACGTTGATACTGATAAATTATTGTAAGGAATTCTTGTAAGTTATTTTGAAAGAAATGTTCGTCTGAGGAGGTGTAGGAAGATGAGGCTCTCGAACTTATACAATGTCTAAAGGAAGATCTTACGTTCAATTTTTTTTTTAAGTTATAATTCAAAAATGCTTTGGCAAAACAGATTGTTCAGAATATGTGTGTTGATCTATGACAATAGGGTTATTATGTAAAAAATGTATATATTTTATTATTTGTCATATAAACAAGTGATAAATTTAAAAAGTATTTTTAATACTATAGATAATATTTTGGTTATGGTAACTTTTATGAAATACATCCATCGTGGAAGAGTCACCGTGTGAAATTGCGCTTACGCTGTGTTTCACCGAATGACTGAGGATACCGGAGGCATATACCCCTCCCCCTTTCCCCATCGCCCTCCCCATCACAAAATCCGACAACGCACTAGTTCCTCTGGTGTTGCGGGTGTCCATGTGCGATGGTAATCGCTTACCATCAGGTGATACATCTGCTCCTTTGCACCGAATTCCATAAAAAAAAGTAAATTTGTGCTGCATGTTGCAAAAACTACAAATGCCTTTGCCAAAAATTTCAATTGATTTTATCTCTTAAACAACGTTAAATATTTATTTATATATTTTCAAGGTAGTGGAACCACGCTGATTTCAACAAGAGCTCAGCTCGACCCGAGTGGTACCACCCGCTCGCCGAAGACTAGCTCAAAATGACAGTATTCGTGGATAAGTGCGAGACCGGAAGCCCAATGATCGAGAAGCAATTCAATAGGCCGTAGTGTAGATCACTATGATCAAATTCTATGAGTATGGTGACCGTCACTCTTGGATTCTGCTTATGTTTTCCATCAGGCAAAGTAGTCACTTTGGCAGGCTCATAGATAAAAAACATCTATATATTTTATGTATGTATACTATTCGTAAGTTATATATGTACGTAAAGTTTATATTTTGGACCTCTCCGAAGATAAATATAAAACGGTCAATGGCTTCATATGGCATAGTTTTGCTTTTTAAGCATATTTTACACGTTTATTGTTGAATGTATTAAAACGAAACAAGATCTATTTAGTGTTATATTTCTATTTATAATAATGTAGGAACAACTTCGTCAGAAGGCACAACTGGAACATCTTGGAACTGGACCTATTGGCCCAGTTTTAGGATTTACATACTTCAAGGTATTTTATTTTTAGTATTGTGGAGTCACAACCACTCCCTCGTCCCCTAGATCTGACGAGGCAATCAAAGGCATGCGAAACACTTGTGGCTTATGCAGGTGTCGATATGTGGTGACACTCACTAACAGGTTACTAACAGGTGTTTCGTCTCTCTGTTACTCCATAGCCCGTAACAAAATCTGATTCTACTCTCCAACGCTCTATCTATGTAAATGCTTCATATAAAAACCTCATAGGTGCAGTGACAGATGCTAGGGGAAAGTTCGTGTTTGTTTTAATACCTTTGTGTGACTTTAATTAATTCCCACTGCTCCATATGAAACAGGAAACGATATTAACTGTCAGACCTTTACTAACTTTTTCTTGCCGTTAAAAAGATAGCGAAAAACAATTCGAACAATTCAAAACGTTTGAGCGATGAAAATGTGTGGACTCACAGCAAAATCGACGTTAATGTTAGCAATATAAAAGTTATAATACTTTGTATGTTTCATTATGAATGGATTTATGAATTTCTTTATCTAGAGCTTTGAGTTTTTAATTATTTTCTATAAAAAGTATTTCACAGAAAGAAAATCGTTCGCTAACACTATCCGTGTAATATAAAAAGATGCATTGAATTAAGTGTGACTTACCAAGGAGTATTGGCCATCCATCATCAGTGCCGAGTATCTGCTCGATGCCTAGGACTTGAGAAAGCAGAAGACCGACCGTGACCGCTAGCTGGTTTACCGTACCCAGGCCTCCACGCAAGTTTAGAGGTGCTATCTCCGATATGTACATTGGCACTAATGATGTATTCAACCCTGGGGAAGGAAAAATAAAGTTCTTTTTGGAAAATATATAAAATACTAGCTGTATCCCTCGCACTCATTTCTGAGAATCAAAGAAAAATATTGAAGTCAAAAATAGGGTACGGTAGTATGTTTTCCTAGAGTTTCAGCTTAATCAATGCATAACTCTTTGAGCTTTTAAGTCATACACAAACTTAACTTTTTCTACATGAACATTACAGCTTCATTTGTTCAATACAGCCGGTTTATATTTCAGAACAATAAAGTTATACTCCTAAGAAATATGTAAAAAACTTACCATTTCTTCTTTTTTATACCCTTGCTTAGATTAAATATTATTGATATTATTATTATTGCGTAATTAATTTTTAAAACTAATCAAAAATTTAAGAGAAACTTTGTTTAGAAAAGAGCTAGAAAAATATTATTTTCTAAAGTTGAAGTCCAATTTTTTTCTCATTGCCCCTATTTTTAGCGGCTCCAAATAACGATTTTGAAATATTGCTACACCTCTGTGTAATATTTCGCGTTCACCTGTAAAAATTTGTAGGGATTCACGGGGAAAATCTTATGGAATCAGCCTTGCTTTCCAACAAAGTTGAGAAGCCAAAAAAAAGCTTTTTTGAGTAGAACTTGAAGTATGAAGTATGTATGTTTTATTATTGGAAGCCTAGAGGTACCACCCTGGCTGGATTCATTTTATTACTTGTGTGTTCATTCCCGGTCTATTTTAGTATCCACCGGTGTGAGGAACCAAATGATAGCTGTACGATATATTTTTGATACAGGTTCGGGCACATATAATGCAGATAATGTTGTGACCATATATGTAAAATTGAACTCAAAACGAAGTGTAAAATAAGATAGGTACTGAGAATTTTAAGTATGAAGTTAAATTCAAAAAGGGTAACGATAGAGTTCTACTTAAAATATGCTTTTAAATTAGATGCTTGTACTCGATGAATGCGTAATGTCGTTGTTGATGATGTTGAAACAAACTGGATTTCAATCACATATACTAACTCTCCTCTTGTGGTATTTCTACAAATTTATGAAAGAGCATTTTAGTTTGCCATAAAATCAAGCCAAATTTCCAGGATTAGGTTAAACATTGTACCATTAAGTAAATGTTTCCGATAATAGAAAATCATTACGACCAATAGTTTAGCGGCTTAAAGTAAGCATTAAAATGTATTTTGGTTTTATTGATGTTTTATGTTAAAACGGTAGTGGATAACTAGTAGATGGCAGATGTTTAACTCACCACAGTTGACGCCGATGATAAACCTGCCAAAAATGAGCAACTCGTAACAGTGTGATATCTTCGTGAACCCCATGAGACTCGCGCCGCTTATGCCCAAAATGTTGTTCAGTAACAAGCCCCCTTTCCTGATTAAACAAATCAATTATAGTTTATGAAAAGTATAACTTTGAACAAGCACACAACACACAAAAATGTCTTTTTATACAAAATTCTGCGTGGAGAAATGATTTTAAAGTTATGCAACTACCACATACAATAAAAGAAAAACGTCGTACAGTACCATCTAACAAAGGGGATGGAGGGTACAGATACGACGGACTCAAAGGCGGCAGGTATTTGTGGTGTCTGAACTGCAGCTGACAATAAGTAGGGAGAATTACTTACCATCAGCCTATTTGCTCAATGGCCTGCATATGCCATACTTATGTAAATAGAAACCATCAAGAAATTTACCTTCCAAATCTGTTAGCGATCATTCCTCCCGAGAATCCACCGAGCATGCCTCCGATAGCAAAAATGCTCACAGCAATTGAATAGAGTTTGTTCACCGTGTCGTCCTGCAGGTCCATGCCATACCGGTTCTTGTATACATCTTTCATGAAGTTAGCGATATTCTAGACAAATAGAAAATACCAACAACTTACAAGAAGTACTCAGTCGTACCTTATCTAATGACGTACGATAATATCAATAGTGGTAATCGAAAAGTTACCAAGATTCCTACTTGGCTAAATTTCAGGAAGTAATAAATAAATAATACGTATAAAAATACTTCATTTTTTTCGTTTTCATAAACGTCAGTCATAGGTTTATATTATGCAACTTGAACAAACAGTGGAATAAAAATATACTTCAATGACATCTAACAAAGAGACACTGAACTACGCTATAACTGCTAATCCTATATCGCGATATGAAAAGTTCTACACGTATCAGAGCGCATACAACTAAGTATAGTTAGCTGTTGAGCCACAGCCCACAAGGGTTGACTACTACACCTACCTGGAGGATCCTCCCCTTGTTTTGGAGCAACATGACACCTGTTCCTCCATGGCTCTAAGGGTCTCGTGTAAAACGATTGGTTGGCAGTGATGCAAAAGGCAGTTCATCTCGATGCGCCATGCGCAGTGACGAATTTTCTGTATTTAAAATTGAACCTAACCACCTGTGGCTTCAAAAGTTACTTGATAACGCTAGTTATATACTATTGTAATTTACATCACACTACGTTCACATATCGTAAATAGTCAAACAAGTTATTATAACGTAATTTTTGACTTCATATCACACCTTCTCTACAAGATTGCTCTCGCTCAAAGAATTTTTACTTGTTCTGCATATGAACACAACATACAATTGTGATATACTTTCCTCCGAAATATTTATTTGAAAAGGGGTACCAGAAATGTTTTTCACGTTTATCGAAAATAAATTATATCGATAAACTTAGCTTATATTTTTGCTTTGTGGGCAGTAATATTCTATATTCTAAAATATTATTTTATGTGTAGACACGTACATTATACTAAAAAAGTTTCAGACCACTGGAAAAAGACCAATTAATAACTAGAGTTCATAATATTGGACTAAATCAATTACTAAAGTTGTCGCGGCATAAAACCACAGAGCTCTAACTAACATCAATAACCAGTATTCAACATCACAAACAAACTTCGCCGTTAAAAACATTTCCAATCAAAACTGAAATGTCTAGCAAATATATTTAACTTCAACTTAAATTGTATCTCAAGCCTCGGTGGCTTTAATTGCTTCTTCTAAAATTGGTAAGGCATCATACAGTTAGTTAGTTTATTAGTATCTGAGGTGCTTACTAAATGAAATTAGTTAGACGAGATAGTTGCACAACTTGCTAATATTCTCTCAAGGAATATTCATTTCGTAATTTACGGGCACTTTCTGACACTTGCTCTGTTCATTTTGTTTAGATTTGTTTATACTCCCTTAGGTACTTGATTGAATTATCATATCAACAGGAGTCTAGTTATTTGTTTTTATAATAATTAACTGATGGTCATAAGTTCATTAGCGATGATTTTTAAGTTTGTCTTGAATAACTAATGCAAAATGTAATGTAATCCGGATTAAAGACTGATAAATATTGTAAATACTACTCTCGATTAAGCGTTTGCATGAAAAGTTTATTACGTCTTTATGATGACTTCCTACACATGTATGCATAACTTCGAATTAATACTACTATGTTAGTTATTTACAGACAATTCAACAAGACCCTATTTATTTAAAAAGTTAACGAACATGAAATATTTTCTTTGGATTTAAGTATTTTCATATAGTGAAATAAACTGGAAAATTGAAACAAAATGAAAAGTGTATAAGGACATACCTTGCCAGGAGCGTTGATGACTCCAGTATTGTACCCAAATTGCAGCATCCCCAGCACCGCGGCGAGTATAGCGTACGATAGGAAGAAGGTCAACCCCTAAAACAAACTCCTCATTAACTCTTGTTCGTGCAAAATAGCCTACCTACCAAAAATTTGACTATAATTTTTTTTGCATTCTATCCTCCATTTCTATATAAAATTTAACTGTGTAAAATTTCTTGTTCCTCTGTTCGCAGTTTTTTTTAATACAAATAGCGGGCAAACGAGCCAACGTATCGCCTGACGGTAAGCGATTACCGCCGCCAATGGACACCCGCTACACCGGAGGCATCACAAGTGTGTTGTCGGCCTTTGGGGGATGGGAAGGGATTCGGAAAGGGTATGTGTATGGGCATCCGGTATCCTCAGTCACTCTGTGAAACCCAATGCTTGCGCTGTGTTTTGCATCGGTTTTGTGTGAGGCCATAGATGGCCGAACCGATGTAAAACACAGCGCAAGCACTCTTCGGCACGAATGGGCTGGCTCGACCGTAGTGATCAGTATTACTCTGGTCGAGCCAGCCTGGAGAAGAGTGATACTCCCACGGTAAATAATTTTCGAAAGAAGTTGTAATAAGTTTTTACTTATATTACAGATATTTATATACAGTTAAAAAGATTTGTGGTTTAGAAGCAAAGAAAATGTTTTTCACAGCTAAGGAAATATTCATGGTGAATCGTAGAAATTGTATCAAGATTCAGGGAGTTGACTGTAGCCACAAAACGTTGTGGTTACATATCGTAAGACTAAACACTGACGTTGGGACAGTTTGGTCAATTTTTTGAGGACGTTCATAGTAATATTTAAAGTTTTTAATTATGTTGATCCATCTGACCTGGAAGGCATTTAAAAAGCTTCATACTTAGGTCGGCAGATCAAGGTGGTATTGGTCAACCCTAGAAAAATAAGTGCGACTGTAGCATGTTTCCACAGACAATGGGCCATTTGCTAGATTAACAGGGCCCGTGTGCCCAAAATCGTACTCTCTTGACGACCCATACCAACCAAGGCCAAACGCTATGCGTGTTGCCGAGCACTGGGCAAAAACAGTGTAAGTGTTGCCATCGATACGAGAAGAAGAATAATGTGTTCAGTATTTATACCCCAGTTTGAGTAATGTAGTAGTATTTGATAAAGAAATAAGCTTGGCAAGGCCACGGCAATCGGCATGTTGCTATAACAGCTGTAGAAAAGTAACCCGAATGAAAACCAATTTGTAAACCGTGTATGCAATAGCATGAAAGTTTAAAAAGCAAACGAAAAGTGTTTAAATGTTTAATCGTACATGATAAGTTTTGGATATTCTCTTACCACAGTTTCCTATAATATAATATTTCTTGTAACAATATGCAGTTAGTTTTCATCTATCGATTTACTAACTTCTAACACTAAGTGAAAGGGCACACTTATAACCGTCTCATATCTTTCAGCTTATTACAAATATTTTATTGTGTTTTAGGAAAAAATGCTTCTAAACATATACAAACTTTTGCAATGGCTACATAAAATTTTTTAAAAGATGTGGATTCAATGTTATTAGATTTAATTTTTGATAATTCATCATACATAGCATTATTGTAATTATACAAATAATAAAAGTAGAAAACGGAATATTGAGTAATTACGCCTATGTCATATAAAACTACTCCATTACCCAACCTCCCATGCCACATAACTACCGCGTCATACAAAGAGTTACGCGTAGTATGCATTATACGAGCTTAACTTCACAAATGAGCACCATTTGACACAGTGAGTTATGACCTAAATCCGTCACATTGTGTGAAAGAATTCGCAGCTAGCTCCATATTAATATCATTCTAAATGTATACTGATCTGTTTGACGTTGCAAGTCACTAATTGCTTATGAGAAGTTTCCTAATTAGCAATGTACTACATGAAGTAAATAAATTACTTACTTCCTATTCAATCCTACTCAAAGCTTACCTTGTACTATTAGCTCTAGAACAGGGAATATGTGTCCATATATTGTTTAGAAGAAAACAAATGAACAAATTCATGTATGAAATTTTAAAGCAGCAGATATCTATTTGTAGATCGTTTAAGCCGGTGCAATATTTAGTTGCCCTAAGCTGTCAGTTGCTTAGACAGTTAGCTAGTCACCTGTCCAAGTTGCAAGAACTATTGTTGAAACAACTAGGTGTAAAGTTTCTGATCTGATTTAGAATTCACGGTCCTATTTCTTCTAACATTCTATTTCAAATCCACTAGGTAACAAGTGATTGAGACTCCAGAGTGGATAGTTTTGATTGTTTAATGTCAATAGTTTCCATTAATAGAGATCTAGAGTTTTGTCTGATGTCAAAACCTGACGCTGACAGTAAAGACGGTCATGTTGCCAATAGATTAAGAGAAAAAAGTTGTAGAGTAGGCTAGTGTAGCTTTTAGCAACTAACAATAACAGGCAATGTCATTTAAAGGACGGACAAAATAGAAAGTTTCTTGAGTGGCTCTTGTGAAAATAATTTCAGACCAAGAAAGAACGTGTGACATTTGATTGTATAAATTGATATTGAATAAATTACATATTATAACACAAATTACAATTATGCGTTACACCATAAAATACAAGTACCGGTATTTCGGAATTAAAGGTTTACCATGAGTTATGCCAATGTTTGTTAATGGCTGTTCCTTAATCGTCACTTCCAAACAACAAACCTGCGCCTGAAGAGGCTTGCTGAGGGAAGGGGGTTTTTTTAGTAGATTTACCCATTTGGTGAAAAGCAACCAAATAGTAGCTAATGAAACAAATTTCAGAACATTACACTTCCGAGGGTTATAGTCTCTAAAGAATGTATTTAAAATGTGTGGTATGAAGGATTTCTTATTATTAGCCATCGCCATGTCAATCAATTAGATCACAAAACAGATCCTGCTATTGAGTAAATTCAGAAAACTAATGTATATTAGCACAGAGTACAAAGAGTTGCAATTATTGCAATATTTACTCAATACTAATAACAAAATAAATACAAGTAATTCCTTGAATGAAAATAGATAAGACCGTTTTATAACGGTTTTATCTATTAAAATTAAAAATAACTGATTAACTTTATAGTTAATCAGTTATTTTTATATAGATTAAAAGTGTATTGCAGGTTGGCTAAAAGATCTAAATCAGACTGAAGATACGTGTGATAAAACTGACTGGGAAAGTTACTGTATAGTTCACACTAGAAATGGATTAACTCAAATAGAAAGATATATTGAATTCACTTAATTTAGCTCCGCTTGATCTAGGCATTACAAAAAAAGTAAGAGAGTTTAGGCATGAACTAATGGCCCGACAATTGAATTTAACCCAACGTAATGAACTGCAGCACATCGTTTAAATTGGATGTAAATACCGCCAAGCATATTTTCCTGTTTCCAACGTTGATCATAACAACATTGCATCGCTGCACAAACTTGGGTCGATTTGCGGAGTTTCCCGTCAGTAACCACTTTAAAGTCTAACAAGCTTGCTTTCTGCGAAAATGGATGCAGTTATCCTATTGGCTTCACATAGAAATACTCTTGCCTCGGAACCTAAAATTACATTAATTGGGCTTAAACTATTTAATTAGTTTCATGCTGTAATATTATTCCAGATGAATTAAATTTATAAATTGTGGGTTAGTATTGTTAAAGATTTATTAGAGTAAACTTTTGGTACTTTTGGAAAAAAACATTTTAGCCATGGGGAGGAAGACGTATTTTTCAGAAATCTTAAATTTATAGACAAGCCGAGTCAAAATTGTAAAGCCAAGGGCTTAGTTTTTGTATTGACAGAATTGCATGTTAATCTCATACCGTTTTGTTACAAGCTGAAACCTCCAATTATTTCTTTTAACAATCCCATATCTTATTTTTACTGCTTACAGTGAACCCCTCTTTTATATTTCTGATTTCGATGGTAATCGTAAGGTATCAAGTATGTAGTATCAAGTAATGTGTTTTTATTTTTTACTGTATGATTGTATTATTCCATTCGCCATACAATTCTATTAGTTTATCTTTTTTTCTTTAAAAGATATATCAGGTTTAAGATATAGTGAATAGTGAGTCCTCTGACGTGGATCTTAAAATGATTAAGTCAGTACAGCAGTTTGTATAAACTAAAGCCTAAATTTAGTAAGTAGGTCTAAAATATTTGAAAGGTTTTATGAAGAGAAGTTATTTTACGACTTATACATTTTGGTACCTAATAGGAGTTGGACATAATATGCCAACCAGTGTTATTAACCGAATAAATATCAATATAAAAATTAATTAACTAATTCAGCACAAATATGATCATTGCTGCGTAGATAGGCATCCCAAAAGTTAGACAAATGACCTGGTGTTTGTCATGGGTATCTGAGTCACGTATGTGGGCAGCACAGGACCTATTTTTGTGTGAACTTTGAGGGTGATCTATATCCAGCAGTGGATGTTTTCGTCTAGCGTCGTCTGGCATACTTAGTATGATAGTAACAAATGGCGTACCTGCTCAAGTAGTCGAAGTTTCCGCCTCTGCGAGTGTTCCTCTAGCCGGTCGACGTACTCTCGCAACTCTTCGATCTCTTCCTTCACCTGCTGTACCGTGTCTAACTCCTGCTTGATAGCCACCATGTCACGCTTTACCTGTACGGGCAACCAAATGATATTTGACATTCAAATAATAAAGAAGACACAATGAACAGACGAACAGACATGTTACAAAAAACACAAAAGAAAAGATTTATTCGTTAACCTAAGTACTTTGAAAATTAGCTCTAACTGCTAGTAACATTAAAGTGTAATTTAGCTTGCAAAAAGCTGTTTGTAACTAAATTCCTCTTGCTCTTACTTATCGATAAACTCCCAACCATAACTGAGGTTGTCACTTTACATGACGTGGCAAATGGCCGGCGGCGGCGTACGCTCTCTCATATCCTGGTCAACGTTTATTACCCCAATTAAGGGCGCTGCAATTGACAGAAAGGGTTGTTGATGATTGCTTTGTTGCTTAAGCTAATCTAGTTATACATTTAACAAAGTTTTATTAGCTTTGTATGTTTGATGTTGATTCAGTAAGCGTGATTTTATGTGTTTTAAATTTTTTTTTTATTTTTCATTCGATTTCAAAAAGAGATGAGGTTGTATGTTACATATATGTTTTTTTATTAAGAAGTGGTTTAATCCATTTAGTGGATATCATAAGAGGCGACAGCAAAGAGAAGAATAATTAGACATAACATCAATCCGTCTGATCGGCGTGGTATCGTATCGTTGGCTAGAACCTCTTCTTTAGGAGAGGTCTATGATCAGGTAGTAGGCTCCTGGGAACTTTTGGAGATACGAACACTGTTTCCAAGTGAAGAAATAAAGTTATATATATGTATATATATATATATATATATATATATA
>PKRV01001685.1:119066-189436 GCA_003709505.1 Hyphantria cunea | reverse complement strand
ATATATATACTATATAAATACTTAGTTCAATGACCCAAAGTAAAATATTTTTGTGTGTAAAATATAATACGTTTCAATACGTTCAATTCTGGTTAAATCAAAATGTGAAAAAATAACTTACATTCGTGGCCGATATTCAGCAGGTTTGCACGTTCACTACGGTAAATGATCACGGTAAAGCTTTAAATTTTAAAATGTTGAATGCAAACCGTTAAAAAATTTATTGCAGATCGTTCTGCAGTATAAAATATTTTAAAACGGTGAAACATCACGGACTAGGTATCATGTGAATAACCGGATTATAAAATGCTAACTGTAGCCCCTGGGTTCATCCACGCGTATGTCGAATATCGCGGTAATAATTTCTCGGGTTAATAGCACTCACCAATAATATGGTTTCCTCGGGGTAAAAGGATTTTCCAAATCAGCTCAAGAAATTTAGAGATTATCCCCTATAACCTCAAAAACTTAACCTCTCCATAAAATTAGTTTAGACTTTGTTGGTTAGGTTAAGGTCAGTTATTTATTATAAGTATTACTTTTTTTTCGTACTTTTAGTTGTATACTACTATATAACCTACCCAATCCCAAAAATATACATGCATTTGTTAAAGGTGTTGTGTGCAATCCGTAATTATTACTATACTAGCTGACCGCGAGTAACGCTCCGGGGCAAAGCTAGTCTAAAAAGTAGTCTAAGTTACTCCTCATATTATCAGCTATTTGCCAGTGAATGTACCGTTGAAATCTGTTAAGCCGTTCCAAAAATTAGATGGAACAGACTGATCGATAAGCATAGTAAAAAAAAATTTATTTTTATTTTGGTATATGTACCGTGTGTACATACATATGCATTTGGTAAAAAGCGGTTATTTTAATAGTACAAACGTGCATTCCAATTTTATTTATTCGTATAGATTAAAGAGGTTAAAGTCTGCATTTAAACGGAGTTGTCCATTAAGGTACTAGTACCTGATAGAGGCAGTTTATAAAACTTTAGAATTTCTAGGTATTTGTAACTCATTTATTTCATTTTAACTGTTTAACACTGCGAGCTTACTTTTTGGAGTCATTAATTTTAATGCAAAATGAAATAGGAAATTTAACTGTTTAACCTAGACAAGTAGAAGTATAACTATAATCCTACTTCCTTCAAACTTTTGATAAAATTTGCATAGTCTAACTCGCCTACCAATCTATAGACACGTCATTTATTTATCCTTTCGGTAGTTTAGACGCTACAAGTCTGTTGGACTTAGACAGACTCCTCTGCACTCAGGTAGTAAATGTTTTGATAGGAATAAAACGGTATTATATATAATATTATGTAGTTTTAAATAGCTATGATACCATTCAGTTTCCATGAAATGGTCATAATTTTTAAATGTGCTTTTAAGGTACACTTTATACATCATAATATGTCAGTCTTACAGTCCTATTATTTCCTTCCTTTCTGTTTTCTCAATAATTCTTTCAAAGTAGAACTATTTTTCATGAATAATGTAATATCTCAACATCTTGTAAATATAATTCACGACGCTCCTTGAATTTGTTTGAGTATATTATATCAGACAGTTACTAAATATTGCTTACATATGCACTTAAATATTATATTTATGAATTGGTTTCAAAGCTTTCCTCCAGAAAGCAGAATTAATACTTGGGTTACGTTATTTTACTTTTGAATTGACTGTACAAAGTAATATAAAATACTAAAATGAATAGTAATGAGAATGAGGGTAACCTGAAATAAATCACATGATATTTTGATCGTTTCGAAATGCAATCCTTAAGCTGCAGAGACTTGCACGCGATGCCAATCGGTCTGCACGCGACTCGTGCGACAATAAATCGCTCGTTGACTTCGTGGATACGTGAAGTCATTGAGCTATTTATAGCTGCCAAGCCATTCCTATTCTGCTATATCGATCTTACTGCTAAATTTCTAGAATTTGCATATGTATGGTCGCGTACTTTGAAGGACAGTTTTAATGGTTCTTATGGTGACATATTAAGAACGCGAAGTGTCACTACCCCACTATTCCAATGGGTGTCGCAACTGAGGAAGAAAACTATGCCGGACAAAATCATTGCAAATAGTAGGAAAACTTAAAACAAACTCTATACCAACCTGTTTAACCAGCGTAGTACAGCAGGCCAATACCTCCTTTCCAGGAATATGCTCATGTTCACTAGGTTTTTAATGATTCGTACATAACAAAGAATGGTTTTGATATTTTTATTGACTTGATAGGGTACTAAAGTCGTCTCCATAGATTACATTGCTACCTACCTACCTTTACATCGCTTAATTAAAAACTTTAATGCTCATATCACAGTACTAGACATATTTACATGTTCTGTTTGAATTCAGAAGTGTTTTGGGTAAAAATACAATTAAAAAATCATTATTTTAGATACATCGAAGCATATTTTTTTTCTTTTTTATCTCTTCTTATCATTGTAATATAATTTTTTCAGTGTTGTTCAATTATTTTAATATATTTTTTATAAGTATTGGTTCATTCAATTCTACGTATTTCAATTATATTGAAATACGTAGAAGTTGTAACACATTGATATATATTTGCTTGTTAACATTAGATTAGATAATTAAACATTAACTTATATCTTTTCAAATCACCTTTTGATTTGAAAAGATATTATATTTTTGAAATTATAGTTATATATTTGAAAAGATAAGAAAACAAATAATTTGACAAAAGAATCTTGATTTTATTCTTGTATATACACTAGTGTGTCTATAAATGAAATGAAAAACCTATGTATCAAGTTTTGCTTTCTTTTCGTAGTGATGTAATCACTCCTTGAATCGCCTGTTATGACATACTTACTTCCATGTAGTTACTAGGGGTCTCCTAGAGGTAAGTCAGTAAGTAAGTATATGAGTAAGAAGGAATATGAGCGCTTTACATGGTAAACCACTTTTAGCATGAATTGGTGCAAAATTAAGTAGCATTAATATCGCAAATAAAGATTGTCAAATTAAATAATAATAATAAATATTTCGGACGGATAATAACACACAACGCCATCTAGTCCCAAACTAAGCAGAGCTTATATTATGGGTACTAGACAACTGATATAAATACATATATACTTTTTCTATACATATACATATTATGCATAGAAAACACCCAAAGTCCAAAACAAACATTTGTAGATCATACAAACATTTGATCCGACCCGGGAATCGAACCCGAGACCTCAAGAACAGCGGTCGCATACGCTACCGCTGCGCCATCGAAAAAATAAATGAATATATATTTGTAATATTTCAGACATCTGATTCACGACGCCATCTAGCTTCAAACCAAGCTGAGTTTGCACTATGATAGCTAAGTTGATTGATGAAATACTTATTTACTATTTTTAATCAATGCATATTGTAAAGAGAGTTTGCTATTAGAAGAAATAAAATTTACGATGACATAAGATGGCATTTAACAGCGATTTCTACTACGCTGAGCATTGTAGGTTCGATCCCTGCCTGGGACAACACTTTGTGTGTTGTTTCTGTTTTAAGCCTGACTGTTCTTTGTGTCCGTTATATGTTTATGTTTGTAAAGTCTTCCGCGTCACAGTACATCTAAAGTTCCAATGCGGAAGTTGCCTTAAATATATTTTTTATCTATACATTAATTTTGTTTGTTAATACAGCTTAAGGAATTACTGTGAAACCCGAAAATAGTTTTAGTTTTTCACAAAGTTTAGATCCTGGGAAATTCAACTCTGGAACTCCAAACCTACAAATCAGCACGTTTTAAAAGAGGCATTACTATTGAACGTCGGATATTCTATTTGTCTGTTTTTTCAGACCATTCCTTCGAACCGAAACATTGTGCTATTACTATTATTTAATAAATCACTTTCTTGATCAGATTAAATGTTAGTAATAACCTCAAGCATCTGACACACACCCGTCGGATCCAAACTATACAGAGCCTGTCATAACTCAACTCTTGATATACATACTTAAGAATTGCAAAATACATAGTAACTTTATAAATCCCAAAGTATCAAGAACAGCTGCACCGATTTCAATTAAATTTTGCAAGAAAATGCTTTGACTCTCGAAGAAAGACATAGTCTACAATTTACCGTGATAATCGACGTATAAGCAGGTGGAGCCGCGGTCAAAACCTACATACAAGTTATTGTTAAATTACATCAATATACAGAAGGAAATTTCATGCTTATCCACGATTGTTTGTCGCGGAGGGGAATCAAAGCTTTTTAAAATCCGATTCGCACTAACACAATAACAGTAGTTGATCTTCACGACCTAATTCAACGAAAAGGTACGCACAGTAATCTTCTGTGCCGAGAGAAAATGATTTGATACAGCGGATATTACGAATCAGGCAGACAGATCTATTAAGTTCTTATAATTTCCGTGGAATAAAAGAGATTGAAAGATGTGGTTACACAGGAAACCTGATTTGTGACAAGGCGGGGGATTTACCTCGCGTAGATATATTTTATCTTTTAGTTTTTTTTATTGAGTGTGGTGGGCAAATCTACGGTTTTTGTGAATGATATAAACGCTGAGGTTATCGTTCTAATGGTAAGTGAACCTGACTGCTAAAATGGAGGTTTTATTCCCACTCAGTAAAAAATTTGTATATTCACGATTACTTGTTCTGTGCCTGGGTGTAGTATTTACCCGACTGCAGCGAGGCTAAAAGAAGGGTAATAGTTATGGTTGTCTACGTCTACGTCGAAGTTTTTTAAGCTTTTTTTGTTCTATAGTGTGATATCAGTAGACTTTTAATAATGACACATATCAGATGAGTCAAATTGTTTGTTATTATTAAATTTGAATTCAAATACTGAATATCATGAATGAATTTCAAAGAACGAATTAAATGTTATTGTAAAAACAGTCACTTTTCTGAATAACTAGCTATTATATTTTATACTAGATTATGCCCGCAGCTCCGCCCACGTATTTGTTGGTTATCGCGGCAAGTAGTAGCCTATGTGTTATTCTGATGTATAAGCTATATTACTGTAAAGTTTCATCCAAGTCCATTCAGTAGTTTTTACGTGGAAAAGTAACAAACATCCATGCATACAAACTCTCGCGTTTATAATATTAATAGGATATGAATGTGTATTTATAGTATATGTATTTATTACCAGGTATAGAGTGGGTATTTTCTTGTTAATTTTATGATTTCAACTACTAGGAACAAATAAAGAAATTCCACTATGCGATGAAATTTAAATAAATGTCAACTCAAACACCGACACAATTAGTTGTTTTTCAGCGCCATCAGCGTTAATCACTTACAGTTTTAATTGGCTAAAAGTTGCTTTTATTTCTATTGTATAACTTTCTGATGGTTAAGGAGTTTTAAAAAACAAACTGCCCGTGTTCGAACTGGTCCAATATAGATACGAACATTGCGTCAGTGTTAAATGTCGTTTTTTATATATATGAACCTTTTTCTATTGTTGGAAATCACATTTAAATTGTAAGGTTTGTAATATCTAAGCGTAAAGTGACGTCATTTCATACTGTCATCCAACAAAACAAAAGCATTGAAGATGGTGATCACCTCTCTTGGATTCTACTCACGCTTTTCACCAGGCAGAGTGGTGTACTTTGTTAGCTAACACATAAAAAGTGCTAAGTTACAGTGGCTGAGTAATTGAGGTTAAATCTCTCCCCCATTCGCAAGGAATAGAGAAAAATGAGCAGACGTATCACCCGCTGGTAAGCGATTACTGCCGCCCATGAACACCCGCAACACCTAAGGCATCACAAGTATGTTGCCAGCCATTGGGGAATGGGGAGAGTTTTGGAGGAGGGGTTGGAGTTTTGGCATACGGAATCCTCACTCACTAGGTTTAACACTGATTGTCTGTGAGGCCGTGGTATCACTCCGCTTGAACCGGTCCATTCGTGCTGAAGCGTAGCTCTCCCACGGTAAGTGCACGATTTTAATAGAAGACTTCTTATTCTTATATCTCTATCTTATTTGAGTTCCAAATGTTCATATGTGGTGATGGTCACTTCACCGATAGCACTCTGTAGCAGGTGCCAAATAAAAATTTATAATTTATAAAGTTAAGATTTAATTGCGAAATGGAACCAGACAACTACCACCGCAATGCCCCTGAAAGAGAGCTTAAAGATGACCAGTGCAGGATTATTAAAAAAACATTACATGTGTCAAAGATGACGATATTACGACGACAAGGAGGACGTATGGCTTTAACCCTCTCTTGAGAGGAGACCCGAGCCCAGGATATTAAGGGTTGTTGATGATAACGATACTGCATCTGAGAATATGGTGTAAACAAAGATTGTCACACTTAACCGACTGACGTCTACAGTAATGTTAAGAAATATCTAGTTTTATTGTAAAAATATTTTCTTAAGACGACACATGAAATGTATAATCAAGTTCTCTAAAGGGGTCGAATTGCAAGTCATTGTTGCAGGAATATAGGATTACTGTACATCTTTTTAAAAGGAAATTATCTATTCCTGTAGTGTTTGAAAATTAGTTTGCAATACCAAACATAGCAATGCGTGAATCCAACATGATTCCTTTGGATTTCTCAACCACTTGCATACTATTGTTATTAAGGTAATTCAATAGATATATCGTCCAATGTTTTGCTGTTGCACATGGTGGTTGCATTGACTTTAATGTCGTACATCACGTTACTTACAATTTGTATTTCTTAATTCGTTAAATCGACTAGAGTGGCGTGCAATGGGAGAGGCCTGTTGTAGACCACTGCTGGACTTATGTCATGTGCATGTTATCATATTTTTTATGGAATAGGGGGCAAACGAGCAAACATATGGCCTGATGGTAAGCGATTACTGCTGCCCATGGACGCCCGCAACAACAGAGGATTTACAAATGCGTTGCCAGCCTTTGGGGGATGGGGAGGGAGACGAAGGAAGGGGTTGGGGTATGGGACTCCAGTATAGTCACTCACTCATTAATGATGGAGTTCTGAGCTAACCACAATAACTAACCCACAAAAATATCTGAATTCCAAAGCTAGCTTGCTTGTTCTTGTTTTATAGCCGCTTTAGTCCCTTTTGATTAATGACTGATTGAAGACTGAATCTTATTACTGGCACAAGTGGTTAAGTTTTTAATATCCATGTACTTTTGTCGTAGTATCGTGTATACATTACAAGTACACGTCACTCTTGCTCGCATGAATGCTTACTTACTAGATAATCAAATTAACATAAATTAATATTCTGAGTGTATCAATGTTTAAAATTATTTCAAGATTCTGTACAGGTAGTGAATAAATAATAGTGTATGTACTAAGACTTTGAATATCTTACTTAAGACCTTTTCTAGAAGTTGATTGGTATCAACTTCTAGAAAAAGTTTTTTACCACCGGGTGGTGGTAAAACATAGAATGGTAGTTGAATAAAACATAATGCTCATAAAATAATTGTGTTGAAGCTGCCTGTTGCTAAATATTTATTGTAGCAGTACGCTTGAAAACACTGTCTGTCAATCCCATCAAAGTATTGTTAATACACATAATACGTCCTAACCGTAATAAGGCACATGGAAAAAACGTGACTTACCTCGGACACTTCACTCTGACATGACTCCACACTCTTGGTCAACTCCTGTAGCTGTGTACGAATCTCGCAGAGAGCGACCGTTGTCTCCAACTGGCGATCCCCACGCTGCAGGTCGTCCAACTTGGCGGATAGATTCATGCTCATCACGCTCACCTGTCGCTGTAGGCTGATCAACCAATCGCAAATTAGTACGGGAATAATGCTTCGACCTACGCTTACAAATTGAGCTTTATTTGGAGTCTGTGACAGATGATTGATCGTATAAAACCGTATTAATCGTTTGAACCTCAATGCCTCGAGATCTAAACATTCGCATGTCGAATATCAAGGATTGTGTGAACTAGATAAATGTTCACATAATATCTTCGTACAGAAATTTGCCTTTGTTGACATTAGCGTTCAAAAGGTCAATGATGTTTACAAAACAGATATAATATGATCTTGTCATACTATTCACTCGTCCCGAGCGATAAGCCACTACGGGAAGACCAATTAGTTATAAGACCGACATAAATAAATGTTTTATATCAATGTTTATCAACATAACACCGTTTGTTTAATATTAGTGTTTCCTTGAGATTTATCGGTTATTTTTATTAGTTTTATTTCTCGTCGGTTGTAGATAAAAATAATGCTATATTTATTCGGTCATTCGTTTTTAATAGAGATGTTTATTTTTATCTGTCTACAACAATTCGAAAGTAAATATAGACGTTGTGGAACTTCAAGAAGTTTTTATAACGAACTCAAACATAAAATGTATTTCGTGTGATTCATAAATACTACTGTGCCTGTAATGTACTGTATGTAGATTTAGAACAATGTCAGCAATATATTTTAAGTGAAAGGTGAACAAAGACAGAGGTGAATGCAATGATATTCAATCGGATTCGTCGATTACTATTTTAGAATTGTTATTTCTCAAAAACTAAAAATTAAACTTAAAGGAAAACTTGTAACCAAACGTATATTGTCTTCTAAATGTCTAGGAACACTTGATTTAAAACACTACAGACGTTACAACCACACCCATGCAAGCAATACTCCCGCCCCATCTTTCCCGAGTGTACAATGCAAGTGGTCTAAGCGCTGATGGTCCGGACAGCGGGACACGTCACACATCGTGGCCATCGATGCTAACCATGTGGTGTCGCGGTGCTATGGTCCGATGTTATGAGAGGAACTGTGAATGAATCAGCCGCCGCGATTGGACTTATCGAACGCATCAATATCTGTAATACAAGATAGGATGCCAAGCCAAGGTGAAACATAATGTAGAAAGAGACACATCGACACATAGAGAGATCCTTATGATCGTATGCAAATGAAGCCAGTATTAAAGGCGGAAAGCTTTCCTGTCTAGTATCACGTACCTAAGTAGAAGCTCCCTGAGTGTGGTCTCGTCTTCTTCCGTCGGCGCATATCGTGTCAGCTTGCCTCCGCCCTCCCGGGCCACATGATCAGGTACCACTGTGTGAAAACTACTCGTTTATTTTTTTTACACAACCTGATGCTCGGTAAGTACCGTCGGCTAGGCCTTTAACATCACTTTTGTTGCGAGTTTGTAGTTCTAACCGGTTTTAAGTTTGATGATGCGTGGCTCATAATTTTGACGGTACGCGCTCTCCTACCCAGCATCGAACCTCACACCGTTTGCCAATTAGCTTCAATGGCCACGAAAATGGTCCCTAATTAATTTTGATGGTCTTATCAACATTCACAAACCGACACGCTGATGAAAATAAAACTGAGACTTTGGGCGCTAAGTTTTGAAACAAAACAAAGTGGAAATAAACTTATTTAACAATGAAATTTTTAGAAACCATTTTAAACTTAAAAGTAAATATTTAAAATAAATGTTTATATTCATATTTATTAATTTTTGTATTTTATTTAGCATTATTTAACTTTACACCTGAAAAATAAATAAGCGAGTTAAATATTAAGCATAAATATATGATAAACGTGATTAGAAATAGTGATGCGGTGAAAAAAAAAACTACCAGTCTTCAAATATCGGTCGGATAAAATTCAAAGTTAAGTATTAACGATTACAATACTCATATAAATTGACATTCGATGCGGTTTCCATCACGATTTTATCCAAGAACAAGAACGAAACTCGATAAATAAAACAGTGTCAACTCTCAATCGTATTTCATTTTTAAAGCTGGTAAACAATTTCGTGTCAATTTTTAAGCGAAAATAAACTTTGCTGGATCAACCAAAATAACAAATCTTTTAAGAACAGGTAGACAGAAATAGAAATCAATAGTCGAACATGTTTCATTTGTCGATACCACTCACCGAATGTCGAATATAAAAGCTTTTACACTCGAATTGACGTAGACTGACAGAGATTTCTGGTTTTGTATGTATTGAACATTTACACATTGACAATGACTATAGTATAAAGTTTCATCGATTTGTTCTATGTGTGCGTGAATAGTTTTTGATTCAATGAATAAAGGGTTGGGATGCGAGGATTCTATCGATCGCTTTAATATGAGCTTTTATTCTGTAGATTGACAGATGAATAAACAACAACCCATAATGTCCCACTGCTGGGCTCGGGTCTCCTCTCAGGAGAGGGTTAAGGCCATACGTCCCCACGCTGGCCAAGTGCGGGTTGGGGACAGATGAATCACTACAATCAAAAGATATAATTCTAGTTTTTGCATTTAAAATAATGTGCTATAAGTAGTGCCCACATGTAGAACGTAATACTCATCATCAACCTTTACTAGGGTTTTGACAGTAATCTCTGATTAGATTAATTGACTTCCAGACCTCATCAAGGCTGCATTAAAATAAGACAGAATTAGCTTTACTCGGGTAGGGTACTATATATTTAACGCTGATTATTATTCATCATCAATAAATTGTACGCACTGAAGCACTTGTAAAATAAGGCCCGAAATCAATATGATAAGAATGTATGTCAAAAATGGCTTCTTAATCGCATAACGAGCTCTTTCGGTTTTGATGATTAATTTAGAACAGAAATATATTTCTGAATGAAGAATTATTTACGAGAATTAAAAACAATAGAATTTTATTCTTATTGTACAGATCACACTGCAATTCAAATAATCAAAAGAATATTTGACAAACTAAATATCGACTAGGAACTAACAATAACTTTCACGATTTAATTAAGAGAAAACATTTTAAGGAGACCTGTAAATCTAGGAGTTATCGATAACGATATCCTTTTTCTTATAGATTTATTAAAACGTTGGAAAGGACAAAATAACATTTAATCTTTTCAAAATGCATAAAAAGTGTAAAAAAAGATCAATCTTCATCTTAAGATATACCAAATAGAAAGTAAAATACGTTTAAAATATTTATTAAATAAAATTTTAAAATAGACTTAAGCACCGTGTTATCGATAACATTAATGGACATCACTAGTCTGTTTACAGAAAATATAAGTGAAAGTTCTCTCCGACAAAGGGCAGATGGGCTTTCAATTTTAATAGTACACGTTTGTTTACTAGCCGTCAGGTGATCGTAGTACGCTTACGTCAGTTGACTGATTACGTCACATGTAATCACGTGGATTAGTGATGTTCATTTGAAACTATTTTAATGTTCGACTAAAGTGATTGGTGATTTGTAAAGGTGTTTAAAGCTATGTTTAATTTAAGTTGAAGTTAGTTATTTAGTTTATAATCTTAAGATTGTATATATCTTTTGTTTGGTGATGAGAGTTAGTGCTTGTTAAGGTAGGCGCCTGAGCGTCTACATTTAGTCGGTTATAAAAATTATAATATTTTTGAGTTTTATAAAGTTATATACTGCCTATTTATATATTATAGACTGCCTATTTATCGTATTTTATTTTGTACTGTTATTAATCGCATGCATATATTGTCAATATGTACTTAGTAATCGAGTGGAAGGGTTTGCTGATCAGTGAAAATGTTTCCATATTATATGTTCTTTCGTATAAAGTATGTGTAGTTTAAGTATCATAGCCACAACAATTGAGTTGTGGTTATGACGCTTTAATTAATCATATCTTATTGGTACTGCAAAGAAAAACTATGCAGTCGAAAGCATTATTGACACACACAGGGGTTGCTACAAAATTTTACAGACTATTTTGACAAAATACTAGCAACGACTTCACACGGGTAATGCATATACTAAAAAACCTTAACGCATTTTTCACCTAAACCTTCTTCATAAATCAGTTATTCGTTAGTGAGAGCTTCATGAAACATTGTTTAGTACTTTTGTAGTTATTTTCATCCAGATAAACAGATAATCAACAAGAAAGATGTTGTTTTTAATGGCGTTTAACATACCGGTGAAATTATGAAATTCCAAGAACCTAAGCAGTCCACTGTCTGTTTATTTTAGAACTGAGTGAAAGCGAAATGAAATATCTAAATTTAGACATTACAGACCTCTGTTATGAACCTGTCGAGCTTAGTGAGTTGTAAATGTAAACTATTTTTGTGCCAGTTTCGAATGTGTTGTTATAACTACTAAATTTGAACTGCTGAGTTTGAAGGCCGTAAACGTTGTGTGGGGCTTTTCTAAATACATTCACTGGAAATATGAAATTCACTCGCACTCGTGTAGTACAACTATTCCATTCATCATGTTTGCGGTGTTTGTACTTAATACCTGGAAATCACTACAGCTTCGATAGTATCCACTGGCAGTAACCACCGGTCAAGGTTATTTTCCAAGAATCGAAGTGGGTTTTCGTCGGATAAATATTTTCAATATCTTTTACGAGTTAAAGGTCGAAAAAGAATCGTAATTAAATTATGT
The DNA here is from genome assembly GCA_003709505.1 of Hyphantria cunea. NCBI lineage: Eukaryota > Metazoa > Arthropoda > Insecta > Lepidoptera > Erebidae > Hyphantria > Hyphantria cunea. The sequence continues at coordinate 177,044 of PKRV01001685.1, read as the reverse complement.
TTCATTATGTTATTGCAAATAAGCCAAGTGCGTGTTACGTAACGAGTGACACGAAGGGATGCCGTTGTTCGTTCAGTGACCCGTAATAAATCAGATCCTCTTTTTGCAGACTATTTCTTACGAGACAAATTATTGGTTGATCATGCCTGGCGGGCCACTGCCCAACGGTTGATGTTGGGTTGTTGTATATATGTTAATCGGTACATAAACTTTTATTGCGCGATTCAGGATTGGTAGTTTTTTGGTTTCCTTAGTTACTCCGTAGTTCGACGTATCTTTGGTAGATGTCGCTGTAGCGTGTTTCTGTTGTTGCTTTGTATGTGGAAGTCGCCAAATATCCATTGAGTGTTGTCCATCTATACTTCCATACTAACATTATAAATTACTAAAGAACTCTGTCTGTCTATCTGCTTTTCAGTAACGGTTTCAAGCTAAATCTATGAATCGATTTAAAAAAATTCGTTACAGAGATAGATGGGACCTTAAAGAAAGACATAGGAAAGTTTTGTTGCGATTACCGAAGTACACACGAGGGCAAAGCTAGTGATAAATAATTGAGTTTTTAGTTACCTTCGGGAAATATTATGAGACTTATACTAAATCAATACTGATTAGGTTAGACGGAATCTCAAGACAGTTCATGAAATTTGATCATGGATATTCTATATTAACGAAATCTAATATTATTTTTATTCATAAAAAATACGCAAACGTGAAGACAGATTATCTGATGGTAAATTGCTACTTCTGTCCATGAATACTTAAAATCACTATTGTCATAAATAAAGTGATTGTCAGAAGAGAATTCTCAAAAGTTTGTGGTGCAGGTGGAATTAGGCAAAGTTTCTTCAACACTGCTATCGTTAGGGAACAGGTATCATCACCTCCTAGCACGGATGTGTTTCACCTAGGTTATCTTTTATTATTGGCTATTTGTTTTAACAACATGGAAAAAACATCCTTCTCATTTTTTCCATGCCATTAAATAAAATTCCGATAAAACATGTAGTTCATTTAACGATATCAACATTAAAATAATATTCATTTCTATTTAACGGATACAACAGGTCGAAATGAAAGGCTTTTGCGAATTATTTTACGTTATATGATAAATCCCCTGCATATTAATCGTGTTTTTGGTGCATTTGCATCCGCCAAAAACAGTATTACTTATTATACAGCAACGGAATTTAATTATTATCGATGCAATTAAATGCAAATTGAAAGCCGTATTTCGTATTGATTACCAACTTTTTGGCATATTTAAACATTTTTGACTGGTTTACTATTTATACTGGATTGGTTTAGTGGTCGCGTGAATGTCAAGTCAAGGATCATATTTTCAATCTACTAAGAAAAGTAGTTATGTGATAAGCACTATCATTTCTTGTGTGTTATTCCTCTTTAATGTGTTAGTATGTTTTTAGAAATAAGTTCATAGTTATTTTTATGCAATAGGGGGCAAATGAGCAGACGTATCGCGTGGTGTTAAACGATTACTGCCGCCGATGGACACCCGCAATATCAGAGGCGCCACAAGTGCGTTGCCGACCTTTGGGGGATGGGGAGGGGGATGAGGAAGGGGTTAGGGTTTGGGCTCTGGTATCCTCACTCACTCGGTGAAACACAGGGCAGGCGCTGTTTCACACCGGTTTTCTGTGAGTCGAATAATTGAAAAATCTCTGAAGATAATACCTTATATTCTAACTCTTTGGTTTGTACAGCTAGCTAAACTAACTAACTAAACTAGCTGAGCCCTGCGGTGTTACCCACGGTACAAGCACAACCGCAGGTGACGCCGCGGGGCAAGGGTGGTCGTACCAATTCAGAAATTTTTGTGGGCCCATGCACAACACTTTGCTGAAGATCGTGACGTGATCAAATGCATTGTTTACGATTCTGTAAAGGACTTACAGGCAAACATTCATTTTTATATATATTGATTAACTTTTTAATTACAGTTTCAATTTTGCAAGAACAACATCTTTATCCTCATTCAATATTAAGTTTGAAAAAATATTTGTAGGCTTACTCATAAAAAAACTCATAAAAAACGTTTAGTATATTTGTTTATGTGTGAGCACATAAGAGATGGATTGCGAAGCATCATTAGGAATAAAAAAGTACATTATTCATTAAAGTTATAATAGTGAAAACATTGGAAACTGTATTTCTATTAATCAGTGATCCTAGACGTTATGTTAAAGAACATGAGTTGGATCTTCATCATTAAAGTTATATTTTAAAACATTCACACACGAAAACGCGCACGAACACGCGTACGCACACGCGCACGCAAACGCACATGCACACACACATACACAAACACACACAGCGGAAAGCAGACGTTAATAGTTACAAAATAGTTTTACTACTAGTACTATAGTACTAAAACAATTACCACTACTACTATAGTAGTAGTGGTAATTGTGTTTTGTATATGTGCTTATTATATTCAAGAGTAAATACTAAGTTTGTATATTAAATTTAATCAGAATTTTCAGAGATCTTGGTCTACAGTAGTTAGTGATGTCAACTACATAACCAAAAATCACGATAACAATTGATATATGTCTATATATCTCATTTATTCTGTACATGTGATATATTTTATTTATTCTATATCATAATTATCACATTCTTGACAAATCAAGAGTCAGGTCACAGTAATATAGGCCCTATCTAACTTGAAAGTAAACCGCAAAATGTATTCAAAACAAGATGTGCTGCAGTTGTGAATGCATGGAGATAAAAACACTTATACTTGTGTGTGGAGACATGGAGACTAAGTACTCCTGGCTGTAATTTGTCATACAAAGCACTCACTTAAGGCTTTAGACTTATGTACTAAGTGTATGATGGGTAGGCCTTAGGCAGAATGACTTTGCTAATTACGCTGTCCGTGTCTTCAATCATAAAATTATTAGTAACCTACACTTAATCACAACAGACGACAAAAAGTTACAAGTTATTTCACCACTTATCGATTACGTACGTGACTAAAATGAACTAAAATAAAAATAATGTTACAGATCTCAGTTTCTCAAGTCTCAAATTCGACACCCGGGTCGCACCAGATGTTTGTATGATCTGTAAAATATTCGTTGTTCTATAACAGATTTTTTTGAAATGTGTGCTGATAGTATTATTTGTATTAGCCTGAAATAAACACTCTTTTGATAATCTTAATGAATAGTACTTAGAATAATTGGAGAGGCCCGTATCCGGCAGTGGACTGCGCAGCAAGTTATGCTTGCCAAGGAGACGGCGGAGCGGGACCGGGAGAGGTTTAGAACTCTCCGTCTTCCATAAGCGCAAGCCGGGGGGTGAGAGATGTGGCCATCTGTCGCCCTAGCAGAAGCAGGCTCGGGTCGGGTGTGCGCGCGCTTCGCTGCTCACGCGCCCCACCTTTTGGGGCAGCAATGGAAACATCGGAGTTTCCATACAGGAGGGGGCCATCTAGAAACCGTAGGTGGCCCGAGGTATATTGGGGTTCCAGGGTTATCCTTCCTGGGGTGTACCTGGTTCCCCGGCTCCAAGTATCCGCGATGGCGTGCGGTTTTNCGCTGCTCACGCGCCCCACCTTTTGGGGCAGCAATGGAAACATCGGAGTTTCCATACAGGAGGGGGCCATCTAGAAACCGTAGGTGGCCCGAGGTATATTGGGGTTCCAGGGTTATCCTTCCTGGGGTGTACCTGGTTCCCCGGCTCCAAGTATCCGCGATGGCGTGCGGTTTTATTCGGTTCGACTCCGACATGCCACCAGGTGGTATCCGAAGGGATTTCCGCACGAGAAAAAAAAAGTGGACTGCGATAAGTTGGATGATGATTGGATGTAGTAATAAATCTTAACATATCCCTGATTAGTGTTTACTTCTCAAAAAATATTATTCATTGCGGTTTTGTAAACAAAACGTTCCACTGCCGTGTGAACTAAAAAGGCAATATTGTTAAATTATGTGCTACTTTATAATTTCATTTCTATCTTTGCTACTATTGCTTACAAATGAGCTGTAATCTTCTCGCTAGCAGATGCCAATAGGCAACTTCATACAAGTAACAAAACCATTTCGAGGAACCGTTGCAGTTAAGACGCGCCAAAGTTTAATTAGTGCGCCTTTGTTCCGAATATTTATTCAATTAATATTTCTTTTTTACATAGTTTGCTACTGAAGTAATTAAGTACTTACATAGGGATTGCAAGCTCGCTAATATTTATAAAAAAGATGGAAAAATTTCAAGTATATTTAAAAAGAAAAAGAGGCAATATAGGAGGTCGTTGCTTTATTTTCCCTTTACATTTAGTTTAATTTTGTTTACAAAATTATACTAGGATTATATATATTCAAAATTATATTATATATAGGTATGAATTTTGGAATGTTAACATTGCTCGTGTGGATCGGAATCTTAAGATATATTTCGGATGTATCTCGTGCTGGTTATCGGTGAAAAACAACATGAAAGTCATCGCTTAAAAGTACGTAAGTCTCAATTTTAAAAAATGAATTATTTATGTAGACACAGTCTAAGCACAGTTGAAAACATTTATTTTAAGTGAAGAAAATGAAAAACAAACTAAAACGTAGTATTAATAACTAAGCTACCGAAATAATTAACATAGACTAACACCGAAATGAACAACTTTGCTTGACATTTCCCATTATGTTAAGCTATTCTAACGTTACTAAAACTTCATTTAATATTCCTTACATTTTGGTAAAGACTTCTATAAAAAGGTTTTTCATAATATTTATGCTACTGTCACGGCGAGGCTCTTTCTACCAGTTGACCTTCGGATGTTTGGACCTATTATAATATTTTTTATATTTCAATCGGTCAGTATGATGTTACGGCTGCGATTGACTGCCTTTTTTATGTTTAACTAACTGAGCCCCGCGTTGTTACCCGCGGTACAACAACAACCGCAGGCAACGCCGCGGGGCAAAGCTGGTCGTACCAACTCAGAAACCTTTGTTGCATAATTATCGTTTAAACTTAACTTTCTGAATGAAGTTGAAGGAATTAATGAAGATCTAAATAATGTACATGATTAAGCTTTGAAAAATACTTTGCATCTTAATGCAATAATAATTGTAAATAAATAGAAATAAAAAAATATCCGCGTATTTCGTATAAATTTATGATCATTTCGCTTTTTTAATCAGCCTTTTGAAAATTATCATGAAAGTGAGATAATTAAAGCAAAATACTTTTTACAAGAATTATGCAGACGCTTCACTTCTAAATAAATGCTACGAATCATGTAGCTTATAGTAACAGCTACGACAAATTGTAGCATTACTGAGGTTTTTTATTCCTAAAGGGCTATGAAATGTGATATCGATGTCTATAGACTGTCTTTCATTTGTAATTTCTCTACACTCTTTTATTTTCATTTTTAAAAAGACAACTTCCGCGTTTGACTTTATAAACTTACATGAAACTGATACAAATAACACCCAGACTTAGAACAACAATTTATGCGTTACATAGTGTTGTCCCATGTGAGATTTGAACTCATAACACATAGCACAGTAGAAAGCAGTGTGGCGACTACTTAGACCACTAGACTTACCGTGCAGTCATCTTTTAAATATTTCTTTTTTTTTGGAATTGTTTATCGAATCTCAATCTGCGAATAGTTTATATTAGATCAAACTTAGTGTTAATTAAAATGCTTATAAATTTCTAAATACATTTATATTATAGAGTATGTTGTTTATTTTCAGACTCTTATTGATTATATTAATTAATTAGTCTGTAACAATTCACTGTTAAACAAAAGCCTCTTTGAAGAAAATAATTTAGTTAGTTTTACGGTATAATTTAAATTGATTAAATATATCCATCCATCTGTAATATTTTAGTATATCAACCTTTATCACTTTAACTCTATGTTGGTTGCACAATTGATTTAGTATATTCATAAACATGTATATAATCAAATATTATTAAATTAATAATAGTTAACCTATCTAATTAAGAATTCACTGCACATTTTTTTATGTAGTAGGGGGCAAACGAGCCTGTGTATTGCCTGCTGGTAAGCGATTACCGCCGCCCTTGGGGATGGGAGAGGGGTTGGGGTATGGGTTTCCGGGATTCTTGGTCCGGATGGCGTAAGAAAGCGGTTCCCGGATCTCACCCGTCTCAGGCGAAGATTGGCACACCATGTGGTTTTAGTCGGTTCGATTGCGACACACCGCCCCGCCGAAAACCCCGGTGGGGTGAAGGCCCGAGGGGGTTTCCAAATGTAAAAAAAAACTGGGTTTCCGGGATTCTTACTCACTCGGTAAAAAGCGCAGGCGCTATTTCACACCGGTTTTCTGTGAGGCCGTGGTTTCACTCCGGTCGAGCCGACCTATGCATGCTGAAGCGTGGCTCTCCCACGGCTAAGCTCCCCACCAATTTTCAGTCAAATCTCTGATCTCTTATTAAACAAAGCAACAAACAAGCAAATCAATAAAATATTTCCAAGAGTTCGCACAATCAAGTTCCTATTCAGAGAACGAAGTTCAAATTGAACGTAAATTGCAACTCGATTTAAGTCCCCTCTCATGTACGTTCAAAAATGTCCAATACCTACTAAATATTTCTAACTTTTGCCTGTAACTGAGGAAAAACTTTTAACTAGCCACGTCTAAATCTACAAATTGAATATACCAAGTTTCCGAACGCCAATCTCGTTTACTTGAAGCGAGGGAAGCTACATTTAGCATCGAACATCTTCAGGGATAATATTTATAGTGGTCAGGATATGGTAAAATGTGTAAATATTAATTTGTTTAGTACAAATTGATCAAATTGCCACAGGCTGACACTACTACTGTCTATCACGTGATTGAGGAAAATTACTAGTTTTAGTAATAATAACCTAAAGCACCTCACACTTTGTAATCTGATCTCAAATGAGGGAGAGCTCGTATTATAGTAAACATACTGTTTAAACACACGTATTTATTGTATGGGTTGCTACCTATAGTCAATTCGATAAACCGATAAACAGTATTATGATATATTGTTGTATACATTTTCATTCTTTATAACCATTAAAATCAATGTTCGTGTGATTTAGAAATTGGTGTTCTGAGCCTGGGTATTCTTTGTATTCAAAAATCCTAATGCGGACGTACTTTTAAAATACTATAATTTGTTTTTAACTTTGAAACCAACCAGTAAAAACAAGTTTAAATTATTACCCAATAACTAACGTATGTAATATGAGTGTACATTTACAGTTAGGTTACAGAAAATTCGACCTAACATCAAACGCAATAGCCAAAATGTCAATTTGGTCTACGAATTCCGTCGAACATCGCATCCGTCCGATAACGTCATATTTGACGTTTATCGGCGTAACTGCTCACTATGTGTATTTGTGAGTACTACAAGTTTTCGAAGGAATATTATTTTGATATAAATAAAAGTATTTTAGAGCAAGTATTATCGGCAAGGGAATATGCCTAACAAGAAATATAAATAGTACCTTTTAGACAACGTTCAGTTCTGATTCATAAGTCATGAGTTGAATAACATCTGCTATTATGCAAACCAAGATATAAATTAATTATTAAAAACTGTAGTAGCAATGGGTTGGTCACAAATGACGCAGAAGCAAACGAAGTGTGGGGCGCCCACTTGCCAAATGTTTAGAACAACTGGCTGCAAAAAAAAAAACATATTGAGCTCTATGGTTTGCCTTGGGAGTGGCCTATGTCCAAAAGTGGACTGCAATGGGCTGATGATGATGATGATAAATTACTAATGCATCAAATGTAAACCCAACTGCATTTTACGACTGAGCAAGTTTAATAACAAACACTAATCTAGCAATTACAAAAAGCGTCTTGTTTAGTAATAAACAAGAAAAATAACCATCGAAAATATTTTCCTAATCGTTTTCTAAATGACGGAGTTCCGGGATAACAAACAAAATGAAATACTAATTCAAATATAATTAAAAATTTTAGGGGATGGCACATTTAATCAAAAACAGAACAATCAAACAAAAACCCCTAGCCATTTTGTATAGAAAACACATAAATACTCAACAAAACACTGCTATTTTCCCGCAAAAGGTGCGAAGAAATAATAACAAAAAGACAAATGATAAACCCTACTCAAACAAAATTGATCGATTGCTCCTTTAACGAATGCTCTTCTTTCATATGACAGAAAAGATATTAACTTCATAAGTAGCTAATTATCTCTCAGTAAAAGGTCACGGTGTTAAAACTTCGACTGTGTGAGCTCGCAAAGGAACATTTTCTAAAATTGTTCATCTTATTTATTTTCGATAGAAATGTAAGCGTTTGAAGCCATGCATATAAATAATGTTGGCAAATTGAAGTCTGGCTGAATTCCTACCTCTATAATAGGATTTGTGTTTTCAGCGTTACACCCATTCTGAATGTGCAGAATTTATTTGAGTTTCAAGAGAGAGATGCGAGTAATATACATTGAAGTGCTATTTTCGAACTATTTCGAGGTGGAAATAAAGGTGATGTGCCACGGAATGTGTTGATTGTGCTTAATTATGAATCAAATTGCGAGCGTTGCAGGGCTAAACAACCCATGGAATGTCCAATCAAATATAGTAGAACGTATTTCTGCTTTAATTGAAATCGTCCGAGTGGCAAGAATACTAATTATGTGTTGTTTTATTGCTCTAGTTTTCTTTTACGTGATGGAAGTGATATCAACTCATCAAGAGCAACATAAAATGTCAGTTTTCGTGGTGAGTGTTTCGTTGGTGAGTGCGACACCGAAGGCCCAATGATGCAAAACCGTCACTAGGCCGCTATTGTGTAGGTTTCCGTGCTGCATTGTTACATTGTCTGCATTCGCAATGAGTATGGTGACCACCCCTCTTAGATTCTGCTTATGCTTTCCATCAGGCAGACATAAAAAAAGAAAACGAAAATGTGGATCATACAAAGTGTTGTTTCATGTGGAATTTGAACCCTTAACACTTGGCGTACCATAAGAAGGCGTGGAGACCGCTGAAACTATTAGACCAACCTTGCTGGTTTCTTTATTAGCTTTAATTTTATAGAGTATGTGTGTTACCACTAAAAATAATTAAGTATGCATTATCAACGTCATTCAGGCAAAACACGTTCACTGCCTGCTCTCTACAACAACTGGTCCCACATCCAAGTGTTCATTTGATTTAAAATATTAATTGTACTAAAACTGACAATGTTTGCTCGCGAATCTAGAAGAGGCGCGAAGAGGTGCTCATGGCCCAGTTGTACTGAGGATTAGAAACAATCACTGAGGGTAAGCAATGATGGGGCGGTCTGTACCTTGATGGGTGATCGCTAGTAGCACAATAGCATGAGCGTCTCCGTGATTCGTCCCGGTTGTTATCATAGGATAACAGTCAAGAAGCTTGGTTGGAGGCCTTTGGGCGACTTAAAAATATTCAGCGGCAAGATTACGTAGCCACACATCCAGTAGGGATGTGAGGCCTTAACCCTCACCTGAGAGGAGACCAGCAGTGGGATGTAAAAGGTTTTTGATTAATGTAACAAAGGCTCCAAGCTACGGGATTAAACGCTACTATCTCGTATAGCACATACTTTTATAGACGGAAATGGTGATTAGAGTTTAATTGCTAAAAATAAGTAAAGACCTAACATTTTAAAAATAAATCCGAATTGTGTTATGAAAACCAGACTGCTGATAAGCACATTGACATATTTCTATAACCATCACATCACACAATCACATAAACAACCTCAAATACTCCACTGCTGGTAAGGCCTCACATTAACCTGGCCAGATCTGGCATGACCTAAATACATATATACTATAATACATACTCCACTGCTAGGAAGAGGCCTCACATTAACCTGGCCAGATCTGGCATGACCTCAATACATATATACTATAATACATACTCCACTGCTAGTAAGAGGCCTCACATTAACCTGGCAAGATCTGGCATGACCTCAATACATACCTACTATATACTCCACTGCTGGTAAGAGGCCTAATCTTAATTTGGCCAGACCTGACATGACCTCAATAAATACATACTATATACTCCGCTGCTGGTAAGAGGCCTCATCTTAACCTGGCCAGACCTGACATGACCTCAATAGATAACTACTATAAATAAATGACATCCAGACACAAACAAATAATTGAGTTCATCATAAATACGTGTTTAATAAAAATTTGAAAGTTAATTATTCACTTAATCACTAAATGCTTTATACAAATGAATGGTAAATATTCAACTGTACTATAGTTACAAATGAAGTTCAGTATTGGCATTAATTAAAAGCGATGATATTACCTTGATAATGCATATTGATATTTGCGAATGACTACCGATGGAATGGTACACCGCAGCCGCCGTCGAGTTCATATTCCGTAGTAAGGGGATGTTGGATTCTGAATATTTTTTATTACAATACTTGTCATAAATAAAATATGAGTAAATTGTGCTCTTGCATGGAACGGCGATATCGAATGATTAAAATCATGAAAATTAAACGCAAATGGTCGTTGACGAGTGGTATTCAATAATTTATTAATTATGATTTTCTTTAGATTCTGACGTTATCGCAGTACGAATATGATCCTAAGAATTAGCTGATGCCTGTAACTTCACCTACGTGGAATCTCTTTCATACTTATCATGATTTGTTTTACTACAAATTAACAGTTCTTATTTCAGGACAAAAGTATATCGATTTCAGCAAAGAATGGTCTTCGATCATATTATATGTATACGGTCCAAGATTCCAATCACCCAAGACTTACGTATGTTTAGGAAAGATGTTTATTTAGGATTGGTACTGTAACATATGTTCAATGATTTTTTTAGGATCGGTAGTCCAACATTAGCTCAGAAAGGAATGGACTCGCTAAGCTGAAAGCGGGGCCTTACCGCCTGCTCACTGTTAATGACCCTGCTTTCAGCTTAGCGAGTATTCATCATCTTTCTTAAAATGATGTAGGTCTGAGGTGACTGGAATCTCAGTCTAACATGGAAATACGTGTTTTGTTTATCAGCAGATGTATAATATCATCACTAATTTAATATTTACAAATATCTGTTTGAAGACTTTAATAAAAAACCAACGGAAAGTTAGTACTACACTTTTGTTTTAAAATCGGACGTCTATACTTCACTCCTGTGATGGAAATCAACCTTAGTACAGTGGTATTTTGTGAGGTAGTGATTTTTAATTTAGGTCAAGCCAGCCCATCGTTCTCTTATGACTAAAAATCTTTATTTACATAAAAAAAGGAAATCTACACAAACGGAGCTGCAGATAAATTTGTCAACTATAAAAGTCGTTTAATCTTGGTATTAATTTACAGACAAATTTAGTTTAAAAGAAAGTTTAATAGACAATAGCTTGAAGCTATCAGGAGCTCACAGCTGAGTTGCATTTGCTATCATTAATAATTGAGACAGTCAATGAATGGAAATAATTGAACAGAGCCCAAGGCAACCCATTTCGAAAGTACACAAACGACGTCACAATCTGGTGCATTGAGTCTTAAGCTTCTTGAAACGAACGAGCCATTTATAGGAACTGTTTACTAAGAATTTAAAGAAAACCAAATAGGTATTACTGAATGCTTTTATATATAAGCTTTCAAACTTTAACATTTAGAAAACCTTTAAGTATCGCCATGCTGCCGTTAATGTCCATTATGTTATTCAGCTTTTTGAGAAATAAAAATAGTCATGTGTTTTGTTAGATCATAAATCTATCTCTGGCCTTGATTTTTATGCACAACACTTTGTGTAGTAGCAGTTTAAGAATTCGGAGTGTCACTACTTCTGTGTCATAATCCCAAAGGATCATCACATATCATAGAGAAGGAAAACTTGACACAAATCATTTAAGAAACCGTCTGATCGTATAAGCGACTAAAACCTTCAAAGTGAAACTCGTGTCCAGCGGTGGACTGCTAAATATTTTTGAAAATGATGATCTTCAACACGTATGGCATCATTGAGTACCAAAATTTATTCATTATGTTGATTTTTCTAAATCAGAGAATACTCTACGGAACTTGTGCAGCAATAATTTCAGTGAAACGGATATGGACGGGCATGACCAGACACCATGGCCTCAAAAAAATTGCTTCAAGTAACTCTTTCGTTGCTTTTCACCTAATGCGTGATGATTATGAGGAAAAAGCCCAATCCTCATTCTCAAGGAGAATGCTCAAAGTGCAGCTTTGGAATTTTCTACAGTTACAGATATTCAAGAGCGACAGTATTCGATGACTGACCTATCTACTAGTGCGGTACGTATATACTTTTTCTTTAGGTGGGGAATGTTTTTCGCACCATACCCACACGCCTCACACCGTTCTAGTGTGACACAGTTTGCAGCGGTCACCATTCCCCAAGATTTGGCCGCAGCAACCCTTAGGCGATACCTATGGATTGGTTTTCAATATTTGATATATTAATATCGACAACGTATTTAACTCAAGGGTCGAGAATTCAATACGAGTGTAGCTAGTTTGATTTCCGTTCTCATGTTTCGCGTTTCCGATATGAGCCGTTTCTACGTACTATGTTTATAGACTTAGAGCTAAATTTGTTTAAGTTGTACGTTATATAGAAGTCAATTCCTAAAATAATAGAATTTGTCTTCAATTCTAGAAACCTGTTTAGAAGCACGTCTTCCTGAAAAATGCCATAGGTACTGTGTGCTACCATTTACGTTTATAAATGTATTTGTGTTTTAAGAATTTATTCAAAAATATCAGAATTCTGTGGTTTCAGTATTTCTTCTGAGAGCGAGTCTTAGGAAATGCCGGCGCCTTGTGACTGTAAAGTCCGACCAGTGAAAATATCTATAAAGGTAATATTAGTACCATTTAAGTAATAATAGTAATATATGTACTCACAAAAATTAATATAATTTATTATTTTGTATTATTCTCTTAAATGTTAGATTTTTTCAATAATAGAGCCTTGTGAGTACGTGTTGTGGTCAATCAAAATTCATTTCGACGGCTGTACCAGAGTGATGGATATGGTGATATCATCATCACGAATTCTCAGTAAAGTAGTGTTAAATATTTTTTTGTTGTTTTTCATCAATCAATCAACAACCCATAATGTCTCACTGCTTGGCTCGGGTCTCCTCTCAGGAGAGGGTTAAGGCCATACGTTGGCCCCACGCTGGCCAAGTGCGGGTTGGGGCCTGGCAAGAATACGTTGTGGCTACGTAAATCTTGCCGTAGGATGTTTTTAAGCCGCCCGTAGGCCTCCAACTAATCTTCGCGACTGTTATCGTATGACAACAACCGAGACCGACTGCTTAACGTGACCTCCAAATCACGGAGACCTCATGGTAACATGCCACAGCGGTCACCCATCCAGGTAATGACCGCGCTGTCGTTGCTTACCCTCGGTGATTGTTTCTAATCACCTAGTGCAACTGGGCTATGAGCGCCTCGTTTTTCATCGAGTGAATAAATCCCACTACCCAAACTTACCCTCGCCTTGTCTCTGAGTGGGGGCTCGAAAGACCATGACGCACTTGTGACTCATAAGTAATAGTTGTCCACGCAAAACGTGTGTTGATCAAATAAAACATTGTTTCCCATCAAGTAATGAAACCGGCTACCTATGTAGCCGGTTTTATCCGGGACTTGCTCCATTGAGCACACGTCAGCACACCATTTGTGTAGTAATAGGGGATGAAGGCAAATGGCCGGGATCGAGTTCCGTTACAGGTCTAGTCAGCCCTATGAGCCGATACAAATTGATTACTAAAGAAAAAACTTGTCATTCCGTTAATATGAGGAGAGGGTTCGAAGAACTATAACGCATTTGTGACCCATAAGTGGTAGTTGTTGGTGGGCGACAGTAGACACTCTCAAGTAGTCAGTCTGCTAGTTTACCACTTATACCATTAAAATACTATCAACAGTTAATATCTTTCGTCAAATTAATCCCCCCCTACAATGTGCTTTATAAATGAGGCAAAACCAGCTCACGGCAAAGTAACTTATTTTATTTCCTTTCAAGCTTCATTTAAATTGTATCGTTTCGCCACTTCGCTGCTCAGTTAAAAGGAATGTAAAAAATAAAAGAGCCATAAAATTGCTTTATCGCGAGCGAATCCGTGGCTGAAGCCAACTAATAATATTTAAAATATAAAATCTTCAGTTTAAATATGTGTTCTTCATAGCCGTTATGTTTTATTTGTAATAAAGATCGCCTGCCATTTGAGTTTTAATTGAATGCCTTAATTTGTTTCTTTGATCACTATATGGTGTTTATACCATGACAACACAAAACAAACATTGGACGCCTATAATTTTATAGACGATCATCTTAAGAGATCATTCATACGTCTCGATATACTGAGAAAGTTGTTAATGTGTCCAGAAAATTGTATCCAAGTCTTGGTCACTAACGTCTTTTCCACTGTCACTATAATGTTCCACCTGCACGCAAACGAATATAATAATTAGTTTCTTTTTATCAAACTGTTTTATAGAGTGACATTTAAGTGACTTAGAATTAATATTTTTAATCAAATTTTTTTATATTTATTTAGGAATGAACGTCGCTAGATATCCTCAAAAATAATGTTGCCATGCTTTAACGAAATTAAATAAATTTTGATACAACTAATTTAATTTCAAATAATTGTGGCGACTTCCTCACATTGGGGTAACTGCAAATCCTAAATCGCCCAATGTAAGTTCTCCCGTAATTAACGTACATACAACTTCCCAACATAAGCATGTGGCTGTGGTCAGCCAGGCATGAACTAGTCAAAAAGGATCTTCCTTTTGTTTTAGAGGGATGTATTACCCGTTTCTCCACTTGTATGCACCCTTTGTGCTTCACATAAATTTATTTCGTTTATAAAAAGAGACGGAAAGGAATACGACAAAAGGGAAGACAGGTAGGTGACAAGAGTGAAATAAAGGCTGACCGTGTCTACCGTAAAAGACAGTAAAATAATTATTGTATTGACTAGACACATTTTGGAATTTCTACCCCTAAGGATTATCCCCTTAGAGATTTCAATCCCTTAATAGAGGTTGAAAGTTTGTATGGAAGTTCGTAATTTTTTATGTTAGAAACATGACACTTTATCTTTGGGCTACTGATTAAAAATGAGTAGATATGTATTTAAGCGTTTCTCGGTATTCTACCCTTTAGAGGCTGAAATAGGGGTTGAAAGATTATATGGAAGTCCGTTATTTTTTAAGTTAGAAACATGAAACTTATCTTTGCGCCACTGATTAAAAATGAAAAGATACCTACGTATTTAAGCCTTTCTGGATTGGGTCTGTCTACTCCTAAAGGGGTGTAATAGGTGTTGACATTTCGTATTTAAGTTTGCCTGGAAGTCTGTCACTTTTAAAAGCTAGTAACCTGAAACTTTCATCGTCAGGCTTTTGATTACAAATAAATGAATACTTTTATCAGCATTCATGTGAATTCTACTCCTAAAGGGGTTAAATTGGGGGTCGAAATATTGTATGAAAATCCTAGTTAATGGGCTATTATTAAAAATAAATAAATACGTTTAAAAACTTGCATAGATTTTCATATATACTTACAGTTTTTAATTAAATATACATGCCGCGCGCAACAGCTAGTTGTGAATAAAAGCTCGCTGATGGGATTACTCTAACAACTTTTGATGTTTAGTTCACGCACATATAGACAGCAAGGCTCGGCTAGATTGAAACGGCAATTTGATTGAAATGCTCCTTTCATAGTGTTAAAATACGCACCGGGCTTGCAGTGCACTTTGTGAATTGAATGGATTGCTGTTGTATTTATTTATTCGTGTTCTTTAGTTATTGTAACTATCATATTCCCTAAGGCGTGTTCAAAATAGAAACTGAAAGGTCACAGAAGGGTTACTTAAAGGTATTATCTCTTTTCAACCCCCAAAGCAAAATTTTAAACAGTTTTATAGGTTTGACGTCGATCTCTCTCTCTCTCTCCTCTCTCTCTCTCTCTCTCTCTTTCTCTCTCTCTCTGTGTGTGTGTGTGTGTGTGTCTATCTGTATGTGGCATCATAACTCTCAAACGGATGGACCGATTTCGATAGAGTTTTTTTCTTGGTACTTCTTTAGCTATGTTTGGTTAATATTGGTCCACAAGTGTAAGAGTATCAACTTTTTTGCAAAATTGTGTAAGACCTTTGTGTATGAGAGAAAGCAGAGCTTATTAAATCACAGATAATAAATGATTCGTGATACACGTATAAATATAATATGAAACGGCAATATTAAAGGAATACAATCGCGTTTCACTCTGACATTAATGTATTAGTCATGATTTTAGGCACGAAGCGAGGTCACGGATTTGTAATAAACTAGAGATCGCCTGACGGACGCAATTCGACTGTTTTAAATGTCTTGTTTTATTTCATTGACCAATGTAACTAGAAACGGCAATCTATAGACGCTTGTTCCATGATCGTTCTAAATGTATACTGGAACCATATAGCTTTGTGTAACCGTTTTTACATATATTTCCGCATCTCTTGTGCATTTCAATTTAGTTTTCTAAATGTGCTGAAGGTATCTGTGAACGTGAACCTAAAAATTAAGACAAAAGGAAAAACAAAGCATTTTTTCACGTACACATTACATACGTACATTTACATACAATAAATTCTCACTTGTATCCACCCTTTGATGTTCTACGTCATTATGAAAAGTAAAGCTAATGCTTCGATTAAGATTTGCTCGGAGTGTGAACTAAACTAAAGTTTTGACTGACAACTTAAAGTTTCTCGGCAAATTTGCATAATTGGGGAGCAGTAGCAAAGTTTGTTGGTTGTTCACGTGTTTTGCTCTCGGTCACATAGTAACGGTTTTATACTAAAGCAAAATAGATTATTGTAGAACAACAATTTAGGCGAAGACCGTGCACGGATGACATTTTTGTCAATCTTTTTTAAATCTATTTAGGTACGAACTTCTAACGGCATGGAGGTTGTCTTCTGTGAAGTATTTTTAAAAGAAAAAATACTATATAAGAGAGTGTTTTTAGGGAAAACTGTCACGGTTGACTTTTGCTAACGTGTCTTTATAACACTTGTTTGGAGATCGGTTTTTGTTTTTGCGAAAGACGGTCCCCATTTCATGTCATCCACATTTTTTATATTTTTTATCATTAATTCCATCACGACGAAGACTTGAAGACTCGAAGACTTAGAATTGAAGACTTGAAATACTTGACATTGGCAGAAATAGCTGATCCGGCTGATTGCCATTCATCAAAAGAAGAAGAACACTTGTTTGGAGATCGTTCTTTGTTTTTGCGAAAGACGGTCCCCATTTCATGTCATCCGCATTTTTTATATTTTTTATCATTAATTCCATCACGACAAAGACTTGAAGTCTTGGAAGACTTAGAATTGAAGACATTAAATACTTGACATTGGCAGAAATAGCTGATCCGGCTGGTTGCCATATCATCAAAAGAAGAAGAAGAACACTTGTTTGGGAAAGACGGTCCCCATTTCATGTCATCCACATTTTTTATATTTTTTATCATTAATTCCATCACGACGAAGACTTGAAGACTCGAAGACTTAGAATTGAAGACTTGAAGACAGAAATAGCTGATCCGGCTGATTGCCATATCATCAAAAGAAGAAGAAGAACACTTGTTTGTATGTCGCTTAGTCTATAGCGCTCGCGTGCGCTGTAGTACGTAATATTTTTAAATTACTACAAAGAGGTAAGTAAGTACTAAATTATTAAGACCAATGTCATTCTCACTCTTATTATTACGATAGGAAAACTGTTCAAATGATATTTTTGGCGCTTTAAATTATATCATATATACAATTACTATTATTTTTAATTGACTTTATCTAGTAGAAATTAAAAACGATATATTTGACTGAATATTACTTTGTACACCTCTATATCTTCAATGTTATTTCAAAGATTTATTTTTTTAAATTCCTTGACCACAATAGCGTCTCCGTTTTTCAATTGCTGTAAGGAGTTAAAAAAACGCATAGTCAATAGAAGAAAGGCGAAGAAATATAAAGGAGTTGGTGAAAGATAGAGATAATTGGAAATGCAGTTTCTGCTTTTACTATAAGTACTAAAAGCTCGCTATTCTATTGCGAGGAGTATCTCAACAAAGCTTGTAGGCGGCTCAAATAAAAGCAGGAGCCTATGCTCACTCGTCTTCTTAAATACATAATACATACAGAACAGGTTTGTTTATCAAGGTCGTTTTATATTCTTAAACATTCCTTGACAAAATACCTTTCTAAATTAGTAAAATTAAAAAAAGTTACCTGAAATTTGGTCGATCGGCGAGTACAGGGGTGGTTCTTCCCCTCCCGGTTGCTGATGTTCAAGCAGGCGATGGCACGACTGTCTCATGAGCGCTCCCGACACTGACAAACAGATAAACGGAGCATTACAACGAAGGATGGCTGAAGAGGGTAACGCATTTGCAGCTATATGGAGTATCACTTTATACTGCTGGTACTGTAATCACAAGTTACAAAAACTATAACCCGACTAAGATTTGATATAATTGATGTAGCCTGTGCCCCTGGGGCTATTATTACGATTCTATTTCTATTCTACCTAATTCATTAAAACGGGTTCAGTAGCTTAGGCGCTACAGTGGAACATAAAAGAAATTTACCCTTACTTTTTTGTTTTACCGAAGTCGGGTAAAGAGTTAGAAAGCTATCACCTTTTATCTAACGTTTAAAGCAAACGCTAATTTGTAAGAGGAAGCATAAACACGGAGTAATTTACACAGCAAACGAGAATATATTAGAGCATTTCGATAGGCTTACGACTGTGTGAGCGAATGGATGTATTTGTAATGACCACACTAATGGCCCATTGTTCCACTAATTTATTAAATAGCCAACTTACCTATCTAGGCTTTATAGACAAATAGATTCATGGATATGTAACGTACGTACAAATATGTTTTGACTATCAAATATCCTCCCGACTAAATCTTTTGATATAAAGAAAACAAAAATTCGCTGTAGTTTTCGGTACTTATTTTTTTCAAAAACAAGTGCAAAGAACATGATTTTTCGACTGGAACAGACAAAACAATGTTAAGTATTGTACTATCCGTTCCATCGAATGTTTTGAGAATCTGCCTGTCATTCGAATGACTCGCTTGAAAATATATTTACTATTCTGTAAAAGTATTTTAACACTTTGAAGGAAATACAACAATGAGTATACGTAAAAGTTGTTAATGTAATTGTTAATGTGTGTTTAAATATAATATTACTTTTTGATGTTAAACTTGTCTACAATTCAGTATCAATTATCGTAACAAACACCTAAATATTAAATTACATACAAGTCTTGAATAGTATATGTTTAAAAAACGTGTATAGTCGGAGCCACTGTCGCTAAAGCAGATAATGTTTTGCTATTGGCGACTTCCTATTTCGAAGCCGACTTTGTCCTGTATTACAAACATTAATAATAACTTTGAGATGCCTGATACATGGCCGTCTGATTTTGAACTAATCAGATCCAGTACAATGGCAAACTATGTATATGCATACTATATCGCTTTTGATAATTTTGCCTATAGTAATGGGCTTTATAGATAACACATTATACTAACAAGTCTTTCAGTATCGTGTTCTAAGCGTAAAATTTTTAATTAAAACGTTTAAACTATCTGTTCTTGTGACTAAATAACGAACTACACTTCGTATACTTAAAAGAAAAGACAATTTTGTGTTGGTATGTAGTATTGAAAACGATACTGTAGCTTGACATATTGAAGTTTATAATTGAACCAGTTAACATTATGTGGAACAGTTGCTACTAGCGATTCTAATGTTTTAACGAGTCCAACAAAATTTGGCTTACTTATAATGATCTATGGTCTATGTCTAGCAGTGAACGTTTCTCGGCGCTCATGATTATAGTCTGAAGATGTAATCAGGTATTGGATAGCGCGTCCCTTTATAGAATGCTTCTTTTCAGTTCTCTATTTCAGAGTATTTTATTGTTACTGAATTAATATATAAATGTGAAGTTAAGACTGAAATAAGGTACAAAAGAAGCGAACTTAATCTACACACTCTTGAAGGATGATGTCAGTTTTAGCCGTTTTCAATCTCGCCTGATATTAAATATTAAAACTTTATTAAACAAGCTCCGGATATGCGAACTACAGGTATAAAGAATTCATTATGAGACTATCGCGAGATCCTAACAAACACAACAATATGATGATTTGTTCTTATTAGCACATCATTTATTATTATTCTCTTTATTACTGATATACATATTAATCACATTTTTAAATACATAAAAAAAACTAATATATATTTAAAAATATAAAAATTAGTAGACCACCGACTTCGGGTACAGGGACCAAGAAACCGGTGATTAGGGCTCCAAAGAAAGGAACCTCCTGACAATACGAGCCGTTTCAAGAAGGANTGCGGTGCACATTACCACCGGTAGCGAGGACCCTGTTCGAGGTCAGTGGTCCTCGGGATCCCAAGCTGATCGGCGGCCGGCCTCTCCCCTGCCGACGTACAGGTGTTGGTGACGTCGGCGGAGAGAAAAACTCGTCGCTGGAAGATGAGCTCAACGCCTCTACAACAGCCGAAACTTCTACCGTTGTTTCTAGGGGTGGTGAGGCGGAGCATAGCGAGTCCGGGGATGATGCTTGTGCTCTAAGCCTAGCTCTTGTTAGAATTTTGGAATTTCTTGGTAATATTAATTTTACGGCTTGACGTTTGAGATGTCATGTCTAACATCATAGATGTTTCGTTATAAATTGCATTATTTTTGTATTTTTATCTTGTTTTAGTGCCAATGATTCATTTTAAATATATATTGAAACTTGTTTCGATTGATTTTTGGTGTTGGGAAGTATTTAATATTGAGGAAATGAAATAAATTATTGAGAAATATTATTAGAAATTCCACACGCTTTCAGTGTTGCCATTATTATTATGATTTCAAACGTGCTGAGTTTAAAAGACAAAAGATAACGTTTTAAATAATAATAAATAATAATAATTATTATTAATTATTATTATTTAAAGTAATTATTTTATTATTTTCATTAACGTAATTCTCGTGTCACGTTGTTGCTTATCTTGAACTCCGAAAGTATCAAACCAATTTACAGGTTTTTTGAATGTGTGTTTTGCTGATATGTCTAAGATAAAATAGTTAACATCACGCCAATGCATAATTAGACCAATAGCAACGGAGTACGATTGAAAAGATTCGCAGATGAAGTAATGTGGGTCAGCAGTATATGATAAATGCGAAAGTAATACGCAGCACATATTTTGATGATCAACTCTATATACTTTTGAGGTGTTTTTTTTCATTTTATATAAAAGAGCTAACAAATGGATGAGAAAACATAAAAGTTCATTCTTTGTACATTTCTACTGTATTAGTGAAAAAAATCGATAAATGTAATCTCCTTTGTGCTATATGATCGCTTTGAAGTGTCAAACAAAACTTAAGTAGAACATCATCGTATCAAAAGGTCTTCAGATCTATTTTGAGTGAGACACAAAATTTCTATAGAGGTAGTTTATGAACGTGCTTATAGATATTTGAAGTCGGGCTTTTTTATGATAAAAGGCCTTGTCTTAAACTGTGAGTATTGTGTAGAGCTTCACAAATCTTTCAAAGTGATCCAGTACAAGCGTATGATAATCAAAATAGAATTGTTTCAGAGCACGAAATCTGTAATTCTATGTATATGATGAGCTTGTGCATGATGAATGAACAAGATAGTCCTCGACCCGATAGAAGCCGGATCGTCATATTAATAACCAGCATTGATTACAGACTGAACACAATAGATATCGTAACACAGGAGGACTAATTTTACGCAAGGTAATCAATAT
Organism: Hyphantria cunea; assembly: GCA_003709505.1. NCBI lineage: Eukaryota > Metazoa > Arthropoda > Insecta > Lepidoptera > Erebidae > Hyphantria > Hyphantria cunea. The sequence goes on along the minus strand of PKRV01001685.1, from coordinate 155,160 downwards.
TGCAATCTGAGTAAGCATCTCGATAGTATTGTGTTTACTGTGGTGTACAGGCTTTAGGATGTTTTAGACGAAAATCTACAAAATTTGATTTTAGTTCGGAACAGTTTCACCACTTGCTATGATAGATTAATGTCAAAAATGTACAGATTTCAGTTTAAAAATTCTTAGATAGAGACACGCATATATTTATTAGCAACATATATCTATCAAATAATGTTATATTTCATAAACTCCTCCTTGTGTCGTTATCCTCAATTCTGAGGGTCGTGACATCTATTAACCTCTGATAACTCGCCACTTGTTTCTATCTTGAACAGTGTGAAGGGCAGCATGGATCGTAGCGCTTAGAGTATGGTAGTGAAATTTTATGAAGACCTGGTGAAATTGGCCCTCTTTAATATTACTACCACTGTACCGTACTACTACTCCAATTCTGTGATTGTACTGACTGTCACACCAAGGACTCAGAGATTCAATGTTAAGCGAATATTTCGTTAATTTTTTAAAAAGCGAATGGAGTTATTTGATAGCTTCCCTCCCGTATTCCCCTGTTACTTTTGAGGTGCATGTATCCATGGAAGATGGTAGTCACTTATCATCCGCCAAACCGATCGCTTAATTCTCTATATTCTTCTTCTTTTGGGATTTTTCTTCTTTGATAATTTTGGGAAATTCAGACGATTTTACCTTAATTTCAGTTTAACCACGGAGCGACTGGGATCGGACCTCCATAACTCTGAAGGCGAACTGAATTCGGAGGTTGAACTAGTTCTCAGTATATTTGAGGACACTGACTTTCCAAGAACCATTGCCATTGTTGTTTTTGACAATCGCGACCGACAGTTTAACGTGCTCCCCGAGGCACGGGTGGGAAACACAGTTAAACTTCTACACTTCGGGCTATTGAGAATTTTTTGTAAGAAAAACCTGGTCCTACCGGGAATCAAACCCAAAATCTTTGACTACTTACGTTGCCACTAGACCAACGAGGCTGCTTTAATTTGGCTCTCTATGTCACAGAAACAAAACATAGCCCTTAACTCATCTCATAATTATATCTTTTTTAAAGGTATCGAACCCTTCACGTTTAGCTTGACAGGTAAGATCTCTAAAAAAGGCTAAGAGGCTATTTGAACGCTTTATTATCTAATAGTAGGTACAGTTTAATAATAGGAACTCTCTAATAAAAAGACGTCTTAATATTTTTCGCTTCATTGATCACATAACAGTCGAAAAGAACTTCGAATTGTCTATTTCATAACAATGAATAAAGTCAACCAAAATAAAATATTATATTTCACATTTTACCTTAAATATTCTGTCTTCTGAATGAGAAAGTACATTTAAATGATGTGACAGCTGTGTACTGTGTGATTTAATGATATAATCTTAAATTTTTCTAACGTGGAAAAAATTTGTTTGAAATAATTTTTCACAAATTTATCATACTTAATGTAAATACATCATACTGTTGTTAACCTTTTCTTAAACATATCTAGGGTTGACGCAACTTTTATTCTAGAATATCATTCTTTAGTTCACTGCTTACTACCTCCCCAGTCATATCCTCTTTTTAGCAGTCCATCCATGCTTTCTTCTAGTCATTCTCTACTCTTGCATCCGTCAACATTCATAAATATTTTGGCAAATAAGAGAAATGAATAATGTATTTAATTTAGAGTGTTATTTGTAATACAGGTTTCAGCGCTCTGTCATTTTGATATTTTCCGTAGTCACAAATGTAGTTGCGTCTTTGTAAAAAACCCACAAAACAAGCAGTATAAATATAATATAGTTATGAATAAAAGAATGTACTTTACCTGTAATCTAGTTATTGTCATTTGACTAAGACTGTGGGCAGTCTAAACGGCAACATTGTTTCTGTAACAAAAAGAAAATTTTTTATTAATGATAATAATCATTACAATCTATTACCAGTCAGCACTTTACTACAGATCCTTTTTTATTGGTTGTGTGCAGTAGTTACTCTGCTGTCGTAAGCATATGTTATTCCTTAATAAATACTGTATACAATACGTATATAGTTATTCTAATTTAACTAATACTTTCAGATAATATTTCTTCTCTTCAGTTTATTAAATTAATGTAGATAAACAAGCAGCTGTATGAAAATATTGTATTGTATTGTATTTATTCTTAGTTGTACTCATTGAAAGTACAAGTATGAAAGAAATACAAGGAAGTGTTACGTACAAAAGGCGTGCTTAACCCAACATTGAGTTTTCTGCCAGCAAACCCTGAGTGAACAGAGGATAGTGGAGAAATGTAAGGGCATAGTCATGCGTACTTAAAAGAAACGAATATAATAAAAAATAAAAAGGTAATAATAGTGATTTATAGACATTGATTTTATATCTACAGTTGAATACATTATGCATATTAGTACACACATACGATATTTATTTGTAAATACATACATATATATATACATATAATCACATACATACGTATATACATAAATATAAATACATATGATAAAATAACGGTCTAGTTACATAAATATGTACATTAAATTTATAAATATCAAATCAAATCACATCAACCGCCTTTAACAGTCCGCTTTTTAACCTTTCCTTAAAAAGGAGCCCCACTCTGGACAGACGAATTGGTAAATGGGCAATTTTAATTTGTCAAATTTACATATAGCCTTTGCTACTCTGACAAAATTAATCTAACGATGCATCAAACGGCGAATTTCATTAAGCCGTTTCGGCTACAGAGGCATGCCAAAAAATATACATATAAACAATCTTAACTCATAGCCGTCATTCTTTACAGTCGGCTGAATATGGTGACCATGTGCCATTTGTTACCTGCATTATATATGATTTTATCATACAACTACTAAACTATTAGTCCGTGTGGTAAGGGATCAAGAAAACCGAGTTTCACCCCCCCCCCCCCCTATTTAGCCCGTGGGTGTCGTAAGGGATGACTATGGCAGTAAAATACGCAAGATAATATCACTGCCAAGAGGAGGAAAACTTGAAAGAAACAATGTACAATTCCATCTGACCAGCGAGGTGTATAGATAGGCCAAACCTTCTTGCCATGGAGAGGTGTATGTCCAGCTTTTTTAAATTAAGGCTGTTGTATGACTAAACTATTAATGTTGTTGTTATAAATCCAGTTACAATCAGCCGTTGGAGAGCCTCGCCGGCTCGACCAGAGTGATACCATGCATATACCTTACAGAAAACTGGTGTAAAACAGTATTTGCGCTGTGTTTCTCCGAGTGAGTGAGGGTATTGTAGGCCCATACCCCAACCCATTCCCCCATCCTCCTCCCCATTCCCAAACGCCGTCAATACACTTGTGATGCTTTTGGTGTTGCAGGTGTCTATGTGCGGCGGTAATCGCTTACCATCAGGCGATACGTCTGCCTGCTTGCCCCCTATGCCTGATAAAAAAATGCGAACGAAGGAACATGAAATTTGACACAGTTAAAGTTTATAGATAAGTTAGTAAGTTGCCCGTTTGCCAACTATTCTGTTAAAAAATACACAGTACCGTGTCGGATGTCAGTTTGATTCAAACCTCTCTAAAAAGTTTCAATTCTAGTTTCAATTATTGGTCAACTGGGGTATTGGTCAATAGTCCCTGACAACATCTGAAGAGGCTTGCGTTAGCCAATAGAGATGATCTGAGAGCTTGATGCGGAAGGGTTGTTGAAAAGGAATGCAGGTCGGTAGCCCGTCGTTAAGAACACTTATTTTTGATATCAAGAATTACTGGATATTTTTTACTTTTTAAACTCTAGATACGATTGTTAATTTTTATTCAAAACTCTGATTTTCTTAAAACATAAACCAAGCTATGTTGTGTAGGGGAATAAAGTACTTACTGTTTCCTTTAATACAACTTATGATTTCAAGATCACAAAAAAAATTAAATCTCAGTTTCTGCTTCTATGTTGATCTTGAAATTAGGTTCAAGAATTTTGTAACTTTCTTTTGGATTATAGAAAACTATAGGAATTGCAGCGTTTTAAATTTCTCGAGTTTATTTTCTTAACGTTTGACTTTCTAGAAACGTAACAGTTGAAAAGACTTTGTTGTAGTTCTATTGAATAAATTTCGTTCCTTGAATTCGTATTTAACTTTGTGAATTGAATACTAGGCAGCAAATATTAATATTTCGTTATTTGACTTTAAATCACTTACTGACGTAACGAGATCTTGGTCAGTTGGGCATTTAAGAAGAGTTGTGGACGTTTATACCCACTACTGGTGACCATCAAGACCTGCATATATAGGGTCTATCAGTATGAAAATCCGAAAATATACTGCCGATCTAGTCAATAGGGTATTTCCGTCCCCGTAAGCGACTTGTGTGTAAGACCTGGTAAAAGTGAAACAGGCTCAAACTTTTTTTAACAACCCCCGTGTTAAGTATGTATTCTGTGTCTTCAGGGACTTTAGAAACATATAAGAAACGGACACAAAGCATACTCAGATTTAGAAACTCAATTTGTGAATCACACGAAGTATTGTCCCATGTGGAGTTGGAATCCTTAATTTAAATGACTTAGCGCGGTAGAGGGCGGCTGCGAGTCGACCGCGTAAACCACAGCGCCTACCGCGTAGTCGTCACTTGTGATCCACCCATATGCTGAGGATATTACCAGGCGAGAATGACATACAATTTTGGAGAGTGCAGTTGCGAATTATTATTGTAAAAATTCACGTTCACCAAAATTAAATATAATTGTTTAACCAAATATCGCAATAATGGTTTGACAATAGCAAAAATGAGCAAACATTGGTATTGAATAAAACACCGTTTCATTTTGATGTTTAATAACGAACAACAAACTCGACATGACAGCCTAATGCGTATTGACTATGCACAGGTTAATTATTTACCGATTCTATGTAACCTTGTATTAATATACTCTGTTATGGTTTAATATTGGTGAGTACATTATAATTTTTGATTGGGCCGGGAGGTTTAATACGTTAATATAAGCATATTTAAACATGTGGTTCATTGTGAAATTAATCAATATATTATCGGTATTAAAATAGAAACTCACAATACACTTATAGTATATATATTTTTTAAGGTATAGGTGGTAAACGAACAGATGTATCGTCTGATGGTAAGCGATTACCGCCGTCCATGGACACCCGCAACACCAGAGGCGTCACAAGTGCGTTGCCGGCCCTTTAATATATAATATTTAATCAATAATAATATTAATACAGCTTAATTTAACGATGGAATATTTTCATATAGTTATAGTATATATTATAGTTTTTATTTTGGACACTACCCGAACTGGGTCTAAATCCTGTGCCTGATTAAAAACAAACATGAAACAGAGACAAACTTGGTACCAAAGGCCCGCGGTGATCGCTTAAGCCACTGCGCCATCCGTGCATTTAATAATAACTTTTTTGGTATTTCTGCTTATTTTAACGTTGGCAATTGTTTAAACGTAGGTAGTGTAGGTAATTTTATCTTAGTATCGCACAGATTGTGCACAAAACTAGTGTTCGTGAGACTTGCTTTACTGTGTGAATATCTTAAAACGATCTATGTCCATTCCGAAAGTACACAAATTGACTGCCTCGGTGGTGCAGTAGAAGCATGTGCGACTGCTGTGCTTGAAGTCTCGAGTTTGTGTGTTTTCTATGTATAATAAGAATGCATTTCCAAAAAAAGTATATACATATTTATATCAGTTGTCTAATACCCATAATACATATACCATAACATCACATACTTTAATAGTGCATTAATGGACGAAGGCATCTGCTTAGAAAGGAGGCATTGGCTTACTATACCGTACATCATCATCACCATCATCATCAGCCTATCGCAGTCCACTGCTGGACATAGGCCTCTCCAATTTCACGCCACTTAGTTCGATCTATGGCTTCTCGCATCCAGCTCCTGCCAGCCGTCTTGCGCAAATCATCGCTCCACCTGGCCTGTGGATCGTCCTACACTACGTTTGCCGAGACGCGGTCTCCACTCAAGAACTCGTTTACTCCAATGGTTATCGGTTCTTCGGCAAATGTGGCCAGCCCACTGCCACTTCAGCTTGCTAATCCTGTGGACTACGTCGATCACCCTGGTTCTTTGTCGGATCACGTCGTTTCTGATGCGATCCCTTAGAGAAACGCCGAGCATAGCTCTCTCCATAGCACGCTGAGCGACTTTGAACTTATGGACCAGTCGAACCGTAAGTGTCCACGTTTTGGCTCCGTATGTCATTACGGGTAGGACGCACGCATTGAAGACTTTCGTCTTTAGGCACTATGGGATCGACGATGAGAAGACCCGACGAAGTTTCCCAAACGCTGCCCAACCTAGCTGGACTCTCCTGTTCACCTCGTCCTCAAAGTTGTTTCTACCTAACTACAAAGTCTGCCCGAGGTATAATATTTTTGAACAACTTCGAGAACGGCACCGTGCACTGCAACCGGTTCCGGTAGTACATGTTCATTGAACATGACCTTGGTCTTGTCCCAGTTCATCCGTAAGCCGATGCGCATAGAAGAGTCAGCCAGGTCGTTCAGCATCTGTTGTAGCTCCAGGACGTACAGATTGTTACAAAATAAATAGGTAATAAATAATGTATTAACGTATTTATATGTGCTCATTGGTGGTACAATTATATTTTAACAATTTTTGCAAAACACTAAACAAATTGATTTAAATTAATCCACTAGGTCAATGTCTCTCAAATGGACAAACACTTGAAATTTTGAAATTTATGTTAAAATACAATATAATTTATTATTAACTACAATATATAACAGCACAATTGTACATATTATGGTGAGAAAATTATATACTATACATTATAATAGTGAAATAAATGTAGGCGGTATCAAAAAAAAAAACAAGAGAAGAATATAGTGAATATTACAGAGGTTGGTGACAATTGTACTCAATCATTGAATTAATTAGAGACCAATGTCGACTATGCCCAAAAAAGACAATCTACAAAAATAATCAAACCAAGAAAGTGGAATTTTCGACCGTCAAATCGAACCCCTCTCCATGAGCACTGGTTTGTCAGACTAAATTCTCATTTTACAAACATGACCGTTAATAGAAAACTAACTAATATAGGGAAATGACCTCTCTGAATGATAAGTCACGTGATTTATTTTTAATTTGTTAAAAGAGAATAGAGGCTTCAGCGATTTTAGAAAGATAATCGTCACGAAACACTTGCTTTTTGACTCAGGAGGCAGGTCAATTACAAAACATCAGTATTCACATAGCATCGTGTAGTTTTATAACAACATACTGCTTCACAGCCGAGTCCTTAGAGGCAAGGATTTTCACACGAAAGGGAGAAAGGGAATTCCGTATAATGTTAAATCGGCTTAGTCTGTATCTGATAATTATAAGGAGATATAAATCAAACACGACCGTCTATTGAAAGAAACCAATGAAACATCCTAATCGCTTTTATTGAAGTAATAATGAAAATATAATTATGCAGGTACAAAAATAGGAAATTAGCGGCAGCCGTACGGCGTATACTGTTAGCCGATTTGAAGAATAATAAAAAATATTATTCCATTTTTCACTTTCTATCATCAAATTAGACTAAGCCTATGAAATTATTATTGAGGTTAAAAGGAAATATTTCTTTTAAGACGATTTTGTGTTTTTTCGACTGCTGTCTTGCGGCTCGACTTTTAAATGAACAAATATTTTTGCCTACAGATCATGTTGTACTAAAATGATCAAGGGTAGACGTGTCTACATAATGTAATTACATCACTTTTCTTTTTAAAATCATTTCACTAAGGAACAATCTTTAGTAATTAGCTGCATACATAAGCAACAATTTTGCAAACAATATACAAGTTTAGAGACATCTACATGGTCACGAAATTAGTAATAATCGGTTAATCATTGTTATAGTGTTTATAAAAAGTTATTATTAAAAGCAATCGGCCTGTTGACCTATTAGTAAGTGGTCTAACAGAAAGAGAATACAAGAAAGGATTAATTGACGCAATCTTGTACAATTTATAATGTGAGACGAAGACATCGACTTGTTTAGCAAAGCATCAAGTCAGCCGTGTAGTGTGGCTCCGTGAAAGAAATACAACGTGACTTGATAAGCAACTTTCTTAACACAAAGTAATAATTAAGTGGAACTTATGGATGTTCCGGTGTACATACGACGGGTTAGAAAAGTAAGCTCCGTGGACTCTATACAGTTGAAAATACCTTGTTTGAAGTTCTCACCAAAGTAGAAGCACAATTTAATCATAATCTAAACATGAACATCAAACTTGTATTAAAGAGAAAATTCAGGTAAAAAAATGTGAAAGTTTTTTTTGGACTAAGACCAAGTTCTTGCCACATGAAAAGTACTAACGTTATCAGGAAAAAAGATGAAGTGAGTTCCTAAATATTATTATGAAGTTTTTAAACGAAGTTGCGTCATTGGTCTATTTAAATATGTTATAGATCAACCAATCGTCGTCCGATACAGAACGAAGGTCTCTCCCAAGGATTGCCAACTGTTCCAGTCTTGGGCAGTCGGCCATCCGCTGCCAGATACTGTATACAACTCGTCGGTGTATTGTGTCGCAAGACGCCCTACACTACATTTTGAATCCACCGATCATCGGTTCGTCTGGAAACATGAGCGGCCCATTACCACTTCTGCGAACTAATGCTCTATGCGTCGTTCCAAATTCTGTCGGAAAAAGAAATATCCAGCATCGCACGCTCCACCGCACGTCGAGCCAACTTTTCGTGGACAAGTCCAACGATGAGTGTACACCGCCCAGTCCAGACAAATTCCTCTATCCATCTACCAATTGAAGATGAGCCGGCAGAGTTGTAAAGATTGGCCAAATTGGATGTATTCCTGCACACAACACACAACACAAATTATCTGCAGGATTACTATGTCCCCGTCCGGTCAAAGGGCCTGGCACCCGTCTGATCAAAGGGCCTGGCGGGCCTCTCCCGCTGCAAAGCTCAACTCGTGAGTCTGCAGCGACTGATTGCCATACGGGTCGCACGCGTTTACCGTATGATTTCATACGTGGTAGCGTTGGTACTGGCACGTTCTCCGCCCTTCGAAATTCTGTCCGACATGGACACGATGGTCTAAGACCAAATTCGTTCATTCAATTCCAACATTACATTACAGTACATTTATTTTATGTATTAATGGGTTAAAAAGGTCCAAAACGACGTAAGTCAATCATCAAACGCATCTTAGCCCTATTAGCGAAGCCTTTCGAATTTGCATAAAGCTTTCATCTTTTACTAAAACATAATTAAATAACACAACAACAATTTGATATTTAATGAGAATTTTACTCAAGTGTCCTGAGTCAAGTCTGCAGAGTAATTGCCTCTAAACGATCATATTGCAATATATTAATATTATTACTTCAGAGTTAGTTGAACTTTGTTGAGACCAGAGTATGTTTCACCTATGCAACCTGCTCGGGACATTGCACTTCGATATCTTTGACAACATCGAAGAACATGAACTATTCAATTAAAGTGAGCCTTTGATGTGGCTTATTTATTAATGGTAGGTGAAGTTACCGCCAGGATAGCGGTAACTATCACCGTATCCTAAGGAAGTTTGTTATATTGAGAAATAGTTACACCTCACACGTTGCCGACTTTGCAAAATCTGTACCGTACTTTTTTCTAGGTTTCTTATCTTTCTTTTTAGTTTTTAATCTGATAAAATATACCCTAGTAGAGATTTCTTCCTAGTTTTAATGAGTTTGTGGTAAAATATTTTTTCTATTCCTTAGGTAGGAAGTATGACAGATGAGCTATATAGAAAAGTAATAATACACCTTTGTGTGTAAAAAATAGGTATATGAAATAACAGTAAATGGACAGCCTTATGGCTGGCCTATTTCCGATGAGGACAGGTTGAAAGGAATGACAGTGACCCTTTATGTATCGATTCAATAACCGTAATATAATCAGAATCTAATTATAAGCTATCTAAGTGACAAATAGGCATTTATTAAGTTGTCTTGATAGACCATGAAAACATACAATGGCACCTGTATCTTGGAGGAGTTTGGAAAATCGTATTAAATACCCTAAATTGGAAAAAAATAATCCTATTAGTATAACGGGTAATTATACTGTCGTTTATCGAATTTTTAAGTGTTAGAGATTAAAGACACACACATATTATGTAAAGTTCAGTAAGGAGGAAAATGATATAGCTTATTGGATGGACTGTTAATCGCGTCAGTCGCATAGTTGTGACTCTGTCTGATATCGAGAAGTTCGGATCTTCTAATAACTAATATATTTTATGTCAGAATGTTATATATGAGTTATATATGAATATGTTTAACTATCCGAACTCCACAAGTTCCGTATTGTTAACAAGTGATTGTTGCAGTTAAATTCCCACTTAGGTGGAAATTCCACGTCTTTTTGAACCGATTTGAATGAAATTTGGTGTTTGGTGGGCTCGTTGTATTACACCTAGATAACATATCTATTTTAAAGTAGGTTGATTTAACTTTTCTAAATATTGTAATAGAGTTTACAAAAAGCGCGTGAAGTAACCTAAACAGTTCTGTTTTAGATACAAACGCCTTAACGACAGTTTGAAACTGAATTATTGACAATAATACAAAAGAGTTACATCACAACATCATGCGCTTTCAAGGAACTTTCTTCCTCGCACAACAAAAGTGTGGAATGAATTGTCGCTTGCGGTATTGCCGGACCAATACGACCTTCAAACCTTCAAGAAAAGAGCGTACTCCTTCTTAAAAGGCCGGTAACGCACTTGTGACGCCTCTGGTGTTGCGGTGTCCATGAGCGGCGGCATCGCTAACCATCAGGCTATCCGTCTGCTCGTTTATCTACTATACCATAAGAAAAGAACATGTTTTGCCTCAATACTTACACGTATTTAATTAAAATTTCCAGTTGACCAAAAATATCATGTTTCCGGTCAAGTGGAAGTTATTCGTATCAATAATTCGGCTTAAAACCTTTTGGTATTCACATTCATTAATATTTATGTGGTAGTCGTCGAACCTCAATGGAATTTAGTGATGATTAAAATTTGCAAGATTGTGAATACTTTTACGAATATGATAATATTAATGGGTACATTATTTATACATAAATATAGTATCTCTTTTAGATGAGTTCTGATGCCTACTGCTAATATGAAATATTGATGTTACTATATTGCTTTTGGCATTAAATTTTAATATTGCAGTATAGAATTCTTTAACTCATAAAAAGTCAAAACTTAGTACTTTCCTAGTCGACAGTTAAAGAAGTAGTGTAAGTGTGTGTGTGTCATTGATGTGCTAAATACTCACTGTATGCCAGTACGAATCATCACAAGATCGTTTTCATTTTTTTATAAAATTGTGTCGTTCGATATTAGACGAGGTAAAGGTAAAGGACGCAGACAGACATCGTGCTAGATCAAATCCCTTAGTTTAAAAGAAGCTATTTAATGGCCAATGGTACCAGAAGGAGAGCGTAGACACTTCCAAAATCCTTCACGTAATAATAACAACATCTCACAAAAATCAGAAGAAGGGTTCGACCTAGTAATTTTGATAGAATATTTCTAAATATTTATGTTTATAGTATCTATAGGTGTAATGTCTTATAATCCATCAATTAAGGGTTAATTACTAGATAATATGATGGCACAAATACATTACTTATGGCATTATACGAAACAGGTCTACGAATCTAATTTCACAACTAACAATACCAAATCCGAATGATGGCGGTTAACCTATATCGAATCAATATCGAATGACAGCCTAATGAAGTGTCAAAATTAGTCATTCAACCGATCTTAATCAACAATTAAGGATAATTTACCTCGTTAGGGACTAACTAACTTATTTCTGAATACTGCATAATACAAGGTTGTGAATAAATTAAATTGTGAGGTAGAAGTTTAGATTTGAAATTCATTTTATGTGAAAAGGCTTTAATGATTTGACCAGTTACCTCCGACGGCGTCACACTCAAGTAGCGACACTGAGTGCGAGGCCTGACAACTACGCGGCAGGACATTTCGCTCTTTGAAAGCGACCCCCCGTTGGTCTCAACGTTAATCAGGCACCCCGGAATACACGTTAGTTAAGCGAAATATTTTCTCAGCATAATATGAAATAATATATTTTGATGCAGTTTTCAGAATGCTTTCAGTATTGCTTTTTAAGTATACATACTTGAAAAGCTTTATAACAATTATTTCCATTCAAAAATAATGTTACTTAACACAAAACTTTAAGAAATATCATAAAATGTTACTTTTACACCAGTGCTAAGCCGAGCAGAATAGCTTTGTCCGAAGTAAAATAAATGATATACAAAAATAATGAATACAATTTTCTACAAATAGGTAAGATCGGTATTGGACATATAATCGCCCGTTTCCAAGTAGTTGAGCTTTGTGAGAAGAAATCGGACAAAGAAACTCACGGCACTTTTTTAATATCCCAAATAGATACAGTATTTAGTGCTCTTACTGTTAAGTTATACTGTTTGGTTTAGACTTAAAGAAAGGTACTTAAGCGTATTAAATTTTATGTATAAAAATTATAAAAGATAGAAATGAAACCAATTAAAAAGAAGTACATAAAACATAGGATGAGAAGAGTATTAAACTTTAAAATTTAATTCAACATTCGTTTTCGTAAATTTGGCGCGAATTACCGAAAACACATGACAAATGCCTACACACGTACATATATTTAAGTATTTTACGTACTCACTTTTATTAAAAATTTAATAAAGTGTGCTGTATTGAGATGAGTGGTACATGACGTTTATTTTTGGTAAATATCAGGAGAAGGTTAGAAAAACGACTATTTAAAATGTAATAGCTATATATTTATTATACTATTGGCTGATCAACGCAACTTATCTGCGTGTTTTTTCAATCATGCTTGGCTCCTATTAGTATGAGCGTGATGTTAGCTATCCCATCTTGTGCACGACACCAAAAAATACATTTAAAAAACGTAAAAGTACTCTAAAACTATGGTTTTAGAATTCATCGTGAGAAACAACGTGACATGAAAATTATAACAGACCAACAGAAATTTAGCAGAGATAACAATCTGATGAGTAGAAACAGATAGGAGACAGCAAGTAGCACACACTTTATTATTTTTGATGTTATGTAAATACTGTTTATGAATATCAACCTGTAAGGCTACAGGTTGATATTCATAAATTAAGACTTAAAACTATACTATATATACTAAATAACTTCAAAGAAGAAACAAATAAATTGAAATATTGAGCTATTCAAAGTCCAATAAGCTTTTGCTGGCAGCGATGAAAACCTAAGTGAATCGGGTAATTAAACTCCTCAATCGTGACTTTCAGCTAAGAGTAAGAAGAGTAGTAATTAAAAGAAAAATAATAAAACGCAATCAACTCTCTCTGTATGATCTCCATTAGACTTTCAGTATTTATGGTGACCCAAAAAAGGCTCCAATACAAGTCTTCTTTCCCTTTTCTTTTTTTGTTGACTTCTTTATCATTGTCGCAATTTAACTGCTCGCATTTACTTATTGATAAACGATCTATCTATAATAATAAAAATAAATTACCGAAATGTATGTATGCGCATAATTTCCGATCGACTCCACCGAATTGGATAATTATTACTTTTATGTGTTTGTTACAGTCAGGACAAGGTTTTATTTTAGTTCGAATTCTACCACTTTACTACCCTACTACTGTAGAAACTAAAGCGCGTATAAATACTAGTCCCCAACCCGCACTTGGCTAGCGTGGGGACGTATGTCCTTAACCCTCTCCTGAGAGGAGACCCGAGCCCAGCAGTGGGACATTATGGGTTGCTGATGATATTGATGTATAAATACTAAAAAGAAAATGTTTACGAAAAAGCAAGGCGATGTGAAATTTGTGGGGACAGCTAGTTGTGAATGCTTACAATATCAAATTTAACTTGGTTAAAGTTTAAATACGTATAATATTGGACCTCCAGTTATTTTTGGAACAGTATATAGCTTAGACGTCAGTGAAATGTTGTTAAAACGCAACAAAATCGAATCGTTAGCTATAATAGAAATGATTGTCGTCAAAGACGGGTGATCGTCAATAAGCGAAACTTAACATTGTACGAAACTTGCACCGTCCGAACACTTTTTGTTTCGGTCTTGGCAAAATTCCTTTGACGTTAAAAATTGTCTTACCGAAGTGCCGCTGAAAATTTCTAGACCAAGTTTTTCAAAGATAAAACACAGAAGTTCCAAAGATTTATGGAACAGTGTAAGTTATGGTCTGAATGTAATTTATTAATTTTTATTTCAATAAAAAACCTTATAACTTTAAAATTAGTCTAAAAATAATATATTTCAGTTTCTTCTGAATGTTTACTGATCGGGCAAACACAATTTAAAACAGTACTATTTATTATCTAACTTTATGTAGTATTTTCATTATTATTAATTTGATTAGTATTGAAAAATCTCCACAAATGTGCTAATATATATACACTTAACACAGAAATTATCATTCACTTGCAATACATTATCCATTCATTACAGCTTAGCAGTCAATATAATCAAGCGCTCCACAATTTCAAGAAACTACACTAAAGAAAATCTTTCTACATTTATTTGAATTTAGTCATAAAATAATTTACTACATTATTTTAATATCCTATTAGTCTAATAATTTTTTGAGTCACTAATGGAAACTGCCTAATAATATAGTTAATTCAGTTTTAAACCAATATTTGAAATTAAAATGTCTATATAAAAAACTATTGGTAAAATAAATAAAGCGACATACCTATTTGAGAGTGAAACAATAATTTCTCTCCCGACACTATTTGACGGAATCGGGAACCGCACGTTAAAACCGCGGGCGGCAGGCAGATACCAAGTCGACGATGGCAGCGTGCGCGAGAACTTCGTGAATGCGAGGTCCTCAGCTCCCACTAATTGGCGTCTGTAGCCGGGGTTGGCGCATGCGCGCTACAGACGCCTCTACCTATCACCCTGCACTCGCTTCTATATCTAAAACCAATCTTTGAGGACGTATACGTATATGTTGTGATTTTAGTGATATTAAAATTTAAGTGGAATATCCAGTAATGACTGTTTTCAATTTCAGTTTATGAATGTTTGTATGTTTTTTTGCATTCGAATTTATAGAAAAAGCTACCAAGGTATTCTTTTCTTTACAGATTTATTTGACTGTACATTGAAGATTGGTATTCTTTTCTTATGAACAGACAGTATCTTTACCACCAAAATTGGAATTTTAGTAGAAATAACTAAAGTATTTTTTCAAGGTTAACATAATTTTACGATTTTACAATTATAAAACCAATACAAATACTGCAGACTATAGAAGACATTATACGCTAAGCAATGAGCTGACATGAATTTTAAAATCTATATTTTATTGTTTGTTTTAAAATTGTTGCACCCACGTAACAACCGATATTACCGTTGCCGTATTCTCGATAGCACTTATGGGGCTATATAAATATATATAGCCACATTATTTGTATTATATATATATCTTCTTCACTAGGGTTTGAGCATAGAAAAAGTCTATTTTACGAGATTTACAATGTCCTCCCCTTTGTGTTAAATAAAAAGTTACTGGCTGGTTGGAAATTCAAACTCAAACATCAAACTCCTGGTCGCCGTTCAACGAATTTAATACTCGTGAAATTAATGGTTGTTCAAACCCTCGTATCGCCATCAACTCCCAGTTTCAGCATAAAACATTTTCTGTTAATGTGATTTTGTATAGCTCACAGTCAACACACAACATTTTTGCAGGTTTGTTCGTTAGCGCACTACAATGGACAACCGCTGATATAATTTACATGTTTTTATCTTTCAGTGAAATGATGTGTGTGTGAAAATATTATTACTATGGACACTGTTTTACAAATAAACTACGGTTTGAAATGAGATATTATGGTGCAATAAAAACAGTTGGGAAAAGCGCCCACAAGGACGACTACAAATGCGCTAGAGAGAAGTCAATAGTCGCTGGCTCGAATTGTATACAAGTGAGTGAGTGTTATACAGAGAGGAATGGGGAATGTTGAAAGAGTCTTCAATGGCTTCACAAAAGTATTATCCCATTTGATATTAATACCCATCACACACTGCGTAGTAGGAAGCGGAGTGCTAATCGCTTAAACTAAAATACTATGATACAAGTTCAGTCAAAAAGGCTAAATAAATATATTTTATATGAAGTGTTTATTGTATATTTTTAAAGTTTGATGAGCTCGCACTATCAGGTATTGGTCACTTTAAGCCTCTTGATTTACAGGTAGCCATTTACGGTGGGAATCTACAATGACCAGATATGACACAGAAACCATAAGAAAGCAATGTATGTTCTTCTGTCATTTATATTATCAAAGCTACAGTGAGTGACTTATCTATGTAAATCAAAATATAATTTAAATCGTTCAAACATTCCTATACCACGGGACTAAAGGCGTTATAGCCCATTCCAATTTATGCGTTATACGGCCTTTTCAGCTTTAGGTGTTGACATTAATTTACGATACAATTGCTTCAAATTACGATGTTTATTACGTAATAAACTGTCGGATAACGAAACGTAGTCATATTACAAAATCTGCATAACAGTTAATATGTTCTTGCAGTTCAAGATAGAACTTCATCTACGTGTTGCAGTAAATTCAATAAGAGGGAACCTTACAATATTACGTGCACAGTGTTGAAGAAAGTGAATATGCTTTTCAGAGTGTAGTTTCATACATAACTATCTCGCGACTCCATTCGCGTGAATGTCAGATATATCGGTTAAAAGTAGTCCATACATTATTAAGATATATGAGCTATATAATTGTAACACTTAAATAAATCTATTCAGTCGTTTATGCGTAAAAGATTAACAAAGTTATTGGTAGGAGGGGGAATTAGTAGGCAATAAGATAGAATACGGTTCTATATAACAAATCAAAAGCAATCGATGACGAGATGCGGTTCTAGAAAAGAGCAGACAAATAATGGCCACTCATAGAAATTGTAATTACATTTTTGAAAGATAATACGGCTTCCTCAGTTACATTTTAAAATGTCTGATGCGATTTCAAAATTTGATCGTCCACAAATCTGCCGAGGAAAATCATCCCGAAATAGTGGCGACTACTACAGTGCTACTGTTAAAACTGTTTCTGAGGTACACCGTACTGACAATAAACTAGTATTGACCAAAAAACTCATGTTTTATCTTATACTTATCAATTTGAGTAATAATTTTATAGTATTATTGAAAACAAACAACAATACATTCTATTCCATAAAAAACAACGCGGTAAAAACTTAACGCCCGTTTTGTGTGAGGCAGCGGCATCACTCCTGTCATCATCCTCATCATCAATAGCCTTTATTAGTCCACGGCTGGACATAAGCCAGAAGATTTTGATCTACTATACTACCCTAGCCAGATGTGTTATTATAGGGTTTGTTTTAAATTTTTCTTCTCTTTGTGATATTGTCCTGTGCAATTTGCTACCTTAGTCGGTCCTTTGAATCCTACCGGATGAATCCGTATTCCAAATCTGTTACCACACGGATAGTCTTTCAATCTTGCCAATACTTGCCTGGTGTATGGCCTACAAGTATGACTCTCACTGAAAATAATATATGAAATTGAATAGTATATTACAGTATTATTGTGGCCATTTTCTAGTACAATAATGATATTAAAACCCGCTTCATATTGAACTACTTTAATTTAATAATAAAATCTTACCAATGAACAGAATCGAAAAAAATAAACTCTTTAATGAATAAGTACAGCTGCATAACTTAATTTGCATACAAAATTATTAAGTATGCGTCCTAACAAGTAAAATCTAACTTAAAAAAAAGAAAAAAAGAAAAAGCCAATTAAAAACCTAATACTCGTGTTTAAGACCGTAATTTTACGGTGCGATTTCCAAAGAAAATCAGAACAGAACGGAGTAGGTAAACGTTCTTTTTGATAGCTGTCATAGCCCGGAGAGCAAAACTCCGAACAAAACAAGCTCCACATTTTTAATTCTCGATCGAGGCAAGCAAAAGCGACAACTTTTGTTGGTTGCGTTGCATATGAGTAAAACAAGAACACATTTGACATTTCTTCGGTTTTGTTTTAATTTCTGTTATCGAAAGTAGAAAATCAAAACTTCGAAGCTTTGTGGTTGCAAGCATTTACGGGGAGAGTTATTAATGTCATAAAATGGTTTCTGTGGACTGGGGATTATGATTTTCTTTTACAAAAATAAAACCGTTTGCATTCGAAATGTGGACATTGTGAATCATATTTCGTATTATATGTTTAATGGTTTTAGTCTTTTTAGTGATTAATGGTTTCAGTAAACTATTTATTACTTTCCTATGTCAAACCAAATGGGTCTAGCAGTAGACATCTTTTGGCTGAGCTGATGATAATGTAACATTATTTTAGTTAATTAAAAATCCAAGAGCCGTTTACTTACAGCTATTGAGATTGAATTGATTGAAGTGTATATTTTGTATGCCTTATTATTCGGCCGACTATGGTTAGTCTAGCATAAAAGAAATGATAAAGGATTTAGGTTAGTTAGATATATTAAAGCGATAGACCTAGGAGAGGCGATCGAAGCTAGTGTTTTTAAGAGAAATCAAGTACTAGAAAACTAGGACGTGGATGTGAACTAACCTACTGAACAACTGCTCAATAAAACAATTATAAAATATAATTTTTTGTGGTGTACTAAACGGCGTGATGGAAGTTACATTTACAGTTAGTGTATAGAAATTTATAAAATTGGAGTGTCTATTTGTATATCTGTCTGTCTGTTGGTATACGAGTTGTAAAATACATGACATATGCATTAAGTTTTACTTAATGCATATGTCATGTATTTTACAACTCGTATACCAAAATATATATTTTTTAAAATTTTTGTCTGTCAGCCTGTCTGTCTATCTGTTCGTTCCGGTTAATCTCTAGAAGGGCTAGATCTGTTTGACGGGGTTTTCACTGGCAGATTGCTGATGACATAAAGAGTAACTAAGATTACTTTTTTATACTCGGTTTGCCCCGGTTAACGGGCTAATGCTGGCGGTGTTATCGGGCGTAACACCGCGGGGCTCAGCTAGTAAAACATAAAAGTAATATTTATTAATTATTTTGGACATTCGATACATAATGCTATTTAATTTCAAACTAAGCAGTGCTTGTACTACAACAATTAGGTTAACTCATGGAATAATTATATAACAAACAAATTAATAAGTGTATTGATAGTAACCGAAGTAGCCCCTCACTGCTTTTAAAGTAATTTTATCAAAAGATTCTTAAAGTATTTACATAATTTTATTTACTACTTATTTTTACCCAACTGCGAAAGAAGGAGGGTTTTGTTTTTCAAATGTATGCATTTTTTGTATGTATGTATATTTCTTTGGCACGCCCTAGAGCCTAAACCATTAGCCATATTTTTATGTGTCTGGTGTCAGTAAATTTGTCTTAGTCGTCAGAGTGACACCGGGTACATCAAAACTAAAGGTTAAAGAAAAAAATATAAATAGAAAATCCCAATGTTAATATTTTATCAAATTTCAGTTCTTTCATTATCCTTCTATCTTCATTATAACTGTGGTTATGCAGTTTATTATGTTGCACACTAAGTTTTGATGCGATGTTGGGGCAATATTCCCTCATTCCTCTATGATAGCAATTTTGAGCTCTCAATTGATCGAGGGAGGGTGCCGTTGTCTCACGCATCGTCCGAACTCGTCCCAAACATCGATCGGGTTGAGGTTCGGGCTGCGTACTTGCGACTTCGTACAGTTAACGTTCACCTATTAAA
Source organism: Hyphantria cunea (assembly GCA_003709505.1). NCBI lineage: Eukaryota > Metazoa > Arthropoda > Insecta > Lepidoptera > Erebidae > Hyphantria > Hyphantria cunea. Next base: position 135,287 of record PKRV01001685.1, on the reverse strand, counting down.
GGTAGTCAGAACGTTGTATTTATAATCTGACCCAAATTCATTGCTCTCGACTATTTTTGCAATTAGAAGTACAAACAATTCAACTGGGTAAAAACCACAAACCTCCGGTAAAATGCCATTTATAAGCAAACTAAAGGTACTCCCACTAATGAGAACCCGATAAGCAAATTCTTTTTAATCGTTGCGTAATGCATTTTTCGTAGCGAAACGATCGTGCTGCTCTGCTACAAATGTGCTACGAGCGGCTACGAGGCCGTACGCGTCAATAACATATTTTAACCTTACATTAACCTATTTTCGTAGTCGGTAGTTCCATACACGACCGCTTGTGGCTGCATAATGATTGAAACTAGAATATAATAGATTCTGGTTAATTCCAGTAACTACTTGGTTCAGAATTCATATACTTCTATACTTGTGTATATTTTCAAATAATCGATGGAAATAATAAAGATAAATCTATTGTTTAAAAACTTTACTATAATATACATGATGGGTAAAAGAAAGAGAGAGAGAGACAGAGAGCACAGTATAAATATATCCAGAAAAGAAACCACAGTCTCACAAAAATACATATATACTTCGAATGCCGTAGCCCTTACAAATATTCTAATGTTTTTACCTTGTCCGTTTGTCTGTACGTTCGTTCATAATAGCCGTAGTTAAAAGACTGTTACTGCTAGAACTTTTGCCTCACGCAATAAATCTTTAAAAGAAATTAACGCCTTCGGTATTTCCAACAACACTCTCAATAACAAACTGAAAAAGTCCGGAGGCTTTTAAAGTATTATGTTCGCTTCAAATGGAAAAGGTATTATGAACAAAGTTACACTGAATAAATATGAAGAGAAATAACCGACAAAGTGTGGGTTTTACAGCATACAGGGCAAAAGAACATCGCTCTTTGTCATTTAGTTACTCTCAGCTTTGTGAAAGCGATAAAGAGCGATTTTAGTTCCCAATACCCACATAAACTAGAAAATAAAATAACTTAAAATGGTAGCAAGACTTCTGCTCTAGTTCTTCATTATTATTATTGTCAAGTAATAACAATAAGTTAGTTAAGTCAACGCCCTCTGGAATCCTTTTATTTTAAAAAGCCTTTTTTGATTAAATTATTTTAATATGTCACGTATTGTAAAATTTATATCAACATAACTAAACTCAATTTAATACATGATTTAAACTTGTCTATCAAACTGCATTCTTGATAACTCTTTATTGAGTTTCATGCAAAAACATAATGAAATGGTGCGAAATAAATTTTTATCATATTTTTTTCTGAAAGTATGGCCTCCGCCAAAACCTAAAGGAAAACTTAAAATGTTATCAACGATGCTTTGCAATTCTCGACTGTAAAAGATAAGCAAAAGCAAACTTTTACATTGAAAATGCTTTGAGCAAAGCTTGAGCGAAGAAAAACATAAACTGACATGTTTAGTTCCTTTTTTGTCTGCCTGTCGAAACTTGGAGCAGTACCTACTCCTTAATGTCCAACCGTGTACAAGTTTTAGTAATAATTTTAATGAATGCACCTTCTTTTACATCTCATTCAGTATATTTTTTTTATAAAATTCTCTCTTATAACGTACCTGAAATTAATACTACCGTGGTTGCTAGAAAATTCTGGTGAAATTTTCTGATATGGCCTGCGCTCCAATTCCGTTCGATCTAATTAAAAACTGGAAATCGACACAGTTTATAATTAAGATAGCTATTAGGAGAACTGCTCATCTGTAGTATTAACTTGAGCCTTAATTTAAATTATTTTCAATCGATTTAGCACCAACTTACTGCAGGCCAACAGCGACTTTAAATGAAAATGGAAAACAACTGGTCTCTTAAGCGTAAGATGGTCGCTTTGTATATAAATATATGGTTAAAAATCTTTTTTAACTGCAAGGAAGATGTATAACAAGACCTTGCCAGTCGTAACTAATCTTAATAACATTTTGTATAACAGAGGTATTGTAATGTTTACAATACGTTGCTCTATATTTAAAACTTTCATACGTATATGTTGTACAAGTATCAAAAGCAAATAATAAATCTGGAATTCTTTTTATATTAATAGTTTAAAGGAACATGAAGCAACGGCAGACAAATGTTTTTGAATATATACTTCTTTTCCCGCGTTAGGGAAAAATGATGAGAGTAAATTTTTACGATGCGCACGCACACCACCTAGAATAACCGACACTCTGAAGGTAGCTATAGTCTACATTTTGGTTTTAAGATGCGCGCGCACACCGTCACGAAAAATCGACACTATGAAGTTAGCAATAGTCAACATTTTAGTTTTTAAATTTTTTATCTTGTTACGCCAAAGAAATATAACTTTTAACACGCGTATATAAGTACACACACACACACACTTTTTTTTTTCTTTTGCAATGAGTATATAGAGAAATCAGTCAAAAAAAATGTGAACGTTAAACCAATACCTAATAATACATCAAAACTGCCTCGTTGGTCTAGCAGTTGAAGTATGCGACTGCCAATCAAGAGGTCTGGGTTCAAATCCCGGGTCGAGCCTTAATAACTGCTCGGAGTTTGGAAGTTGGGATCTGGACCCCCGTGCCTCGGAGAGCATGTAAAGCTGTCGGTTCTGCGCCTGATCTCTTTCCGATCATGTCGGTTAACCGTCCAATCGAATTATGAGAGAGAGGGAACAGAGAGTGCACCTGTGGTTGCGCACACACTATTGCACTATAATATCTGCTGCGTATTTGGCTGGTCTCCGTTGAGACTGGCCGCCGTAGCCGTAATCGGCTTGGAAAACATCAATACATCAAATTAAGATAGATAAGATAGGTACGAATGTTTCAACACGATCGCTCATCGAAGCAAATCAATCGCTAAAATTGGATTAATATCGAATAGCTTCTATTTCTCAGCGAGCACACCTTTCAACACTGATTGTGATATGACGAGTAGTTGGGGGCGTTACTTAGAATCGAAAGTAGTAATGTGTCAATTGTATGCAACATTGCAACGCGTGACTCTGCATCCTATGTTTATATTCAGGTCAGAGTCCAGGGTAACGAGTAATTTTCTATTCCAATGTAGCTTACAAACTTGCTACACATATCCTATTTGAAATAGATTATTCTCTCCACAACATTGTTCGATTTATTAACATACTGATTTATTTTTTACACACATTTTACGGGAGAATTTCGTGAGTATAAGACAATGATGCATAGCAGAAATTTATTAAAGGTATTATGTAAAATTTTATTTTAATTCTAAAAACTCAATTAGTAAAAAAACATTGGTTTGGCGCAGTGGTAGCGAATGCAATTGCTGTGCTAGAGGTCTCGGGTTCGATTCCTGAGTCGGACCAAATGTTTGTATGATCTGCAAATATTTGTTTCGGAGTTTGGGTGTTTTCTATGTATAATATGTATGTATTTACAAAAAAAAGTATATAAGTATTAATATCAGTTGTCTAGTATCCATAGTACAAGCTCTGCTTAGTTTGGGACTAGATGGCGTTGTGTGTTAAAATGTCTGAAAATATTATCCGTTTGCCCCCTATTCCATAACAAAAGATTACTTCTAGTGTATTAAAGTTCATTCAGTAGATGTTGATTTCAACCTTCGTTTAATCTTAACTCCCTCTGTGGCGCAGTGGTAGCGTATGCGACTGCTGCTCATGAGGTCTCGGGTTCGATTCCTGAGTCGGACCAAATGTTTGTATGATCTGCAAATATTTGTTTCGGAGTTTGGGTGTTTTCTATGTATAATATGTAAGTATTTAAAAAAAAAAGTATTTATGTATTTATATTAGTTGTCTAATACCCATAACACAAGCTCTGCTTAGTATGGGACTAGATGGCGTTGTGTATTAAAATGTCCGAAAATATTATTATTATTATTAATTTTAAGGTAGGTTAATATTTTTGCGGGTAACTAATTATGTTAGATAAAAGCTTTTACTTAAGTAGGAATATGTTCAATACGATATGTTCTCAAATCGATTAAACATTTTTGTTTGTTAACTTTAATCGATATTCTTGATTTTTATGCTGTGCTGTGTTCTATTTTTAAACTGAATTTATTTTACTCATGACTATTGAACATACAATACAATAACATAGTGTAATAGTTTAGTTATAGTTTCAGTATTATAATTATAGTTTGAAAAATTTATTAAAAGGTACACTGTATTGATAATAGAGTTTGTACAATATTGTACTATCGATGTATGTCATCAATAGTCGATGTTGTGTTATTTGCTCCTCTGGTTTATAAATTATAGATTGTAGAATATAATTGATACTACGTACCGATACGACGTATTTGATAATAAAATGACTCAACCATGTAATTTCCTGTATACTGAAAGGAAATGTACATATATGTAATAAACACATACATGTATAATCATAGGCAAGCGGGATATATTTTACATTATTTTCTCTTAACTTTTTCTACTTCTATTTATTGCGAAAATTACCTCAACTAAATCTCAAAACTTTTCTAACCACCCCCCAATAATGGGTATCTGAACGACAATTTCCTAGCTCCTAGCAAAGTGTATCGTTAGATACATAGAAATAAGGTTAATTTTTATTTGAAATTAAGTTTTTTTTTTAGTGTCGCCACTTTGTTGACGATCACGTAATGCGTTATGAATAGAGCGCTTCTCTTTTACTCCTTCTTTTTTAACCACAGAGAGTAAACAAAACGGTTAACAGGCAGCCCTGCACTATATCTGCCATCCTATACAAAAGGGGTTGAATAGAAGTATTATACGAATCAAAGCGTCCAGCGGTGCAACTATAACGCCTTTAGGCTATACGCTGAAAGCCCACTGACGGACAGGTACCGCGCCCCTGCCTCTCATCACATTGTCAGAAACCGTTTTAATTGTGAGTATTGTTGCTCCAGTGTCGAAAATGACAACGGATGAGCTACGTGGAATATTGGAATAATTTGATGTTGAAGAGAATAAGTTAAAACTGGAACCGTTTTTAAAACGAATTTAATTTTGTTTTAGACAGTATGGGATTAAAGTTATAAAATTATTTATGATTCAAAAAATAATGAAACAAACACACTCACTAGCACCTGAACACAAAAGAAATTATCACACAATTATTGGTTCTGAGTGAATTCGTGAAATATAATAGAATAAACAAATTTTCGTGCAAGGCAATATCTCTAACGTTATAGACAAAGTGTTGATTCAAACAGTGTTGCTTCGGTTTTGATAAATTTATTTTATCAAAAATTTACCATCTACTATATGTCCTCAATAAGCTAGGTCACATCTGAAAGCGACAAAACGTCGGACGCATATTATACGCGCATGTATATGGAACAAACATGACAGTGAACGTGCTTGAAGCACGCCCATCACTTAGTTCTGTTTACTCATAACTTACTGAGCCATTCCCTTAAGTCTCAACACCAACAAATAAATAAATAATTATTTCGGACATCTATCACACAACGCCATCTAGTCCCAAACTAAGCAGAACTTGTATTATGGGTACTAGATAACTGATATTAATACATGTATACGGTCCGACTGCTTAACGTGCTCTCCAAAGCACGGACGAGAAACACCGCCATATTCCATACTCTGGGCTGCTGTTAAGAATTTCTTGTAAGAAAACCTAGCTGAACCGTCAAATACCTAAATAAATACAGTTTGAATTTAGAATATTGCTTTACAAGTAAATATATATAACACTTTAGCTAAATTATGCAATAGTAATTAGAATTATATAAATTATTTTTAAAAGAAAATTTTCGGATGTCACGTTAAGCTGTCGGTCTCAGTTGTAATCATAGGATAACAGCTGTGACGCTTAGTTGGAGGCCTTTGGGCGGCTTAGAAACCTCCAACGGCAAGATTACGTAGCCACAACGTAGTCTTGCCAGTCTCCAAGCCGCACTTGGCCAGTGTGGGGACGTATGGCCTTAACCCTCTCCTGAGAGGAGACCCGAGCCCAGCAGTAAGACATTAAATTGATAGTGAAACTTCCAAACTGAGATTTTAATATGACTTTTTTTTCTTTGCTTTTGTAGATAAATATGACTGTCTACTGCTGGACATAAGCCTCTCCATCAATTGGAGCTTTTGGCCTATAATACTACGCTGGCTAGACAGGTTAGTATGGAAAAATTAATTTATAAGGACAATTGAAAAAAATAATTATTTCGCTCATCTGACACAATACTAGCTAGTTTCAAACTAAGCAGAGTTTGTACTATGAGAGCTAGATCAATGTACTATGGTAGAATACTTGCATGCTTCTCTGTCTGTAAGTACATTCATCATAAACATAATCATCATCATCATCAGCCTATCGCAGTCCACTGCTGGACATAGGCCTCTCCAATTTCACACCACTTAGTTCGATCTATGGCTTCTCGCATCCAGCTCCTGCCAGCCGTCTTGCGCAAATCATCGCTCCACCTGGCCTGTGGACGTCCTACACTACGTTTGCCGAGACGCGGTCTCCACTCAAGAACTCGTTTACCCCAACGGTTATCGGTTCTTCGGCAAATGTGGCCAGCCCACTGCCACTTCAGCTTGCTAATCCTGTGGGCTACGTCAATGAATACCCATCATAAACATAGAATTAAAATTTGAAAAAAATATTTGTAGATCATACAAACTCTTAGTCACATCCGAAAATCAACCCCAAGATGTCGGATATGGCATTAGTACGCTAACCGATATATACAGTGACTGGAAAGGAATTTGGCGACCAATCGTTCGACGCTATTTTATTCGAAATTATCACAATTAAGTTTTAATGGATAGGCCATTAATTCATAGTGTTTAATTGTTTATAAAAACAGTACCAACATACTGTTGAGCGAAAGAAAGTGTTAATTAAAAAAATACTCATTAAAAACATCATTTCAATAAGGTCCTGCAACTCTGACTGAGATATTGATCTAAAACGGTTCATGTATATCGAAGTAGTGACGGCCTATGTTCGTGAAACGGCAATAAAATATTTTTACTAATTTCTGAAGTCACTCTATAGAAGCAAGTAGTAGTCATCCCGAGGTCGAAACGGAACATTAATTTATTAAATTACTGATAACAATACAGCTCTGTCGAATGTAAGGAAAAGTTATTTCCATTCCTTTTATTACAATTACTAAACACAAAAAGAATATCGAGTGACAGACTGGGAGGAAAAAGCTTTTAAATTGTCTTTTTATACTTGTATATAGATATATAAGGTGACCGGGGTTATTGCATCTGTTTCCTATAGTACCTAATGATATTGGCACACTTGCACCGAACATTTTTCGTTCTTTACAATCTGTTACACTTTTTGTCTCTCATAGGGGCTCAATCCAGAACAATTGGCGGCCTGCCAGTATTGAGATGACCATTAGGTGCTTGCACTATTTATGCAAATGGCATGTATATATGTATGAAAAACTTACTTTGTCCTGGATTATCTGACGTAAAAGGGTTTTAAGTTTAGACTTTATTAGTAATAAAAGACTTAGAATTAATATTATGGTCCGAAGAATCTTGAAGAAACTGTGTCATAATTATACAATTTCTAGGTGTTTTACATTTTCGTTGGTACAGGTGGACATACAAGCCGACAAGCCGACGAGATCGTCATTACTGTCAGGTGAAACCTGACAGTAATGACGATCTCTTCGAACAATTGCAACTCAGAATCCATACATTAAAGCTCTTCCCATTATAGGGAGGAAGGGTCTAGTCACCTATCTCATTTAACAGCTATTCTAGACGAAGCGGCACATTTGTGTCAAAGCATGGTTCTAACGGGGCTAAGTACATTAGGAAAACACTTTATACATTAATACATACATTAATAACACTTCAGTAGTAATTAGAAAGGCTCAAATTACCACTGAAATGTAATTCTGATAAAATAACGAGCGATGTTGAATTCTACTTTGTGTTTGTATTTTACAAAGAACTGAATAATGTTTAAGGTTCATTTCTTTTGTAAAAAATAAATATTACTGTGTTTCTCGAAACGCCCAGTTCTCATGTATTTTAACTATGTACTTATAAATACTAGGTTAAACACGTAATGGATTTTATATGAACGTGTATTTTGTAAAGAATTAAGTCTAAGTGCGATGAAAAGGGAATACAATTTTTAAAATCACACTAAGATTGTTTCTTTTAGGAAAGCAAGACTATTCTTAATGCACATCTTTGTTAAAATTTATCTTCTTTGGTACTGTTATTTATTAAATGTCGTCTTGTTATTTTTTTAAGCCATGAATCATTTCATAACAGTCAGAACCTATTCTTAAAACTGAATTTTTGATACTCTTCTAAAAAAGAATTGTGTAGTTTTATGAAACCATGGTTAAATGAAACTTTTTTTCACATGCAAATAAATAAATGTAATAAAGCAAATAAATAACAACATCTACATTAAACACTGACAAAAACATACAAATTACCGTGGAGAACTGGCACACCGTCCGACTGGCCACTGGACACTGGCCGACCGACACGCGTCACAAGTTGCGCGTCACGCGACATGCGATACGCAGACCAAAAATTTGAGACAATGTAATAAAAGTTTCACTTTAAAATTGTATTAGAATATTTTTACAAGCTTTTATTTATTTTTGTTGTTATTTTAATTTCATCTATCCCGATGTTTGTCTGTAATCAAATCTTGCAAGTTAAATTTGATCCACTTCCCGGTTTCCGATTGAGCTAAAATTAAAAATGTTATATGTACATTTCAAATTTCAGCTCAATCAGAAACTGGAGTTCTGATGACAATGCAATTAAATATAATCGGTATTATTAATAATCCAAAATGGCCAACGTAAAAAAATGACGTCGTTCATTTTTGAACAATCTGCTCAATATGGATATGAGATAATCTTAAAATAAGCTTGTCCTTGAAACATTTTTTTTTAAATTAATCACTTGTTAATGCTCATCAACATTTCAATTGTCCAACACTTATACAAATTCTAAAACTTTAAAATGTCATCAAACAATATCAAATTTAATTCATTGGTGAAGCCACCAACTGCGATCTAGTTCGCTGTTCAATCTATTTGTAGTTGTGTAGATTCGTTTATAAGCCAATAAATGTCAATTCCAAAATTTTATTTCTGTCACTGGACGTCCAAAATAAAATAAACGCATAAATTTTATAGAGCCCGTTCATCAAAAGAGTTAAATTATTCAACGTACGCGAAATCTAAACACAGAAATACTTTTACCAAACTATCTGAAAAAAATATTTAGACGATGTTTCCATCTATACAGTTAACGTAGTAAAAAAACTATGACAGAAAACCCGAACATATAACTCGATCACTTCACATTTTGCATTAATAATTTTATTCGAGACTATTTTAAGATTGATTTTATACGACCCCACACTTAGACGAGTTGGGCGACAAAATACATATTTGGAATGAGGAATGTAGGTGCAGATGCCTTTAAATTTGGTATTATGATTTGACGGGAGATGTCTATTTCTTGTCGTCGTCGTGCCCCACCTACACAGTACACTTGTCTTGCAGTCTAGACTTTTATCGTCAAAAGCGTAATGACTAAGGCGAAACAGTTACGATAAATTGATTGAAAGGACGAATACATAACCCCACTTAGTGCTTAATTTAATTGAAAAGGTTAACGATTAACATGACTCACTTAATAGAATTTTCATTTTAAAAGTGTAGTATGTCTGTAATTACTTACGTTATGGTATACCTATTTGTATGTAGCTTTATTGAAACAAACTAGTACTAAAGACAACCCTCGAATGGCATGTTTAAAAAACCCTTTGATCCCTCTTTTAAACCACTAATATTATTCACAAAAAACACTTCATGAATATACACGAATTCGGCTTAGGCTCGAGAGGGGACGCTCTCAAAGAACGAAATTCAAATTAAATATGAATGTATGCGAAACTAAACTGTACCTACGTAAGTCGTAACTGGATCGATACTTACCACGTAAAATACACTGCATGTGAAGGTAAACGGTGGTTATTAAAAACCTTGTATATTCCTTTTATTTTAAAAGAGCGGTAAAAGCGGCTTTTAGTCGACGTAAAGATAAAATACTTATAGCTTGTATGAAGTTTCTAATGGAAATCTCGCCGCAGGAACGTTGAATGCTTAAGTTGGATTTGAATTCTTTTATGTTTGTTAGTATAGGTCAATCTTGTAAGGTGGATTAAAACCACTCACTTTTATTGCAGAGAGTTAAACTAATAATGTCAGCAGGTTTAGAAAACAGGCAGATGAAATTTAGAGAAAGATCTAGAATGAACGTCACTGTTCAGAAAACGAAGTTATCTTCATTTTCAACCGACACTTTTTCTTCGGCACTTTGTGTGATTAATAATTAAAATTAATAAGAGGGTAAAAATGGTTCCAGGTATAATATTTATCGGAGAGCGAGTAGTTTTTAAGTTTGTCGGAGAGCTAGTAGTTTTTAAGTATAATTTAGATTCGTTTATTTAGTTTATTTGTTTATTTGAAACGTCAAACTGTGAATTAAAAAACATGGAATCTGTAGACGGTGTACATAAAAAATGATTAAAAAGAAAAACAACGGTTACAACAGACAAACGGTTATAAAAAGGATCGGAATGATTGAATAGGGGTCGAGTCGAGTCGTGCACCTTCCGCAGAGATCACCGCATTTCGCTGTAAACCTAATTACAAGTTATCAAGTGCATCGCGTTATATTGTTTAAAAGAGATTTGTATTTTTAAATAAATCAACTATGGTCTATTTGTCTGTGCATTTATTATTGGAGCGTGATGATGGATGGTAATTCTGACTACCCGCATAATAAAATTATGGATCAACCACAGCGAGGTCGTGAGTACTCTCCGACATATTGATATTTATTATATAAATTGAAAATAGTTATATAATTTTAATTTTATTTATGTTTAAAACCTTCAAGAAAAGAGCGTACTCCTTCCTAAAGGCCGGCAACGCACTTGTGACGCCTCTGGTGTTGCGGGTGTCCATAGGCGGCGGTAATCGCTTACTATTAGACGATACGTCTGCACGTTTGCCACCTATATCATAAAAAAATATCATTATGATGCGCAATAGAACGGTGATGGAAAATAAATGTACATAAAACTGAATTCTCATTAAAATGAACAGCGTTATGGGGATTTGCACCGTTTATCATGTTTTGAGAGAATTTAATCCACTGGTATATTTAATTAAACCATATCTGAAATATCTTCGCCTGCTTATGTATTTCTAGGCTTTTATAGTTTAATTATTAACTTTGTTATTTCTCATCTCATCCTTTTTGGTTTCGTAGTTCTAAAGTTCTTTTAAATAAAAGACCTTTAAAAATTATTGCTTACAACAATTGTTTACTTTCATTTTATTTTATTTATTTTATGTTTATTAAATAAAATTGTGTTCCAAGCATTGTAAGTATAAACTTGAATCTGAAGTTAGAATATTTAGAATATATTGTTGATATATCTATATGTATAAGTATAAATATGTGAAGCAAGGCCATTGTACCCCTTTCTATGAAAATTGTGCGAAGGGAAGAGTATGAAATTTGGCGCAGTTAAGGTATATGGACATAAGTGCAAAGAGCTACAATAAAATAAATAAATAATTGTCGAATCGGGACCGCTGTGCGACCACTTGTATTGTAGAAACCGCAGATTGACCGCAAGGAAGTTTAGAGCTTTGTGGGACGAACTTCCCTCACAATTACAAAACATAAATAATGTTGGAGTGTTTTATTTAACGTCTTAGCTGTCCTATGATGCTGCTCTGTCAGATGTTGATTATATTATGCGACCATATGACGTAAATGAAAATGCCACCATAAATACACAAAGTTCCTGATTGACTATTTTGAACTTATCTGTCAGATAACTACAGATTTCCATTTCTCAAGTCTCGAATAGGGATAAATAGGTCAGATAATGATGATACATCAAAAACTTATATCTGTCAAATAGTGTTTTATGTCTATAACTATAACTATCTAATACTCTAACAGGAACTCACGAAACTGGCTTTTGAACACGCGAGGTTTGACTGGATCACGGTGTAAGAAAAAAGTTTAGCTGCTTTACACCGATTAAGTGAAGTGACCGGAGCCCCTAATTCAGCAGATTCAGCATATTAGCAGTTCTTTCGATCAGATAAATTCGTTTGAAGTTCGCAGCCTTGAACGTTTCACTGTAAGACGTAAGCCTGTTGGAGGTTGTGGCCATATATACATTCAAAACATGAGCAAAATGTTATTCTTAAATCTCTTTTTTCCGCTACAAGTACTTATAATAATAACTACATGTATCAGACAGATATAACAAAAGGAAGGCCTATTTAACTTCTTTTATTGGAATCGAAGTACAAAGAAAAAATGAGTATTTTCTACGAACTATAACCGCGTACCGATTATGAGCTGCGACTTACTCCCGCCTCTAGTGACCTGCCCCCCGGCCACTCGCCCCCTGGGCCTGGGGTAAATACGCCACTGACCACACGCTTTCCGACGACAATATTAAATTTGTTCATGGTTACATGCGAATTTTACCCGGGTTTTACCCAACTACGTCAGATAGAGAGTTATGCATTTCGAGTATACGCATGTGTGCATATTTCTTTCGAACGGTTGATGTTTTTGATTTAAATGTCGTTAAATAGAAAGGAAAAAAAATAATGAATTAAAATCTACGATTTTTACATCTTGAGTGCCTATACATTTTCACTCAGTGGGGTCCTTTTATCCATAAGTGTATTAGCTTGTTCTTAATAAATGATATACGCAATATCTACCACAATTCTAATTGTACACAACAAAACATCCAAAAAAATATTACAAGAGGGTGTTGTTGTATTTCATGATCATTATCATACTAATAGACGTTAAGGACTCTCTATATACTGAATAGACTCTGTAAGAGTCTATAAGAGTCTATGAAGATGCTTTAAGTTGTAAAGCCTCCTTATATATTTTCACGAAATCATTATGAAGGATTATTTTGTAATAACAACAGTTGAAGCATGTACCTTGGAATAAAATTTAACATCGAATATTATTTAGTACAATTTTGTTGTGAACTCACCTAATTAAAACCTAATTATGCTCCCACTTTAGTTCGTTGAGATGATATAAGTATGTTCTTATTTTATACTAATTTTGCACCGCGTAAAAACCTTTTTAAATTGCGAAAGCGTTTTTAGCTTGAAAAGTGTTACTATATATTTCACTTATGCCTATGGAAATTACAAGATCTGCACAACATAACAGACGAGAGAGATGCGCTCATAGCCTAGTTCTCTCGGTGATTAGAAACAATAATTGAGGGTAAGTAACGATCGGAGGGAATTGAGCAGTGAGGACTCTGCCCAGCACACGCTGGCGGTGTGCCCCGCTTGGGCGCCGCAGCGTCGGGCCCTCACTGCAGTCATCGGGGGAGATATCTTGCTGCCGGCCGTTGTACGCTCCATGGCCGGCGGCGAGAGCAGTTTTACCGCGGTCGCGACCTTCTGCGAGGAAATCATCTCGCAGAAGGAGGCGGTGGAGAAGGCCGGGAGGACGATCTCCACTCGGACCCGATCCGCCGCCGGCGAACCGGGCGGCGGAGGCGCGCCTACCAGCGCCTCATGCCGCCCTGAGTGTGGCCGCGGATCAGCGGGACGGGTTTTCCCCCCCATCCGTTTCACAAGCCACCCGCGAGGGGGTGACGTTACGCGTGTGCCGTACGTCGCCTTAATTGAGAGTTTAACATCAGAAGACGGTGCCCGCTTCAGTGCGGGCAGGCGCTGGGAAGGGTCCGGATGGCGTAAGAAAGCGGTTCCCGGATCTCTCCAGTGTCAGGCGCAGAGTGGCACACCATGGTGGTTTAGTGGGTAGTCTGGCTGGAGTCAGTCAGGAGTCCCACACAAAGCGAACCCCCTGTCCCTGCGGGGGGGGGGGAGCGAAGTGCGTAAACGCATTCCAACAAGTAAAAAAAAAATGGTAAGCATCGATGGCGCGGTCAGTACCTGGTTGTACCTGTGATTCGAAGGTCACGTTCAGCAGTCGGTCTCGGTTTTTATCATACGATAATAGTCGTGAAGCTTAGTTGGAGGCCTTCGGGCGGCTTAAAAACATCCAACAGCAAGATACGTAGGCACAACGTATTCTTTGCCAGTCCCCAACCCGCACTTGGCCAGCGCGGGGACATTTGGCCTTAACCTTCATCTGAGAGGAAACCCGAGCTCAGCAGTGGGACATTATGAGTTGTTGATGAAGAAGTAAACAGTAAAATGCTATTTTTTGAACGCTGAAGCAACTTTGACAAGTCCTCTTAACACAACAGTAATCTCAACCTTTTTTATGTGTATCACTCAAGAAAATATCCAATATGTCTAATAAATCTAAACGAAAACGATAAAATTTCGTTTCGTGGCCATACAACGGAATATGATATCACCAACGAGTCTATATTCTTAATTTCTTTTATACGTTTACTGCCTTTATAATCTATTGTGATAAGATTAAAACGCAAATTATAGATTTTTGATTTTTTAATGCAAATTACAAGTTCTATTCCAGAGAGTAAGTATTTTCAATGGCAACATTGATTAACCTGTTTTCATCGATATCGGCAAATGTAGGAGAATATTGCAATACTATTATTATATTGACAGTTTAAACGATTGGAATGAGAATTACCCATTCAATAACTCTTCGCGCTAAATTGATTTTGAACTCGGAGAAATATAATTAGTAATACGATGCCGGATGATATGTTTATTAGTTTGTATTTTGCTTTCAAACTACGTTTCTTTACGTCGTTACGTTTGTATTTGACTAGAAACGTTATATTCCGACTACAAATTCATACTTTTTCCACTTTAGGAAACACTTTTAGTTTTGATTTTATTTTATTTCATAATCAGGAGTCGAGTTACTCCTGGAAAATGTTAATATATATGATTACACCTTACATCTATTTTATGAAGATGCGATTTGTGTATAAAAATACCTACAACATCTTCATAGTAACAGCGGATTTAAATGTTACGAAACCAAGCTTGATCTTAAAGCTTGTCTTGGTCTTAGGCTACTAAACAAACATTACCACTAGAAACAGTTCAAGCAGGGATCTTCAAAGGCATATCAGCAACTCGAGTTATTTGAATTCGTGTACGTACGAAATGTGTTGGTATTGCGTGCTAATAGGTATCCACTAGGAAAAAAATATTGAGGTTGAAAGAGCGTTAGGACTATCTGAATCATTTTCTTTTTATTTTATTTATTTATCTTTATTGTATATACATAGTACGAAATGGTACAACAGGAACAATCACACAATATGTATAACAATTGGCGGTACAATCACACAATATGTACAACAATTTTTACTATTATAATTACTTTTGCCATGAACATTTCACAATGAAAACCATTGATAATAACTATAGGAAAATAAGGGTATCGGGTTTCATGACAAAGAATCCGAAATCCTAACTTTTATCAAATACTAATGTACAATTACTAAGTACAATATTAAGAATAAATATACTACGTTCTTTTTTTTCTGTAGACATAATGAACACGCCTATTAAGAAAGTAGGAAGAAAAATTATTACGTATAAAATGAAATATGAATGTAATCTTAATCTCGATGTCCTTCTAGTCACTCGCGTAACAAATATTTGTTAATATAAGGTAAAAATAAATATAACTCTCTATTTGTTTATAATCCAACCAAATATTATATATGCGAAAGTAACTTTGTCTGTCTGTCTTCACGACCAAATCGCTGCACCGATTTCAATGAAATTTGGTATGGAGGTACTTTGATTCTTGAGAAATGATATAGAGTAGCCTCTTTGCTGCGATAAACAAATTACACATAGGCCCTGCTGCGCGCTATAGCTAGACATCACAAAGCCTAAATTCCTC
Organism: Hyphantria cunea; assembly: GCA_003709505.1. NCBI lineage: Eukaryota > Metazoa > Arthropoda > Insecta > Lepidoptera > Erebidae > Hyphantria > Hyphantria cunea. The sequence continues at coordinate 119,377 of PKRV01001685.1, read as the reverse complement.
AAAATGTCAATGAAAACGTTGCCCTTAATAAAGCGGCTCACAGTCTTGTGCAATTGCTTTCTTTAGCATTTAGCTCAATGTACATTTTACCTTCCAAAATCTATCCCGCACTCAATTTTCAGGTAGCATCAAAGTACATACAAACTATGCATCGTTGAATAAGATTTTTCGTCCCTCTCATTATGACTCTTTTCATCACATGTTAGTAAGAGATAGATGACGCTTGCCATTCCATGCCTACTTAGTAAAGGTCCCCATTCAGTCAAGCTTAATTGCTACCTTAGTGGTTAGCGCTTTGATTCTCTTTTTTT
>PKRV01001685.1:59145-118921 GCA_003709505.1 Hyphantria cunea | reverse complement strand
ATTACGTTGTCGCGGCGAGGGTAACACAAGACTAGCTCCTGTGTTACCCGCTCGGAGGCAGGGTGAGTGCACACCGAGCTCGCCTCCTCGCACTTCTAATACGCCCTCTGCTAGAGCAGAGGGACGTCTAGAGTGCCCTCCGCGGCAGTCAAAGTTCGACTCCGTCTGGTATCCCATTTGGTCTGGAGTCTCCCTCTGAGCCAATCCGGCATGAGTGGCTCTACCGGCACAGCCCCAGAGATCATCGACCCACGCAAGCCCCCACACGACGACAACGTAGGGATACAGTTGTGGGGGAGCGCTTTGATTCTCTACCTCAACCAAAAAAGTCGAATATAATGTGATTGTAAAATGTGCCGTTGTAATGATATTCAAGTTTATATAATTTACACTTTACACTATATATACCTTACACGACAGATGAAAGGGTAAGTAAGTGCCGCATGCACAGATACTCGTACGTACATTACGTACTCACGAATGTAAGACTCCATGCTAGAAATGTAATAAAACCTACAACGTATGTTATAAAAACATTTGCCTGTTATACAACCGCGCGTAAGCAATTACGTGTGGTATTTCTTTACACGCAAGTTGCCTTTTTAATTAATCTCAAGACATAAGAACGATTTAATTAATTGAGGGTCAGCTGAGAGCCTGTTAACTTGTATTTGAAGATAAAATATGTGTTATTCTACACTCAAATTGAGTTGACAATAACAGGAAATCTTATGCTTATCCAAACACTCGTCAAACTAAAATAATTATTATGTCATTTCATTTCGTGAAAATACCCTCCTAATAAAACCAGTCACCATATTGTCACTTTCAATATGATACGATTAAGTAATAATCGATTTATCAGACATAACTAATCGAGTGGCATTTAGAACTAACCATGATCGAACACCAATGACATCGACACCGATATCTGTTAGCTTATTCATGTCGAATTTCGATTGATACTTTATGATACGGGTTTAGCCGACTAAAATTTATATGCAGAAATTTTCGTATGACTTGATTTGTAAGGTTCTATAGTTTAATTTTTATTTTCTTAGTACTACACATAATTCTATAATGTTCGTTTAATGATTGGAGCTTCAACAAATAATAAATTTCCAGTACTAAAGTACTTGGTACTCGATAAGTTAATTGGCAATAGTTATAAGACGTCTCGAGACTATCATAACATTCCATCTTATAAAATTGGTATTCCAAAGTCAATCCTTATATACAAATTATTAATTTGATTATTCAGAATATTCAAAGTTTAATACAATTCAATTATAATACGAGTGCGCAAATAAAATATTTGTAACATAATGCTTTATCGACGTTAAATATTTTAATAAGGTTATTTTCGTTTATAGCGATAATGACAAATAGAAATAAGTTGAAAAGGAACGTATTTTAACACACTAATTGGCATCAAGTCAAATTCTGACATTTAAATCTTAATTTAATAAATTTGATCATAATTACTTTATTAGCTTAATCGTTTATTATCCTCCAAGTCTTTTTATCAAATCATCTTAGACATTTTAGGAAACCAACTACCCGTAACGGTTGCCAAGGATTCCGCTCTTCGAGGCTTTAACTTACCCGGTAACCGCTGAGCTGAAGCCCAACTGTATAAGTTTAATCGCTATGCTTTATTAAATATTGTATAATTAAAACTTATGAATACAGACACAAAGTCACCGCGACGATATGTTGGCTAATCAAATGTTAAATTATAAAATTTGGATAACAAATAACGGAGTGTCTACATGTGTTGATCTGTAATCGCCCATTTCCAAATGATTGGGCCTCGTGAGAAGATATCGGGCGAACAATCCGTCACCGTTCGGTGGCAATATTTCTTTGTCTAACTTGAAGATATGGTTGGCAAACAACTATTGTTGTATATTATTTCCAAGGTTTATTAATACTGTTTCTTTAATTAAGTTTAATTAAATACTAACTTTTAATCAGGAAACAGTCATTTTGTCATCTATCAATCATTTAAGCATACATTGAATAAAATGCATTTCCATAGTTTAATGTAACCGTTTATAATTAAACGTTGTAACTTTATAATAACTATTGTATAAAATGGTGATTTAGATACTGACATAGAGTTAATAATTTAGCTTAATAATGAATTTTTTCTTGTAAAATTGGATTGCAAGTTCTTATAAAACAGCTTGCGCACCTAAAGCTTTTTTTCTAATTAACAATATTGATTTTAAACCATTTTATTTTCTTTCGTTCACATTAATAAACTAAATGAGAATACCCGAATTTTCATTTAAGACGTCATGAAACATCGCAACAGAACGCACGAAATTCACAGGACACGTTGCCAGTTCAGTGCACAATCTGAAATCGTCGCGTCCGTGGCTAGTCGTCCATCCCCGGACACACACACATGACTAAAACAGTTTATCGTATATAATATTATCTAATGCATTCGAAACATTCGTAACTACATAATTATTTTTTATAAAATATCTTTCAATATATAGAGGAATAAATAATATTAGGTCCAGTTTACAAGTTCCTAAAACATTTTATATCAAATGATGACTTCTTCATTTATAGTTTGAGGCTAATGATCACGGATTCCTCCAACTAGCAGTAGCAAATGCGTTGCCGTCTTCTGAATCACATATCAACAGCCTATAATAGTCCATTGCTGTACTAAGGCCTCTCCTTAGCTTTTGACCTACTATACTAAGCTGGCCACATGGTTCGATATAGCTTGTTTCAAGTTTATTTCCAATTTGGAATGAACTTATAAGTTAGTCCCTTACTGGCCTCTTCTGCACCACTGGGAAAAATAATGGTGGTGATACTCCGTTTTCTTAATCCGTCACCATACTAACGTGTCCGACATGTGGACATGGCTTCAGTAGTATAGAGGTCAGTATCCTTGCCTGTCCTTTGAATCCCCTCTCCAACATATATAGTGGCTCCGAAAACCACCAGTCGGTGAAAACCAAGAAAAAATAAACTTTACATCTATCATATTAACATTTCGGTAGCGGTGGCCATTTGTCCTGAAGCATGCCACCTCCAGGGTTGAATATTTTCTATTTGTTAGCCCAGGTATGCACAGGACCTGCTGGTGTGGAGAACCTTGTTGGAGGCTCTCCACACCAGCCTATATAGAAGTGGATGTCTCTTAGCGGAGATACTGATAATGATATTTCTTTGGTGTGCTCGACATGGAACCATACACATCTTAAATGAGGTTTTACAACATTATGAAGTTAAATAAAGATAAAAAGATAGGTAGTTTTAATTCATAGCTTACATGCTAATATTATGAGTTTAAGTTGATCTTCAGTAACAACAGTGGGTTGTCGATGTGTCAATTAGCAACAGTTAATGGGGAGGCAAGAGGGCAGGTGACCAAGACGGTAGTACTTAACCGCAACTGTGTTTGTGGAGTAAATATTGTTGAAAATTCAGCCAAATTCTATGACAAACTGAAGGAGTTGTCGCGGAAAAATTGCTTGCTGACGGAAATGAGAATTTTCATTGTAGCCCAAAAGACTAATTGTAAAAGATATCACGCACATTAAACATTTATGTAGCCAGAGGATCGAAGTTAGAGTAAGTTCAGAAATGTCATCAATAGAAATATAATATCAGTTTGTTTTTATTTTCGGTCAGATAAATGTGTGTTTTCATAATGGCTGTCAGCGGATGCCCAAGATCGGGATAGTTTGTGCTCCTTGGGGAAGGCATTTGCTAAGCACTGAACGGCGATATTTAATGGCAATATAAAATTTCTTTCTTTAATGCTTTTTGTGATTATGTGGATAACTGTGTTAACCCACGTCGCTAAGAGATTTGTATTTCTCGAGGGTATGCAATTTAGCCTAAACAGTTTTATGAAATTTGACGTTTGCTCGTAAGATTCGTATTAAAGGGAGATTGACACTTTGATTTAATAATGAAAATAGACAAGTTAAAATTGCTAGTCACAAACTAGAAATTTTAACTTTAATCTGGAATGTATGTAGATTTTTACGCAGTCTGACCAGGTACACATTTTGTTTTCTTATGGTTCCGTATCCAAAAGGTAAAAAGGGAACCTATTACAAAGATTTCGCTGTCTGTCTCTTTTTGATTGCTAGCCCATCCGTCTATCTCCAGGTTTTATCTCATGAACCGTGATAGTTAAAAAGTAGAAATTTTCAGAGTTCATGTTTTTCCGTTACCGCTGTAACAACAAACACTAAAAAACAGAATAAAATAAATATATAAGGGGCTTCCATACAACAAACGTAATTTTTTGGCTCGTTTTTGCTCGATAACAGCAACAAGTAGACGCTTGAAATGTATAAATAATGGCACGGAACCCTTTCTGAGCCAGTCCGACTAGCACTTGGCCTTTTTTAGTTTTTTTCTGTACTATCGTAAATGTAAATATTATATGAGTTCATTTTTACCTAGTATAATACTCCTTAAGAAAATATATTTTAAGGTTATATAAAAACAAAATAACTATCTAGAACTGAGATTTGCTTCACATAAATTTACACCAAGATAAGAAAGAAATGGTAGACTAAAAACTGCAGTTTTATTTCCTCGAGTTGTTTATTTACTGACGGGTCAGCTGAATATTGCTTCTAGGTTGTATTAAGTAAAAAGTACCAATGATAACTCTTTATGCCGTTAAGAGCAACGTAAACAAGCGTCGTCAGTAGAAACGTCACGAGATTTTACAAAATACTAAGATTTTAGTCCCACGGAAACTGTTATAAGTCGACAGGGAATGGCCGACTGAGAAAACGGACGGAGCTTCCGAGAAAAGAATGACCTAAACGTGAATTTAAAAATAGAAATTATATTTTCTTTTATCGAAAACTTTTATTTTCAGTATTTTCTTTTGTACATACTGTCCTCAAGTAACTTTGAGTTTTAATGTTTGTCCTATTTGAATGGTTTCCAGTTCTGTGGTTTTTGTGTCCGTAGAAAACTTAAGCCAACTGAATGTGATAGGCGGCGCTGCAATCGGCAATCATCTATTTTTTTTACTGAATTGTAGATGAAATTTAAAGCAGTTCAATTTTAAACAGGTTTTAAAGCCACGTTATTTCAGCACGGTTGGGCCGTCTCGACCGAGGCGGTACTATCCTCGCACAGTAGATCAACTTATGACGACAGCGTAAGTACTGTTGTATTTCGTTGATGAATGCGAGACCGGAGGCTAAATGATGCAGAAGCATCACTAGGCTGCCATGGTGTGGATCATCATGCTGCATTGTTGCATTGTCTGCACGATGCATTGTCTCCACGGGCAATGACTATGGTGACCACCACATTTGGATTCTGCTTATGCTTTCCATCAGAGTAGAGTCATTTTGGTAGGGACATACATAAAAAAACATTTGAGACATTAATTATAAAATAATATATTTGAAAAGCATTTCTGTTTTCTGTTCTAGTATTATTAAATTACTCTCAACTGCTAACATAACCTTCAATGTTTGATATTCCCATTATAATTTCCAGATCAGGGTTACCAGGGGAGGTATCGACACTTTTGTTAATACTCTTAGTGGTTTGGTTACTACCAGTAGTTTGCTAAGCTGGGTAATCAATATTTGATTTAAATCCTTGGTGTGTTTAAATAGTATTATTGGTGTCTGAGATCTGCCTATTGAGATTAAATTGAGCTGTATTATTTTACACCGGATACTGCCCGCAGAGATATTATAAACGCCTTTAGTCAATTAATCCGTTATCCGTTACAAAGAGAATTATTCAAATCTAACGGATAAAATGTCCACAAGGCATGTATGTGTCCAAAATATTATAAACACTCGTACAATGTGTGACGAAGTAAGATTTTCGTGTATACTAAGTAATTCTAACTACTAAGACGGGTTCGATTTCCATTCGCAAAAAATATTGTGTTATGAACATGATCCTTTTTTGTGCCTAGGCGTAATTTACTTATAATGGATATTGAATAAACATCTGTTTACCTCTCTGGGGTAAATACGGATAAATGGATTTATGCTATACTAGCTTTTAACCTACTTCCTGCCTCAAGAATCAAAGTAACTCCTTGCCAAATTTTATATAAATCGGTGCCGTGGATTAGCTATAAAAGCGTAACAGACAAACAGATAGACACATTTACTTTTGAATTTATAATCTGAGTATTGATTACTTATAAGTATAATAGTTCATTATCTCAGGAGAAATACATCCAATGCCGGACATAATACGCATAACATGTGCTTAATTATTGAGATTTTGAGCCTGATCAATATTCAATACAAAATATATTTTATAGCAATACTTTTGAAATACCAACTTTTTTCCTGTCCCCGATCTAACAGGTAAGGCCCAAAGCACACAAGCTACCTTTAGCATCGGCAATTGGCGATTTCGCGACTGTATCGATGCTGTATCGTGTTTTGGCAACTCTCTGCGTTTAATCGGTCGCCGTATTTAGCTTCTTAAAAGCGACTAGTAACCGATCGCCAATGCTAAAAGTGGCTATTGTGTTGTGGCCCTGAGAGTACGCTTCATTGTTAGCGCTAACGAACGTCGTGTCTTCAATCTAGATCCCAATATCTTAGCTTATAGAACAATGTACGGATTAGTTTGTTTACTTAGCTCAATTCTAGCTCAAGTCTTCTTTATATTTGATCAAACTATATCATTTCAACTGGACTTTTAACACTTTATCTCATAAATAGAGCTAATAGAAGTGTAATTATATTTACGGTGGGGATCTAAAACGTTTTAGTTTTAATCAAACGTAGACATTCGATCGATGCGACTCCTAAGATATGTACGTTCGAACGACTATATAAGTAAATAGATTAAAATAACTCGTGTAAACTATCTCTACTAATATTATAAATGCGAACAAAACTCTATCTATTAGTTTGTTATTCGAAGAATTTTACACGGACATTTTAATTCTTAAGGCAGAATAGGCCGCGGTGTGGCCCTGAACTCAATATATTACGAGCACATTTTATGTTTATTAAATAAAAGCAATTGAATAATAGTATTTTTTTATTCCTTCAAGATATAAAACGCTCTATACGCCCGCTGGGTCTTGAAGGTCGCACCGCAACCCGCAACATCGCGGAGTATAGATATATCTACGCACATACATAATGTGTATGCTGCCTACGCGTGTTTATGCCGAGCGTGACATTTATAATAGGCAAACAGTTAAACTTTTAGGATTTAATAATACTGTTATGAAGCTTTGCAATCTTTTATCTTTTCCCTCCGTGGCGCATACGTGTGTGTGTGCTTGAGGTCTCGGGTTCGATTCCCGGGTCGGACCAAATGTTTGTATGATTTGCAAATACATATTTGTTCCAAAATTTGGGTGTTTTCTTTGTTTATTATTGTTATTATTTACAAAAGTATTATTTTTATTATTATTTCACATACATATTATCGTCTTTAAATCGAACAGAACCTAATGTTTAAGTTGCATTCTGTAGTTCGCTCAGTTGAAATCTTAGGTAAAAGTAGCAATATAAAATTGTTATAGTGTGAACTAAAAATACCTCTCTCCTGTCTAAAAACTATTACATTTGTGCTAATTCTGTTGTCATTAAACTAAAATTGTATCCAAAACCTCTTATTGTAGGAAAACGATTTGCCATGAAACCAAAACATTATGTAGTGTAACATGTCAATCTTTGGCGTTTCTTAGTTTAGAGAGTATTCGGGATTAGCACCACTGCCAAAGAAGGTTTGCTTCATGTAGGTGGCTCGGTTATAAAAGATAACAGCTAAACGCTTTAGCAATGGTCCATACACATGCCAATGACCCCAAATAAAATTGAAACAGGTGATGATAATGAAATGAAGCTTAGTTGGAGGCCTTTGGGTGGCTTAAAAACATCCAATGACAAGATTACGTGGCCACAACGTAGTCTTGCCAGTCTCCAACCCGCACTTGGCCAGCGTGAGGACGTATGACCCTATCCTGAGAGGAGACACGAGACCAGCACTGGGGGACATTATGAGTTGTTGATGATGATTGATGATGATAATGATTTTAAGATACTAGGTTCAGGACAATCTTTGAATCTATGGTTTATATATTGTGTTTGAGTAGTATCAAATAAAAACAAAGCAAATGATGATATCTATGAAATGTATGTTTCAAGTTATATTCTTACGTGCTTCGGTGAGTACTTCGAGCTGTTCATCTCGCTGTCATAAGTACCTGAAAGACGAAGAATAAAACTGAATGATTCCGATCACCGGTTAAATTAAATCAAAGTTATACGGAGGCAAAACATGGTTCATATATTGGATCTATCTGTGTAACCGACATCGTACGTAGAATGAGTACGCTGAAATAGAAATGTCATGTCCCCAGAAGAAGCGTTGGTCCGTGGAGCCGAAATGTGCTTGAGTGGGGACCGTGACTAGGCAAACTAGGTAAGACGCCCCGCAGTACGATGGACTGACTATTTGATGAAAGTGGCTGGCAGCGGATAGATGCGAATTCACCAAGACTGGCATGGTAGGCGCTCCTTGGAGTACATTTTCTAATACCTTTTCTAATCCATTACTTCGTACAAAAATCTTGTGACAAGGGAGAAAAATCGAAGGTTGCATGCATCCTCTCCCCTTCAGTTGTACTCAGACAGCTTTCAAGTGCCGGCATAGTGATGAATGTTATTGTTTTATGCCCCGTGTATCTTTCTAAAAAGGTCTCCTGGTGGTTCAGATGACCCATCACTTTTCGTGTTTACGTAGTCTAATACGAGCACAGCAGAGCGGGGAGCGGACGACGAGCCGCGTATGAGCGGTGCGCGCCAATGCAGCGGCTGTGATTAATGATTTTTAATTTTGTCAATGTTTATTTTGCGTTAGTTTATTTAATAATTAATATTTTATACTTTATTTATTGCTATTAAAACATTCTAATCATCTTTATTACTTTCAATTTTGTTCGCTTGGTTGATCTTATTTTTTTTTTCATTGTGATTTCTGTGATTTCCTATAACTGTAATGAGTAAGGCAATTTAACACGGGGGTATCAGGTATTATTTGTCTATTATAGTACATTATTGTGTATGCAAATACGATTAATCAAGGATTTTCTAAGGTTTGGGTTTTACGAGTTTAGAAAACACTTTAAACACTTCATATACGTATAAAGCTATTTTAGAAACCCCTATTTTTAAACAGACATCATTTAAAAATTAAAGTTATCCTTCATATGTAAATTGCTTTCAAAAATTAAAATACACATAACCTTACGAATGAACGAATAAGCCTGTCAGAAATAGTGTAAAATTTCAGCGCACCCCTTGTAAACTGTATAACAGACAGATATCAAAATAATAATATTGAAATAACATTTTCGGTACAATTTTGCAATAAAATAAACCACAAAGCACTCCGGTGTCCGAGGTTGAAATGTTGAAATAATTCCTCAACTACCCGACATCACAAAGCGTTATAAATAAAGCGTTGAAAATAAATAGCTGTGGTTCTATAAACGGCTTACATTGTTACAGTCTATTCCGTCAGTGGCTTGTACAGCAAGTCGAAAGTACCAATAAGTAAATTAACAAGATACTTGTTAGAAATAACTATGGTAGAACTTCCTTGTACAATCGATTTTATTGTGACTTTCTATTTCATCTTTGACATGGGTTGATTTCGAATGTTATGAGGATAAGTCCATGTCAGATAATTGGGTACTTTGTTTCCAATTATTTTGTATGGAAATTGGGAGAATGGGATATATGTTTTGTAATTGAACGTTTGTCACGTACACCTGTGAAGTATGGGCGTCAGTTAGTCGATAGGCATAAAGTCGAGCGGCCGCACAGACTGCCTTATGATATTATTTTTTGTTTTTGTATACCAACACGTACGTCCACATCGAGGCCGAGGTCTCAACTCTCGAATCGGACTTACTTGCAGTAAGAAAGACAGAAAGAAATACATTTGTTAGTTTCGTTCACACAAAATAAATATAAAACAGAAAAAAATAAAATATATAACAAGAACAAGCTATATAAAAAACTGTGAAATATTCTGGCTGTGCGACTATATGGCCGCAGCTCAGCTTATGCTATGGTCTTGAAGGTGGCCACAGCGCTGATTTTTAGCTGAGGCTCAGCATAATACCTCAATGATACGTACACAGTTTTAATAATCAAAACTTATAGGTAATAATTGTAAACAAACATTAACTAGTAAGTGTAATTAAGTAAGACGAATCTCCACCAAAAGCGCCGAATAAATAAACTTTTAAACATTCTACTAGCTGACATGGTGCATTTATTATCGCCATATTTGTCTTTCAGTAGGGTACCCAGTCGCAAAAGAAAAAAACTTTTCCAGTAATCTTTTAATTTCTTTTATACAAACCTTGTCCCAACAATAACGAACACCTAGAAAAAAGAATTATTCAATTTGGTGCAGTCGATCGGAAGTTATGCGCGTACGTACATTTACGCAATTCATTTTTATTTATGTGAATAGATTCTAATCTATTAATTATGTATATATATGATTATTAGTTTTGTTAAATTCACGCAAATATTTAAAAATTTGGCTTTTTTTGTCAATGTTATGTATTTTTATTTATAGGTAAATATGCATAAATTCAAAACCTTACAATATTTCGCTACTTAATCGGATAACATTATTTATTAATAGGGTCAGATTTACGATAAATTATCGTATGATAGGTAACAGATATTCGCTACTTCTATAAAATTGTTTTTTGTATATCTTATTGATATGTAATTACATCAATAAATGAATACATAGGTGATTAAATAAAGCCGTATTTTACTTTAAAAGTTACACTCTCAACAGTTTAATTCTAACAAGCCGTCTCGATGCTCGAAAGCCCATAGTTGTAGACCTTTTTTGTCAAAAGACATGAAAATTTCTTCCAGAGGTCACTGGAGGCAGGAGTATATGTTGTATTCACTACAATAACCATTAAGTCTGGGGATATCGAGTCATGAGACATGCCGCACATCAAGATGTCTCATTAGTCATGTTTTTTTATCTATGAATTTGCTGAAGTTATTTTTGAGTTAGTGATAATTAAGTTGATTAACTTTTACCTAACCAAATTAGACAGTGACAGACAATAAATCCTAATTTATCTCTAACTAGCTTTTGCCCGCGAATTAACTTGTGCGGACGTAGATATTTTCATACCAAATGCATTTCCAAAAGTCCTTCCTAGCGCTCACTTACGTTATATGAAGAACCTACAGCTTCAGCGGTTTGGGCTGTGCGTTGATCTCTGGGTATCTTAGTTAGTCACCTTTCTTTTTTAAATATATACTTTAGATAGATAACTGCTGTAAAATTATTCGATTTAAAGAGCATTGTTTATACTGATACAATGTTCTGAATTTGCAAATATCTTAATTTAAACAAAAAATCGAACTTCAAACCAAAATAAAATCGAGAAACATTTAGTTTTTACACCCCCTTTGTGTTACTAAGCTTATTTTTCATTTTAATATTTTACTGTAACAAGTATAAACATCTTCAATTTTCTCATTAGCTGAGATAATTCCAATACTTTGAATTGTAACATATTTTTATTATTTATTTTAAATTCAGGTCAGATATGGGAGCCAAGCTAGTTGAGTCCCATTGTATGATATCGTGAAAGCCCCGTTACGAACGGCAACATCGCAAAACGCCCACTTTCCGTGAGGGGTGGATAAATGCGATGTTGCCGCTCCGTGCTACCGAAAGCTTCACGAATTTGTAAACGGTATTGTATTTGCAGTGTTCTACTTAAAATTGCTATGAATATTTGTGGTGAAGTTAAAAACGCTAAGATATTATTTCACCGTGTTGGATATAGTTTGATTGTAAGATGGTAAACTTAATTATATATTTAAAAAAGTATTTCATAAGGTGGATAATTTCTTGTATTGAGAATTGTTTTTTGGGCAACAAACTTGGCAATCATAAAGTTTTCTTAGAATTGTAAAGTTGTTGCCGAAAATAAAATCTTTTTGTTATTAGAAATAATAAAATGGAACCTCTTTAAAAAGTAACCCAAGAACGTTGCGTCGTTTGAATCAAGGTATACAGGGTTCCTTGATTCAAATGACGCAACGTGAGACAAGCTAAAGCCAAAAGAAAGATAATTCTATTGGATGTTATAAAAGTGTACCAATTTCCCATCGGCTGAGAAAGTAGGGATGTAGGGATAGAGTGTATTTCGAAATGCTTGCGACATGTTCTGTAATTACTTTAATGAGGTAGCAAATGAACACAACAACAACAATCTTGGCGTTCAAGAAAATATAAAATAAAATAAATAAAATCCATTTCGAGTCCATTCGTTTTGCGAAACAAGTTTTCTTTTTTCATCATTAGACACCACCTGACTCTGTCTTTTCAACCTATACTAAGAGATGATTTTCTGTGTTTTCAAATATTTCAATTTATACTAATTCGCACATTACGTTTAGTACGTAGTAGTATTAGATTCAGTTCAATTCAATTAGTTATATGCACTGCAGAGTATTTATTTGAGATTTAATTGATTTTTAATTAACACTACTGTGTACACACAATGTTTGTTATATTCTGTCCGGAACTTGGCCGGATGTTTATCCTATCCGGAGCTTTTGTTGCACGAAATAAGATGATTACCTCCTACTTCGTAGTTTAGTGTAATTACGTATTTATTTGACGATAATATCTACCCAAATACAGATAGTGCACCCCAGTTTGCATAGGTCCTCACTCTGTTCCTTAACTCATAATCCAATGAGACAGTTATCCGACATGACCGCGGAAACATCAGGCGCAGGAACAACAGCATTACATGCTCTCTGAGGCAACGGGGTTAAGACCCTAAACTTCCAAAATTTCGTCTGTTATTTAGCATTGCTATAATCATAAAACTCAAAATATTTTTTTGATCGACAGATGTTATTGTTAATGATTCAGTCGAAATAATTTATTTTCAACGTAAGAATGTACCTTATTTACTGCGGTCGTGAACTTTGTTTTTGATGGTTCGATAATGCTTCATAATACGCAGACTTAACGAAGTTGCCCAGAGTTTGTATAAAAACTAAACACTGCAGCATTTTCTGAACTGGATTTGTCTGCAAAGCTCGCTGAAACCATTTATTTCTGTTTAATGCAGAGAAGTTTATTTGTATTCTAACTTTTGCCTGCTCTTTCTTTTACGGTTTTTCTCTAGCTGCGATCTCTTTATCTTAATTTACTTCGTTGCAATGTATTTGTAAATTCATTGGTTTGAGAAGACAAATCGGTGTACGCTGTTATTTTATTGCACCATGAGCATATTTGCACTTTAATTACCAAATACAATTTCTTTACGGAGTTTTCTATCAAAGACTTTTCTACAAAAGAAAGAATGCTTTATACGTATAATTAATTGGCCTATTCACATATTATCTGTAAACATGCTTCCATTCTAATATTGAAAATTCGAAAGTAACTTTGTCAGTCTGTTACGCATTCACGGTAAAACTGCTGCACCAATTGCAATAAAATTTGATATGTAAGTACTATGATTCTTGAGAAAGGACATAGGCTACTTTTTACAATGATAACCAACATAAACGCGAATAAAGCCTTGGCCAAAATCTAGTATAATTATATTTTTTTAAATTGAGCTTTATTGCAATTACATTCGCTATTTGATTTAAATGAAGTACCTTCGTACATGTTCTATCTCGTATCCGGTCAGATAGTGAATTTACGCTGGAAAGGTCGGATATCGGAAAGCTACCGGATGTTCGTTTCATCTCTACTTTATATGAATGTATTTACACAAAAAAAAAACTCTATAAATGAATATATCTTTACAGTTTCGTTCTTATTTACCCTGGAGCCTTTAGCTATATACGAATACGTGAAGCAAAAACTAAGGGTACAGAGTTTTTAACAAAATTGCTAAAAAAAGAGTAGGAAATTTATCACAGTTAAAGTTTATATACAAGATAAATGCTAAGGAGAAGAAAGCCAATAAAAATTAAATAAATCATGATCAAATTCCAACTACTGGGTGACCACTAATACACATTAATAAGCAAATATAAAATAGCACAGAATTTGTTATAATTAATTGTTTTCTTCAGTTTGTCAATTGATCTTTCATCTTTTGTGTTGTACGTTTTCAATCTTTATGTGGACGATAGTAGGTTAAAGAAAAGATTTATTAAACCTAAAAAATACGTAAATCGTGGCCCTAAGACTATAGGCATTATCTATCAGTAGTGGACTTATGACTAAATTATAGTTCGGCCCACTCCGCCTTAATAAATATAAAAAAATAATGTTCGTCTTTCTAGCCTTTATTATTCACAGATTAATTGGGTCGGCTACTAGTTTAACCGGTGTTACCAGAATACCACGGAATGACTGGCATCGGAGCTCCACAAACCGTTGAACTATTTAGTTGTCAGTATATTTGAGGGCACTAGCTTACCAATAATGATCATCATTAACGTTTAATACAACCGGGTCCGACTGCTTAACGTACTCTCCAAAGCACGGAAGAGCTGAAACGTCAAATACCTAAATAAATACAGTTTGAATTTAGAATATTGCTTTACAAGTAAATATATATAACACTTTAGCTAAATTATGCAATAGTAATTAGAATTATATAAATTATTTTTAAAAGAAAATTTTCGCTCAATGATTTATTCTATGTCGTGGAATATTTTACAAATAAATAAGAAACAAAAAACATCAAGACTATTTTTATCAATTGTTTTTTTGTAAAAATATACATATGATACATAGAAAAAATCCGAACTCTGAGACAAATATTTGTAGATCATAAAAACATTAGATTCGAACCGGGAATCGAACCCGAGACCTCAAGCACAGCAGTCGCTTACGCTACCACTGTGCCACCGAGGCAGTCAATTAATAATTTGTGGATTACAGAAATTGTTGTTCCATGGGTAAAAAAGTACATAGTAGTTCAATTCCCAGAAGAGGGCCACTCTATCACTATATCACTGACATTTCTACGACATCCGAGCAGATCAATGTTTGATCTGGCCAGTGTGACAAGAGCCTAATGGGATTAGTTCAGGAACACGATACTGAGATACTGAATACTACCTCTGTACACAGTCAATGCTATTCATGTACCACGTTATCGATGTAACCAGAGTTAATGTAGTAAGGTTATATATTTATAAACTAGCTGTCTCAAAGGACGTTGTTCTAATATCGCAGCCTAATAGAAAAAATAAAACCATACATTTGTTTATCTAGTAATAGTAACGAAAATATAAAAAAAAAAAAAATTGGTCGAGACATTCTGTAGTTTAACTCTTAACAACATTTACGATTCATTTTTATTGATGTAGACTACTTAGGTTTCTCAAGTATAAATAAATACATGTACACACAACGCCATCTTGTACCGAGCCAAGCAGAGCTTATGCTTTGGCTACTAGACAACTGATATAAATACATATATACATTTTTTGTAAATACATACATACTATACATAGAAAACACCTAAATTTCAAAAGAAATATTTGCTGATCAAACATTTGGCTTGACCCGGGAATCGAGCCCGAAAACTCAAGCACAGCAGTCGTATACACTACCAATGCGCCGCAGAGTACGTTCAACTTATCTCATTGTCATGGTTTCAATTCTCACCCAAGGCAATAATTGTATGACGAAAACGATGATTTGTTCGGCGTTTGGGTGTGATTGTTTTTCTTATGATGTAGTTGGCAAACGAGCAGACATTTCGCCTGATGGTAAGCGATTACCGCCGCCTATGGACACCCGCAATACCAGAGGCATCACAAGTAACAAGTGCGTTTCCGGCCTTTTAAGAAGGAGTACGCTCTTTTCTTGAATGTATATAAATACAATTATACTTTGAGCATCATAAAACTAATTATATTTTTAAATAGGTTGGTTACATAGTACTAGCTTCTACGATTTGGGATCAGACGACTGTGTTTTAGATGCGTCACAATTTGATTATTAATATTTTTTCGCACAAGAGAACATATCGTCGCCAATGAACGACTTCACACGGACTTTTTGTTAAACAAAATGCATAGTAACCAGCGCAGTATAGGCTAAAATCTCTTTTGAGGAGAGGTCTATTTAAAACAATAGACTTATTACTTAATCATTTAGTATCGAGGTTTAATGACCCGTAAAAACCAGTCTCGCTATAATCATCTTAGGCACCAGTCCTACATGAGTGTAATATTATATTTAAGTTGCACTAACCGATAATGAAGTACATTACAGTGTAAAAAAATTCTTGAAAAATACTCCCTGACCATTAAATAAGTATTAATTTGCTAATGATGTTCTAAAACATTAGATTTATAGACCCTTACTCATTTTCATAACACAGATATGAAAGAATATCTCTTAAAACCTTTTGACCGTCATAATGTTCAAATCAGATTTTAAAAACTACATTTTTACATTTTCAAACGACACATACCAGCGCAAAGCATTGCATTTAAAATGTATTTGAATAGATTTATGTTGCAAGGCTTGGAAATCTCAACGACAGTCAGTGTGAATAACCGGTATGCAGCACAGATTTGCCGGAAATATTTCTAATACTGCCCGATATCCGTACAACTTTTCCGTCAATTGCCGTCTTTTGCCGACTTTTACGTTTCAATACACTAACAATTTCAGTCCTAAAATACTTCGTTTAGGGCAGTAGACTATGATGACAATAGTTATTAAGTGGGAATAAATTCAAGTTTCATTATTAGGCAATCGGTTCCTTTATTCAAAGACCTGGTCTGTTCCGTTCTTGAAATCGTTTATTTATGGTATTTTATATTATCTAAACCATGTGTTGAGATTACATGTTAGACATGTTTCTTTAAGTTTGGTAAACTCAAGGTAAGAGGTAAAGTGTTATGAGGCGCTCGTAGTCTAGTTGCACCCGGTAATTAGAAACAATCACCGAGGGTAAGCAATGATGAGTGATCGCTGGTAACATGATACCACGAGCGTTTTTGTGAATACACGTGGTCACGTTAAGTATTCGGCCCCGGTAGTTATCATAGGATAACAGTTGAGAAGCTTAGTTGGAGACATTTGGACGGCTTAAAAACATCTAACGGAAAGATTACGTAGCCACAACGTTGTCTTGCCCGTCCCCAACCCGCATTGGAGGAGCGTGGGGACGTATGGTCTTAACCCTCTCTTACTTGACCCGAGCCTAGCAGTGGTACATTATGGGTTGTTGGTTGATGAAAATTTGTAAGGCTTACAACCTAGTAAAGCTTCAGCCGAAAAAATAAATATCGCCGAAGGCATCTCAAACCTTTCTGTCGGTTCCGATGCCATACTAATCGATTTCCGTTCCTAACTCACATTACGACTGCCGTGTTTATTGTGTATACAAGATAATAGATCTTAACTTCTTTACAATATGTTTGATTTTCCCTCTGAAATCTTTATTGTTTAATAAAAGCTGTAACGTCTGGTATTTATTGGTGCATGAGGGAACAATTTACTTTCGCTGCATTACACATATAACCCAGCTATTTAATAAATATTAAGTTTAATATTTATAACGTACATCAAAGAATTTTGTTTCACCGTATCGTAAATAGCTGTTACCTTTAATAAAGGTCTCTCCTATAATAAAAAATGTTATATCTAGGTATAGTATCCACGCGTATTTTTTGAAATAGGTTACTAATAAAGTAGTAACAACAAAAGTAGTATGTTCTTATCCTTGTCAACATACCTACATATAATATTACAGTCCACTTGTTACATTATTGCTGAGTTCTATTTAGTTAAAAGAATATATTAAACGAATGTCAAAGTGTGTAAATAAGACATTAAAACAAACGACTAACAAGCAAACCAACTAATAAAATGATCACAATGAAAGTTGTTTAATAGAATTTAAGATGACTGTAACAAGAAAAGTACTTAAACTGTCAAAACTTCCCTTCCTTTTGACTTCATCATAATCGGGTATAAACTAATTGAACGAATATACGTGACCCGTTTCTAATATTTTAGTTTTCATTTAATGAAAGAGATTCCAGTTCTCACTAATTTTGTAATTAACCCTTAATTTGTACCTACCACAAAATCCAGTTCGAAACTCTATTCGCAATTAGGGTTGCCAGATAGAAACTTATCAAATCCGGTACAGTTCTAAAATAAGGACATAGTAAAAATATCTTGTTTATCACTGGATTTAGCCATTTCTATTAGTTTTTCTTAGTCAAAGCTTTGTAAAACTGACAAAACTTCTGAGCAAGACACGCTAAAATTGATAGGAGTCTGCAGTTCGGATTTGATTAAATTCATGAACATAACTATACATAAACTATTTAGTTTGCTAACTACTGTTTCACAAATGACATTGCTTGTTTTCTAACAAGCAATGCCTTTTGCTTTTCTACAGTTTTTTTTCTAAGCATATTATACAATCTTTTAACTGTAAGAACTTGTCAAATTTTACAGTAAATGGTCTTCTAATCATTACTACAGATATATTTTTAGTGTGTTCTTTAAACTTATAACACCTCTCTTTTTGTGTCGGTGCTTAAAAAGGTAATTACAATAAATTACTCGAAACTCAGTTGCCAAATGCTACATAAAACGTTAAAAAATAGTCAGATATAAATAAATACTCAGATAGCGACTACCTTTTGGTGGCCTTTTATCTAGAAACAAGAATCAATTAATTTGTGAAATAAAAGCAAGAATTTATACAGATAGACAGTTGGCAAAGTAAAGTTTACCTAACTCGTAAAGGTAAAGATAACAGCTAACTTGCCAGTTTGTTTATACTCCATGGCAAATTACATTGACTAGAACCAATTAGTTTTCGCTACAATTGTTTGAACGTTATATATATATACTATATATATATATATATATATATATATATACATATATATATATATATATATATATATACATTGATATTAATTGAGCCATTACGAAATTGCTGTGGCTACTTGGCTTTACGTAAAAGAACAATAATAGTCCATCTGATCAGAGTGTACCGTATGACATTTCATACTTTTCTTCAGGAAATAACTTTGTACCGATGTTACTTACAAAACATACATAAACTTTAACGTTAAACCATGTCATGATAAAACTATTATGTTTTTATGAAAAAATGTACAATGAAAAAAATTAATACATATTTCGGACTTCTTACACAATGCCATCTAGGCCCAGGCTAAGCAGACCGTGTTATGGGTGCTAGAAAAGTGGTATAAATACATATATACAAATTATTGCAGATCACACGAACATTTGGTCGGACTCAGGAATCAAGAACAGCAGTCGCATACACTAAATTTAAATATAAATCTTGAATACGAAATAAAAAATATTATATACACTAAAACTGTATTTTTTCAGAGGGCATTCTTTTTAAATCAGTCAGTCGGTCAGATCCTAACCTCACACTTCCCACGAGATGTGTGAGGTTATGGATATTAATTCTAAATCTAATTAGTAGTGATTAGAGATATTTGCATATTTCTTGATTATTTCTAATGTAGATAAAGTTTATCGCAGGTATAGCTTATGTACTAGAATATTACGTAGCCACTTAAGTAATATTCTAAAAAAAAACATTTGTTTCTTTGGTGACAGGTTTTGTCACCAAAGAAACAAATGTTTATATATATAAGCAACGTGAGCAAAGCTTCTGAAAATCTAGTATATACTTTTGAATGTACTGAATGAAACAATTTAATTGATTTATGTTAGAAGTGATTATACTAATTCGATTTACTCCTGAATATACCATAGAGGAAGCTTATATTACAGGCTGATGCATCGTGTAGGCGATTAAATCAGTACTCTGACTGGAGGCGAATATTATCTGCCTTTGGAACGCTATTCAATCTCGGAACATATCCTTCAAAAGGCCGCCTTCACAAGGATCGTCTGTAGGATTTTAAATTATTAAATAAAAACATTCGTATAACTCGGCTTTATAATGTATGTATATGTATTTCCAAACAACAAGTAAGGGTGTATTTATAACAGTCGTCTAATACCTATTATACAAGTACTGCTTAATTTAGTACAAGATGGTGTTATATGGGAGATAGCCGAAATATGACAGCATAAAATATTATTATTATCACCTCTTAGTGGTCAAATTAAAAACGCACGCTTCCCCAGTTTCCTGTTACACATTTTCGTCCCTCGTCATAATCTTCCACAGACACAGTAACTATAGATATTACTCATCTAAATATAATAACTTTTGAATTATCTCTTTGACATTTACAATAACTATGTTACGGATAAACATGCAAAGCAAAATCAAAACTAGCTTCATAACTACTAACTTTATAATTTAATATCGACAGGTAGTCGAACAACTCAGATTAATGAACGAGGAAGTTCTGTTTTCATACAAATTGTTTTCAAAACTCATTCAACCATTTCCTGCTGCTTTATTGCTCTTCTACGGCAAAGGATTTTATTTATAGAAACTACAACTTACGTCAATACGAATTAGAAAATAAAATTAGTACGGTTTCGGGGTTTACCTCTAATTTGTATGAAAAGGGAATTATTTAGTATCACTACTTTGTCGTCGTTTATGTTTAAATCATTAATTTATTTGAAACTGAGGACTTGTAAGTTACGTTTGCGTGTAAAATTTATCTTGGAAAATGAATTATTTATAGTTCAAGATCTAAACTAGAACTCGACTATTTTATTTCAAATTTAATATTGATACGTGTTGAGCTTCGATGGATTTGAGGAATAAACCTTCTGACGTAAGAGTGAGACTTTATTAAAGACACTCTTAAAATCTCAATATCACTCCGAATAACAGTACTTAATTGCCGCCACATTCGCTAGGTTAATCAGTGCTATCACTTCAATATTTCTCACACTGTAGCTCAAACTGAACTGCACTGCTGTCGACGAAGCGCTTTTTATATTAAATGCCAAAGCAACTAGAAGCTTCTAGTCGATTCCGTGATGACGTAGCACGAGAAGGAACATTTTGAACATGACGATTACGCAAAATATAAACAAGCCAAACTTACGTCAACCACGTCAGATATCAATACATATTGGATTTTATGCATAGGGTTCATCACTCTGGGTCTCAAGAAATCAACAAGAACTTTCTGACATCTGGTTTCGTCTCAAGCATTTTACTAGAATATTTCTTCTTCCTAACAATATATTAGAATAATTGTTTCGAGAGAGTTCGCTTAAAACTATGATAAATTAAAAAAATACTTTTTTATTAAATATCGCAATCATAACTTTAACGAGACACAGGACAAATAATCATGCTTATCATAAAGTTATTTGTATTACCAATGGGTGGGAACCGAGTCCACAACTTCCAATGGCTTATCAATCATGAGCACTAACCACTAGCAAAATAGGGCAGTGAATGTATCTTTTTAATTCGTCACATGTTAATTATTCAAACGACCGACCGGCCGACCAGAAAACTGCTTTTTGATTTTGATGTAATCTATTGTAAGATTTCATACGTTTTGAATTTATTTTTTATATAAATGGAAATTGGAATCAATCGTAATAACTATTTTATTTAATTAGATATGTTTTATTTATACCCAGTATAAATATCAAATACGACGTTTGAGTGTTAAATATATATTTATACAAATAAATAAATTCAATTGAATAATTTAGATTTTATGTGATTGTGTCAAAATAAGGGATGTTAAGGTTTGAGAAGTAAAATAGTTTAATAAGTAAGCTCATAAAAAATTAGTTTGATACGGTATCTTTAATTTTCATAGTGCATTATATGTTCGAGTGCCAAAATTGAGTCAAGTTGATAGAAAATATTGAAAATGTATTGTGTATGAAAATATATGTGTGGCGATTTAAAGATCAACTATTTTGATAATCTAATCAAACTTTTTTATGACAAATTTACTAACCTACATTACCATCCATTTTGTTATAACATACTACATGCCGTTAACAGACAAAAGAATTACTGTGCTAGAAACATTATTATTTCTCAAAACAACATAGAAATAAATTATTTTGTAATCTGATATTAAGACAATCTGAAATGTTATTATATAAATCGTTACATCCTAAATTATTAAGAAAACCTTTCTATTTAAAATGGAATATACATACATTGAGGGCCCGCTTACAGAATCACGCATATCCTTTGTATACGTTACGTTCTTATTTTAGATTTAATAATCTTTATTTTATAATGAATACTAGTTTATTTGAAATTCCTGTGGGAAATGGCGCCGTTAGTCGAAATACATACATGAATACATTTCGAATTATAACTTGAACTAGTTTTAAGTTAAATGTATTGTATTTGTTTTCGTGCAACGAATGTTATTATTATTATTGTCTTTATTACATTTAACAAATATAGTAAAAACATTTTGAAATATATATTTTAAAAAAATACATATTTAGACATAGACCACCGACTTCGGGTACAGGGACCAAGAAACCGGTGGTAAGGCTCCAAAGACTGGAACCTCTTAACTATACGTGTCAAGGAGGTTGGCCTTCTGTATCAGTCCTTGAGCCTCTTAAGTGTTGGTCGAAGCTCTTAACTATCATTTTTTTTTATTGAATAGATGGCAAACTAGCAGGACGTGAAAAATACGACTATCGGAACAATGATCACCGAATCTACATTCCACATATCGACAACTCGTTAGAATTGCTTTTTTTTCGAATTTCCCACCATTCTCGTCATGAAGAACGGCGATTTCAACAGTCATTGCACGGTGCTCCAATCGGTCTGTCAACACAATATCAGGCTTATTGGCAACAATAGTCCTGTCTGTGAAAATAGATCGATCGCAATACAATGTAGCACGACCATCCTCGGGAACTGGATCGGGTAATTATTATTATTATCATAATATCTAGCGTGTAAATGAAACCTATCGTAGGCAATATTAAGCGTTAAACCTAAAAATCTGAATCTCTCTAAATAGTACACTCTGTACAATTTAATCATATCCCGAGTTCTGTAGAATATCCGACTCATCTGACACAACATTCATGCGATATTCAGCTTAATTGACGTTATATTCTTCATTAGTCATGCATCTTTCAATAAATACGAACTCACTATTTTCTATAGATTTTCAAAGTTGTGAAAGTGTCGAAAACAATAGGGTCCAACTATTGACCACTAAATTCGTTTACGCTTTTGCTGTGTTTGTCAGATAAACTCTCAACTTACATACACACTATAAAAACAAAGTTATGCTATTTGTTTATTTAATTAGACATGTAAGTGATTTGAGCATTTTTAAGAATACTTCAGCGGGATTATTGCGCACAAGTTAAATTTTTTAGTCTAAGCCCCGTATTTTCGATGTATTTGTAAAATCATTTTCTTAGAATTTCATATTGTTTTTTTATATATTTTTTTCATCATATTTTTTGTGACACCTTCTTTATATTTCTACCCTCAATTTATAATTTAAATGGTAAATTAATAAAATTTATACTCAACCTAATAACAATTGTTCGAAGACGACTTACATGAATGAATATATACCTTATACAAACTAGACAGTGATGCTATTTGTGAGTTGCTAATTCTGGGTTTGTGTTGCGGACTCCAGTTTACGCCACAAGTTTGGTTCATTGCGTCATCGCAACCCTTTATATATTTATTTGTTTAATGTTTTTACCCGACTGCGAAAGAGGGGTTATGTTTTTCGAGGGTATGTATGTATGAATGTATTTATATACATTGTGTATATTTCTTTGGCACACCCTGAAGCCTAAGCGGCTTGTCGTATTTTTATGTGAATAGTGTCAATAGATTCGTCTTAGTCGTGAGAGTGACATTGAGTACATTATAATAAAAATAATGAAAAATGAATAATACACATATACTTCTTTTGTAAACACGTGCATATTATAGATATAAAACACCCAAACTCCGAAACAAATGTTTGCTGACCATACAAAAATTTGGTCCAACCTGGAAATCGAACCCGAGACCTGAAGAACAGCAGTCGCATACGCTACCACTGCGCCACAGACACAGTTAATTTTATGCAGCGGGATCTCAACAAAATATTAAAAGAAACTTTAGAAAAAATAATTCACACACAAATGAAAATGAACGTAAAGGATCTAAGACAGGTGATTAAATTTACTTTGGAACAGCAATCAGATTGGTGTGGTGTAGACATTCAGTGTTTACTGAGAACAAAAGAGAAAATCTCGTGTGTTTGGCCATGAATACAAGAGGGATAATATTCTTTGACATGAGAGCAATGTTCACAACGTTATACTGAATTGCAAAACAGGACTCAACTCATACCCGTATTTCACTTGTAGTAGTACACTCTATTTAAGAAAATCGGTTCGTTAGCGCTTAGTTAGCGATAGGGTGGCGTTACGATAGAACATAAAAACATACATAAAACTATTACTTCCTCTTGGCTTCATCGTATTCAGGCGAAAAGACTGTATATAATACAATTATATTAGCTCTATGAGTTATTGGTAAAAAACAGCATCTACAGTGTCCAATGTATGTCTCCTCTCGACAAAGCAATCATGCCGCTGTTAGAAAGAGAGGCAAATAATTGCGTTACAACTATGTATTGATCCGAAAGGGGAAGACATTCATGAGAAAACCAGAACTCGGGAAATCAGAATAAGTAGACTTCGTTTTTTGTCTTTTTTGTTATTTATTTAAATTTATCTTTTATAGATGAATACTGCTAAAATTGAGTAGTACAAAAGTATGTTATTAAATTATTGGCGGCATGGCTATGAGCGCAATCGATAGTTGTTTCACTTAAATTTAAAGCAATACATTCTGGAATTCAAATAAATAATAAAATAAATATTTCGGACATCTAACACACATCGCCATCTAGTCCCAAACTAAGCAGAGCTTGTATTATGGGTACTAGATAACTGATATGAATAAATAAATACTTTTTTTGTAAATATTATTTACAAAAGTTTGGGTGTTTTCTATGTATAAATAATATATTAACATACAAAACACCCAAACTCCGAAACAAATATTTGTTGATCATTCAAACACTTGATCCGACCCAGGATTCGAACCCGAGACCTCATGGGCAGCAGTCGCGTACGCTACCACTGCGCCACCGAGGCAGTCAAATTAAACTCACTTGCACTTTTTCCATTTATTTTATTTATATATTTTTACACCTGACCGGTTTCACCTTATCGCATCATCAAAGATTAAGTTTAAATTTAAAGCCTTTAAGAGTCATTTTTGAAAACTCATTAGTTAGTACCCATTTCACATCCCTGTAAAAATGTTGTTAATCGACTCTAAAAGAATCCTTAAACCGTTTTTAAGGCAGCTTAAGGCATCAGTTTGTATACCTAAAACAACACGTTGTATCAAAAGGTAGCAGAATTAAAAAAAAATGGTTGTATTAAATTTCTTTTTTGTCTCGGGATTGTCTCGGGAATCGCAGATAGCGGCGCTAGATTTAATTTTTTGCATAAATAATTGAAGTGACTTAAACTATCCTCGTTTAGTCAACGCGCTAAGCAAGAACTTTTCCAAAGTACTGTATTAGACGTAAGAAATAAAGTAGAATACATACAAGTACTTACACAAAGTTTTCAAACTAAGACTTCTGCTAAGATGATATTTATTATATATTTAAAAAAGATACGCATAAACATATGCTTGAATAATTTTAGGCCTCGTTATATCAATTATTTTACACATCAACTATTCTCCAAATCAAACATTACTCCCTTAATAATTAAATACACACAAAAAAGTTTGCAAAAGTTTGTAAGTAATTAAAAGTTTTTGTACGAAGTGATATTATTACAAAATTAAATTTAATTAAATGCTATCTCGAAAACTTTTTGCTATAATAACAGAAGTAATTTATTTTACATAGAATCAGTTAGATGGTATTGTTTTTAGCACATTTTTTTACGAAAATACCTAGGTACTAGGTACACTAACTTTGAGATCGTCTTGCAATAAAAAAATTCAAACACAAGTGTAGTTGTTTAAACAAATATTTCATGACAGTATACTTTGCTCAGTTTCTATTACACCAGAATTAGCAAATCATAGTTAAATTAACTACGAAATTGATTAAACCAGTTTAATTTCAACCTGGATGCGCACAACTTCCATCAACTTAGCGAATAATTTCTAATAAATTTGTAATATGCAATCAGCTAGTACCGAGAAATGCAATAAGATTTAGACTTTGAGTTATTATCTTCCTAGCCTTTATTATTCCCAAGATTTGTCGGTCGGCTACTAGTTCAACCGGTGTTACCTGAATATCAGTTTTTACACGGAGCGACTGGCATCGGACCTTCGCAATCCTGAGGGTGAACTGAATTCGAAGGTCGAACTGGTTGTCAATATATTTGAAGGGACTGACTTCCCAATAACGATTGCCATTGATGTTTATGACAATCGGGACCGACGGCTTAACGTGCTCCCGAGGCACGGGCGGGAAAAACCGCCATAATCCGTATTCCGGGCTGCTATTAAGAATTTCTTGTAAGAAAAACCCAACAGCAGCTTCAACGCAGTTGAATTAGACTTTGAGTATTTAAGTAAAACATTCGAAGTGACGAGAATCTAGCTTCGTACACTGAGATTGCGCTCCGTTGGTTGTTATCAAAGTATCTGGCTATATTGCTAACAGAGAGACGATTTATATTGAAATCACAATTCACTTTGAGGAAAGACTTCATCAGAGAACTACTGTTGTAATTCTTAGAGCCGAGAATAAATAGGACGCTCTCAATCCGACGCCTTTGAATGTTTAGGTAAGTTTTTCTACATATATTATTGCGCTCCTAATTGTTGTATATGAGTCTGTGTATGTTGGATCCCTAAAAAGTTCGACAACACTCTGTAGTACTGTCAGGATTCGTCCCTTATAAAAAAACGTGTTGCACTCCGGGAGTGCCAGTAGAAGTGAAAAATTTTATATTAATGTTGTGCATTTTTAATATTTTGCAATAGTTAGGCAATAATGTTGCTCGAATTGCTTTAATTAACAGTATAAAAGTACTATCATTTATGTGGTAAAATACAATATTCATTTATTGGGCTATCGTACATAAGCATGACAATTTATGGTCAAAGAAGGGCACAACGCCGCTAATGAAGGTTTGACTTTAAAAATTGAAATTCAACTCTTTTGTAAGCCCATCACATTTTTTAAAAAGGTTTGGAAATAATGATTGCTTAAGATTGTGCAAATAGAATAGAACATACAAACAAAATCACTCAAATTAATAAGCTAGTAGAGCCACCCAGTACTACCCTCCCGCACAAGACCAACCTAAAATACTATCATTTGTGCAATTGTGTTTTGTTGGTAAGAAGAGAAGAAGAAGAAAGAAGAAGAAGAGACAGAAGCCCCATGATGTTGAAGTATCTTAATGGGCCACGATAGTATAATTCATCATGTTGCATTGTTGTTGTCTACATTCACAATGAGCATGGAGACCACTTCTCTTGGACCCATGCTATACATCAGGTAGAGTAGAATCATTTTAGCAGGATCATATATATAAAAAATGCCTCGTTGGTCTAGCGGTTGATGTAGGCGACTACCAACCAGTCGGGCCAAAAGTGTTATTGAGTTTTCTGAATATAAAAATACTTATTGACAACTCAGAGTTTGGAATTTGCGGTCTGAACCTTCGTGCCTTAGAGAGCATGTAAAGCTATCGGCCCTGCGCCTGATCTCTCACAGATCGTGTCGGTTAACCATCTCATCAGATTATGAGGGTGAGGGAGCAGAGAGTGCACCTGTGTTTATATTTGTACACTATAATATATCCTGCGTAGTTGAGACTGGCCACCGTATCTGTGAGCGCCTAAGGGAACATCATATTTAAAAAAGAAACTCATATTTCCAACTACTTTGTTTCTTCTTCTCTTCTCCGGGGGCCTCTTCAATCCTGAAGGATGACCGTCAGCTTCCTGTACAACAACTGTGTAACAGTTTCTCAACGGAGGTGATACCGGTCCACTCCCGGATATTACGTAGCCACGATTTTTTCTTTCGTCCAGCGCATCTCTTCCCTACCACCTTACCCATCATTGTCAGTGTTAAAACGTTCCATATTACTCTCAAAATTGTGACTAGACTGCCCCAGTTGTTTTATCATCTTGTAAAATTAGGAGCTGTGCGCATTGCGTGATCGAATTCATATTATGTCAACGTTGATAATGCTTGTAAGATTTAAGTACCGCTCTAACGTCCATCCATTTATTGACAGAACTAATTGAGGTCACTGTATATTAAAAAACTAACTGAGCCCCGCGGTGTTACCCGCATTTATTGTTGTAACCGCGGGCAACGTGGCGGTGAAGCTAGTCTAAAGAAAGTAGCCCAAGTTACTCCTTATTTCATCAGCTATATATTCGTTTACATAGTTACCCTTGATTTCATAAGGGTAATTGTCGTAGTCATTATAGTTAAGGGCCAAGGTCGCCTCATTTTCTCATGTTCATACCAGTGGGCGGTGTTGAGGTTATCAGCATCATCCATTGGTATCGATATTACTCCTGTAATACAACCAATGTTACTGTACTTAGATGTCATATCGAAATTCACAGAATCTTTCATAAAAACGATTCAAAAATCAGTTTCAATAGAATCGTTAAGTATTTTGTACTAAGCTCTTTTCTTTGTTAGGTATGAAAAATATGAAACATCATACCTTTTTCATTTGTTCACTGTCACCATAACAATTAGTAAGGCAATATGGAATATTTCTATAAGTTACTTACCAATATTTAGAAAGAAGAAGATTACGATATACTACATCAACACTTAAGGAAACATAGGTTAAAAGGTCTACAGAAGACAATAAGAACTAATCTTAAAAAAACTGATTGAAACAAAAGAAATCAAGTAGTTTTCAACAAGTTTCTATAATCAATATAACTGCCAGCTTAACACGGGCAGTTGTATCGATCTGAGTTCGGCTGGAGAGGATCTTGAATAGCGAAATTCAGTTGATGTGGTCTATAACCAAAAATAATCTCAAATTATAAAATATTGTATTTATTGCGATTTCTATTGGTTTTCAATTTAGAACAAGAAAAATAGCATTGCTTATTTCCAAAGTAACCCCAATAGATTTCAATTTAATTTCTTTACTTTTGTCGTAATCTTATATTATTTCCGTAAGAATTAAATTCGTAATAAAAAACAGAGCATTACTACAAAATTATTTGTAATTAAATGTTACCTCAAAAACTTTTGGATATAATAACACAAGTAATTTATTTTAAGTAGAAACAGTTAGATGGCATTTAATGTGAGATAGTTTATTATTCTCTCCTGCGCTTCCCACATGGAAGTGTGCCCGAATCCCTTTGATCGAATATTTAGAGACTGATTCGACTGAGATTGATTTATCCTGAAATAGATATCTATAATCGTTAATTTGCTTCTATACCCATTATCAATCACGTGGATAATAATTATAATGATGTTCGAATTTTGAGATGGCCTTCGGATATTTGTCGCTTTTCTTTCTATTGAATATCTTTTTACTGACTTCCTAACAAAACCTATACAATTATCCCTTTTATTATATCTAAAGTATTTGGTCTAGTAGACCTGTAGAATGCGAGCGAGAGGAAGCTATTCCCATTCAAATATATGCTTGGGTTGGTGATATATGTTTTTGACTACCTTTTTAGTAGCGTAAGCGTTATTGTGTGTATGTACACATTCAAACAGCTTGTTAAAGTAAAACAGCGATAACTAAAACTCAAAGTAATTACCTACAAAATGTATTTAATATTTTAATCACTAAAGAAAACGAAGCAAAGGAAAATGAGGAAATGGAAACACTTTAATTTTCAACCTCAATGCGCACAATTTCTATCAGCTTTGGAACAGTTTCTGATGAATTGCTATGCAATGAACTTGTACCGAGAAGTGCAATGAAGGCGCTACATTAGACTTGGAAGGTTTACATAAATCGCTCGAAGCGAGACAATAACTGAGCTTCGAGCACTTAGATTACGCTCCGATAGTTGTCATCAAAGTACCTTGTCCAATATTGCGAGCAGAGAAACCACTTACATCTACAATAGTGAAATTACAATTGTGTTGGAGAGCTACTGTTGTAGTTCTAAGAGGCGGGAACATGTAGGAGGAAGCTCTCAATACAATATTTAAAGTATTATTGCATTCTGTATTTTTACATTTATATTTGGTCTATCATTTTCAATTGATAGCTTATCCGTAGAGATTGTGTATATAGATTGAAAACTGATAATAGAAGGAGTATACATGTTTGACACTAGTAGTATTGAACACAGCGTGTGGCAGCTTACTGTACACTCTGTATCTACATCTACATAGGTATAGATATGTAGCGCAAAGTATGACACTCTTATTAATTGCGGTTATATTTTTTAAGCGAACTTTTTCATAGTATGGTTGGTATTTAATTTTATTTATTCGACCTTAACTACTTTTATTCCTTCCCCCCCCCCCCCTTCCTTATATGGAACACTGGTTCTCTTCATTCTTTTATATGGCCCAAGATATCAGTCACAACAGACTTTCGGTATGATAACACTTTTTGGTAGTCTAACGTATACTCAGAAAGGAAGGTATACTCGCTAAGCTGAAAACGGGACTATTTTACGGTTAGCAGGTATTAAATATATAAAAAAAACAATGCTAATTTACCTCATTTTAGGAAGGCTGAAATTTATATACATTATTAAGTGTTACCTGGAAGATCACTCCCTATTAAATGATCGTCAATACGGTTTCAGACCGAACCGGTCCACGGGTGATCTTTTAGCGTACGTCACACACCTTTGGGGTGAGGCTATTGACAGGCATGGGGAATCCTTGGCCATCAGCCTCGACATGGCCAAGGCTTTTGATAGGGTTTGGCACCGTTCGCTTCTCTCCAAGCTACCAGCTTTCGGTTTGCGCCCCAAACTATGTGATTGGACTGCCGCGTTTCTGCACCAGCGCCGCATCAGAGTCCTTTGCGACGGTGCGGCCTCCGAGTATCAATGGATTAACGCCGGAGTACCTCAAGGCTCCGTCCTGTCGCCTACACTGTTCCTTCTGCATATCAATGACATGTTAGCCCTTGGCAACATTCATTGTTATGCAGACGACAGCACAGTTCATGGACACTATTTTGGACAGCCCTCTGACAAACCAGCAGATGTTGAAGGAAGACGACAAGAACTTGTCGCTCAACTTGACCATGTTCTGGGCCGCATTTTTCAATGGGGCTGTAAGAATCTGGTCGAGTTCAACGCCAAGAAAACACAGGTGTGCGCGTTCTCAGCCAAAATGTCTCCATTCCTTCCCCTTCCCACTTTTCAGTGCACTCAAATGCCATTACAAAATAGGCTCGCTATCCTGGGCATGGATATCTGCCGAGACCTCAACCCACGCGAATACGTTGAGAGTATCACTAAAGCGGCCTCACGGAAGCTAGGTGTGTTAAACAGGGTGAGACGGTTCTTCTCGCCCGGGCATCTGTGTCTTCTTTACAAGACCCAGGTTCGCTCGTGCGTGGAGTACTGTTCTCACCTTTGCGAAGGTGCCGCACAGTACCTGTTTGAAGCTCTTGACCGGTTGCAGCGGCGAGCAATCCGTATTATCGATAGTCCCGAAGCCACCGAGACCCTTGAGCCTCTACAGTTTCGTAGAGATGTCGCCTCCTTGGCAGTCCTCTATCGCCTTTACCATGGTGAGTGTTCTGAAGAGCTCTTCCAATTGATCCCCCCCTCTCCCTTCCTCTACAGAACAACACGTGCCGGCCTTAGAAGTCACCGCTTCAAAGTGGAAGACATACGTTCTCGTACTCATCGCTTCGGTAATTCCTTCCTGTGCCGAGCGGTCAAAACCTGGAACTCACTACAAGCGCACGTGTTTCCTTCCCACTATGATCCCGGGTCCTTTAAGCGGGGCGTGAAGAAGCATTTCACCAGGCCGCCATAGTGTGGGTCACCATGCTGCATTGTTCTTTTTCGCATTGAGGATGGTGACCACCACTCTTGGAATCTACTCATGCTTTCCATCAGGCAGGGCAGAGTCATTTTGGCAGCTTAGATATAAAAAAAAAAAAGCTATTGTTAGACCACCGATCCTAAAAAAATCATCATTCCTGAAATAATGTAAGTCTGGGGTGAGTGGGTATCTTAGTCTAATACTAATGCACGTGCGAATAAATCTCAAAACTTTAAAGTTTAAGTAGCCTAAACTCGATGTGAAATAAAATTGTAATTGTATTTTTGTATGTAATTAGGTGTAAAGTTTAGTAGTACACTTCCATGATAGGTATTACTAGTACTTTCAATATAATGGCTTGACTGTCCAACAATTCTCTAATCCTGTTAAGAGGATCCTCCTTATATATCCGTAAACAAGGTGGCTTTTCAAGGATCCTTTACACATTTATATTTTATTACTAGCATTTGCCCGTGAGTTTGCCTGTGTATATATCAGTTATCGGGGTAAAGAGAAGGCTATGTCCTTCCTCAAGAATCAAAGTATCTCCCTGACGAATTTTATTGAAATCAGTGCAGCCGTAAAAGCGTGAAAGATAGACAGACTTACTTTCTAATTTATAATATGAGTATGGTTTATGAAGTAAGTTACTTCTATTAGTTTCGTGATTTCTAAAACTATGATTTAAATAAACGCGCTCAATCAAAATTCTAGTGGTACTTAGTTCTGAATGTCATCTGTTATTTCAAATATGTGTTGTCTTTCGCATCATCAAAAAAAGAATTGAATTCCGTATCCGCAAAATATTTTTCGGTGTGCTCTTTATTATTAGACAATAATACTTCTATTCGCAAGAACACCTTTTCATTTCACCTCTTGATATTACTGTTCTAACATAACCTTCTTCAATAATAGAAACAGTTAAGGTCGTTGCATATCAAATATGTTCGTTCGTATAATTATTCTTGACGTATCAAAGATTATAGCAGTAATTATGACTGAAGGACAAGGTCGCGACCTTTTCTCACAGTATCATTACCTCAGCACCGCCCGTTGCGATCAATTCTACTCGGGGCAATATAAAATGCACCGTTTTCCAATGCAGAAATTATTTTAACTGACGGATATTAAATATGCTTCGGTAAAGGCAATTTCTGGATTGAAATGTAAGATGGAAACTCAACTCCTGTGTAAATAAATTGGATTTACGCAAGTTCAGTTTTCAATAGCTAAATCAAGTTGTGCCAACGTTATTTGATAAAATGAAATACTAAAATTGTGCGATGTTTATTTTAAACAGCAAATATTAGCTAAATAAATTAAACAAATGCCTGTCAATCAAAGATTCTGATAGAAGCAGATATGCTTTTAACTCTCTCTGAGTAAAAAGGAGATGGTTATTTTTAAAGGGTAAAGAAGGAGGGTTATGTTTTTCGAGTGTGTATGGATGTATATTCCATTGGCACGCCCTAGCTCGTTACGTCCAGCTAAACGGATTGTCATATTTTATGTAAGTGGGGTCAATAGATTATTCTTAGTCACAAGAGTGACACTGGGTACGTCAAAATTATAGAAAAACAAAATTAAAAAAAAAATACGCAGTCGGGTTTTTAAAATCATTCATTACTTGATTAAATAGTTCTTTACTTGTTACTTCTTTAGTACTTGATAAACTGTGCTGCTATCTAACAAGACATAAGTTTCATTATTGTTTAACATGGTTTGTAGTTTTCAGAATACAAAACAATATTGTTACAATACTGAACGATTAAAAATATAACGTAAATTAAAGTTTAAAAAAAATGTTCTGTAGAATTCAGCAGCAATCGAATGCATTTCACTGGTTTTTTTTTATTTATACTTTATGCACATTAATAGTGACAAAGGTGGATTTAATGCCATAGGCATTTTCTACCAGTCGACCTTAGGGTGATGCAGAGCCAACACAAAGTAGATGCACAAAATTAACATAAATTTATATCATATCTGAATAATAAATAATTAAACCATAAATAGTCATTATATTGATACAGATTTTTCCGAGTTATATATAAAAAGTAAGCGAACGCAAGGGCCTTTATTACAACGAATGTTTTTATAACGGTGTGGTTATTTTATAGTACCATAGTCCTGACAAGGAACTCTTGTAGTTTAGCTATGTCCTTATATCTCTTCGTTCGTTTGTCGTTGATTAAAAACCGTAATTATAAGAAAGCTGAACTTTCAAATGGTATTTACCTATAATTAGATATGTATCTATAATCAGACCTACAAAGTGATTTTTTAAACGTGTAGTGTATTTATTTTTGCCATCGTATGGAGTTTCTTTGGCTGGGTGTTTTAAAATTGTTAGGAGGCTAAATTCTTCTCTCGTCTTCGCCCGCCCATACGTCCGTTATCGCGGTAATATGTAGTCTATGACTCACAAATTACATTCAAATCGGTGAAGCGGTTTGGCGTGAGACGTAACAGACAGATATACAGAGCTACTTACTAATTTATAATATTAATTTGAAATATGGATGGTAACCATCCTCATCATAAAGACCTTTCAAATTGAGTTCAGTTTTGCGTAATGAATTTAATGATATATTACAGTAAGCTAGAGAAACACTCCCCAAAACAAACTCAGATGATAATAGTAATGATACCTAGAAAGAAAAATTATTACAGAATAAACCAACTTTTTATTCGACTGCGTCAGTAAGAGCGTAATGTTTTCGAGCATTTGTATGGTATGGCGCTCATAGCCCAGTTGCACTCGGTGATTAGAAACAATCAGCGAGGGCGAGCAACGACGGCGCGGTCAGTACCTGGATGGTGACCGCTGGTGGCATGTTACCATGAGCGTCTCCGTGATTCGGAGGTCACGTTAAGCAGTCGGTCCCGGTTGTTATCATAGGATAACAATCGTGAAGCTTAGTTGGAGGCCTTCGGGCGGCTTAAAAACATCCAACGGTAAGATTACGTAGCCACAACGTTGTCTTGCCATACGTCCCCAACCCGCACTTGGCCAGCGTGGGGACGTATGGCCTTAGCCATCTCATGAGAGGAGACCCGAGCCCAGCAGTGGGAGATTATGGGTTGTTTATGATTTATGATAT
Organism: Hyphantria cunea; assembly: GCA_003709505.1. Classification (NCBI taxonomy): domain Eukaryota; kingdom Metazoa; phylum Arthropoda; class Insecta; order Lepidoptera; family Erebidae; genus Hyphantria; species Hyphantria cunea. The sequence continues at coordinate 83,817 of PKRV01001685.1, read as the reverse complement.
ATTTGTATGGTTGTAGGTACCTACATGTGTGTTCATTTGTTTAAAACGGCCTACAGCCAATTTTTCAAATAGCGCCCTTAAATGAAAAAAAAGGGGCATGGGTTTGTTTTTTTCATATCTTAGCAATATGGGTATCATATGAGAGATCGATAATCGAAAGATGATAAAATACTATTTTAAAAATATTTGTATGATATCAAGTTTACATTACTATTTTAATACAAATTGTCAATTAGTAAACACAAACCTAAAAAGTTTTTAGTTCTGCCACATGACCAAAATTGTTTGAAACAGTTGCAACCGTTACGAGATTTTAATCCTTTACGTTGGTATTAGAAGGACTTGTCGGTTAGTAAAACTATAAAGTTTGAAAATAAATTATTATTACATTAATTATAAGCCCGAATTTTTTTAAGGTATGAACTAAAAGGAGAAAAACATGTTTTACAGTAAGCGTATGGTGTTGCAAGCGGGGACAAATAGTATTTTGTTACCTGCCCTGTCACCGCATGCAGCACCATAAAGTATTAAGTGTGACTAATTTAAATATTCATACATTCATCATATATATATTGTCATATCTATTTTTCTCTTTTCAGTTCATTACTGTTAAGTACTGAGTTTTTAATTTTAATATTAATATATATTATTTTAAGTTTTATAAGCATTCAACAACGACGGTTTATTTCTTAAACCGTTTTTTTAGAATTTTACTGTGTAGTATTTTACTTTTGCATTTTTGAAGTGAAACTTCTTTAGGCGCATGAGGGTAAAAATTTTACAAATGTAACGTCACGCAAGTATGCAACGGAAGTGTCGAAAAAGAGAGAGAGAGTCAGGAGTAAGACAGGGCGAACGTAGCATGAAGCAGTTAGCGATGGAGTGAGAGTAGGGAGCAAGCAAGTGAGAAAGATCGAGAGAAAAAGTGAGATAGAGCGATTGTCGTATCACGCACAGTGCCATGGAGCGAGAGGTGGGAGAGAGTTAAGAAGTTTCACTTCTGACATGTGTACTTTGAACGCACACACTTTTTTTATAAAATTATTGATTGAATTATTTGTAGTTAGTACAAATAAGTCATTAAATAATTTCACGATGTAGTAGGAAAAATGTTAATAAATCTTTTGAATAAGTCGAATGTAATGCGATTGCAGTGTTTAAATGGGCTTATGTTCGTTGGATAGACGTGTCAGCTATCTAAAAACTAATAATTTTTATTGCAGCCACTTGGGTCATGGTAGTCTATTAATAATAACGCCTGCTCTAGTTCTGCTAGAAAGATAACATTTCCAAGCCCAGCAAATTCAATTGACAATGCTGGCAATCTGCTGTAAAACGACAAACTCTTATAGAATATTCAGAATCTACACAGTCTAGTCATTTCACCATTGTTCTATTCCAACTACAATTTAGTCTAAAGTCGAAGTCGAAGAAAATTTTTGACATCAAACAACATGTAAATCCTTTAAGTAAAGTGAACGTTTGAAATCCAAAAACATGTAAATTGTATAAGTAACATGAAAATTTGCCATTAATATTTTCTCTTTTAAAATTTTCCTTAATGTACTACTTTACCCAATTACTATTTTTATCACTTATAATTTTTTCATTTACGTTTTATAAGTAAATAAATATGACTTAATTTGATATTTACGCGTTTACATCTCAATCAATCTTCATGATATCAGAATTTCAGAGATCAAAGTTAGTTCTAAATAAATAGAACACTTTGATACAACCTAATTATGTAAGTACTATTTGATGACTTTTTATCAAATCAAATACATCAAAAGTATATTTTATATTTTCACCGTTACCTTCTAATGTCTCCCTTTGAAATTTAGAAGTGGCTCCAAACGATTTTCATGAAATTAAGAATGCGGGGGGTTTCGTGGGCAAGAAATAGATCTAGCTTGGCATCATATTGTAAAAAGTTACTTAAAAAATCCGCGTAAAGTTGGCGGCCATTCAAGGTGTTTCTATACGACCAGATACATATCATAAAATACATTTTTATAATACTCTGTAATCATGCTTAATACCTCATAGAATGTGTTAATATGTATTGACTAATTTTCAATATTTTTCTGATCAGTAAAGACTGGCTGAAGGATAAATTTCAAATTCAGACTGATCAACGTTCATCCGTGCTCTTAAATTTTTGGCTTAGATTTGTAGCGTGATTTTATATAGCGATTTTCGATAAATGCAGTATCCAACACTGAATTTTTCAATTCGTACATATTCTTTTGTTTTATAATACTAGTATAGATAAACTCGACTACACGGTGGTCCTAGTGGTTTCAGTGGTCGCCACACCGCTTCCTACTGCGCCAAGTGGGTTGTGGGTTCATATCCTACATGGGAAAACACTGTGTGACCCATAAATTGTTGTTCTAAGTCTGGGTGTACTTTGTATCCGTTTCATGTATGTTTGTAAAGATCCACGTGACACAGGAATGAATGAATGAATGAATTCATAATGCGGGAGTTGTCTTTTAAAAAAAAACTTGTTTACTCACGTAATTTGCGAATGTCCGACTAGTTTCAGACTCGACGAAGACCCGTTTTCAAGGAGCGAAACGTCTGGCCACGGTGTCAGGCATCGCACTGTCACGGCGTCGCACTAAAATACATATGGGATTAAAAACGCTTGTCTTTAATAAACATGTATTTAGTAGAGATCGCCTGGCAGTCGAACACCAACAATGAATGTGACAATATAACTATCTCTATTTCATTGCAATTTTACTATAACAGGTTTAAAAATATATCGGTTTTTTAACATACATATCGTACAAATGATCTCTCAGATTGTTAGACAAACTTGCAATATTGAGATCTAGTTATAAAGCCATTCATACGTACCTATGAGCAAAACCGTTGTACACATTGGGTTAAGATCCTGGCCTGGCAATGTTTGTTCAATGTTCACATTGCTGTATGTTGGCAGTTTACAATCGGCGGACAACCCATCTCGGTTCACCGAGCCGATATTGGTCAAATCAAATCATCGGTACACGATTCTCCACACATATTTTGGCCACACATGTTGGCCAAGCATCTTGACCCAATGTGTGTAACTTTATTACTCGCCCTACACCCCGATCACACAGATACGGCGATGCACACACGTGCAGATGCGTGCATTTTGATAGCTTACCTGTACATAGTATATGATATCGAATGACTTAATTGTTATGCCATTCCTGTATGTAACAGTAATAACAACACCTTTGTTGGCCATATTGGAAGGCATGTACTGACTAAGTTGATGTCAGACGCACTCGAAATTGAAACAGGTTTGTATTGAATCTTCATTAATGGAAACTCAGGGATATTGTAGACAGAAGCCCTTGAAATTTGGTGACTACTAGGTGCATATTTAGTCATTTAATAAAAGACTAATATAACCTTAAATGTTATTATTTACCATTTCTGAAGTTTTTTCTTTATTCTGTCAAATTTTGTATTAAAAAAAAATATGTTTTGCTTTATTAAAGACACATTACGTGAAAAGTAGCGAACTGTATGCAATTTTTTGTTTATTTATGTATGGGCCTGCCAAACTGACTTTACTCTACCTGATGGAAAAATAAGCAGAACCCAAGATGGTGGTCACCGTACTCAATGCGAATGTAGATTATGTAACCCACACCGTGCCGGTCTAGGTATTTTTCTACATCATTGTATTCATTTGTAATTTTAATTATGTTAGTAAAAAAGGACTTCGTGGAATATGTTATGGATGCAGTGAAATATTGCAATTGAGTGGGAGAGTTTGCGTATTAAATATAAGTTATCAGATATTGGGAGATAGAGAGGCATGACTTTATGTATGTTTTTATACCACTAAAGAAATAGGGAACCCACGCTAAGCCGGCCTAGTTATGCTTCTATATCATCTAATTTTTACCACGACAGCGAAACACACTCGGGTGGAGCTGCGGACAAAAAGCTAAATGCTAGTAAATGATATTAATTACGAGAATTACAATGATAACCGGTATTTTAACGAAAATATAACCAATAGGAAAACTATGTATTGAACATTTACATATTAAAAGTTTGATATCGCTTCGGTATTCGAAATTAAAAATATTTCACACAATTCTTCTCTGAAATCTGGGAGGAGATAGAATGTGGTCGAATACTGAACTAAACTGAACACTGCATGACGGAGTTTCAAGGAACTTTTCAATTACTTAGTATGCACTGTTAAGGCAAATAATTCCACTGATTGACTTTGAACAAGAAAGATATCGTCCAGGAATTAAATTAGAACCGCCGAATTCAGAAATAGATGGATAAACAACTCTTCTATCTGATTATTCAGGCATATCTAAATGAGAATTTACAATATAAATTTGGAAATTCTCAACCACACAATAACGAACCTTATAAGTTTTGTAACAAGGAACAATATTGAGTGAAGGTGATCTATTGTTATCCGCGGAGACACAATCCTGGATTAAGAAAGTTGTGCAGAAAGACTTGTTGAGAGTGCTAATTTAGTATTGATATCAGGCTTAGTATACTTATAGGCAAGCAATCTCTTCTTTACCGCGAAATTGAAGTTGAAACTCAGTTTCCTATTATTTCTACTGTGATCTAAAATCTTTTCGTACTTTGTCCATCAGTAACCATTTTGAAATGGTGACGAAATAGTAGCGAAATGCAATTACTGCACGGAGATGTTGGAGCTCGTGTATTCATGTTTTATGTACTTAATATTCTACAAAATAAATATACTATAAAATATCCGAAATGGTTTTTCTTTGCTCCACCCAAATTAATTTTGGGTTTCCAACAAACGTCTTAGAAGTTCTTTCAAAAAATCTTACTTCTAACCTGTTTCATTAAGTCCTTGTTTTTTTTTACGGTATAGGGGGTAGACGAGCAGACGTATCGCCTGGTGGTAAGCGATTACCGCCGGCCATGGTCGTAACAGCAGAGGTATCACAAGTGCGTTGCCGGCCTTTGGGGGATGGGGAGAGGGATAGGGGGAGGATTGGGGTATAGGCCTCCAGTATCCTCACCCACTCGATAAAACACAGGGAAAGCGCTGTTTCACACCGGTTTTCTGTGAGGCCGTGGTATCACTCCGGTCGAGCCGGCCCATTCATGCCGAAGATTGGCTCTCCCACGGTTAGTCTTGTCATATAAATATGCTGTTTGTGGTCATATAAATATGCTGTTTGTGCGCACTTAATAATCGCACACAACATAATACCTGACAATTAGACATTATATCATAGAAACAAGGCATGCAATTACCAATTAATTAATTTCTAATACACAAATTGGCCATCGATCGACTCACTATCGAGAATGGTATTCGAACAATTAAACGTGAAATGTCCGTGATCATATCACTTGGTTCTCTAATTACCATCGAGATCGTTTCTTGTTTCAATTTCAACCTTGGTCTATTACGAATTACATGCATTTCTCCTTGAGCGATTTAATGCTTCATCATGAGTATGAAGAAATATCTTAATTCGAAATTGCGAAAGTCCAATTAATTATTATAATTTCATAGTTGTTTTGTTATATAATAAATAAATAATAAATAAATATTTCGGACATCTAACACACAACGCCATCTAGTCCCAAACTAAGCGGAGCTTGTATTATGGGTACTAAACAACTGATATGAATACATAATTTTTTTTCTGTAAATACGTACATATTATAAATAGAAAACATCCAAACTCCGAAAAAAATATTTGTAGATCATACAAACATTTGGTCCGACCCAGGATTCGAACCCGAGACCTCATGAACAGCAGTCGCCTACGCTACCACTGCGCCACCGAGGCAGTAAATTTATAATATAATATATAAAATAATATATATATAATATAATATTTTCGTGACTTATCCAGATTCGGCCCGAGCTTATACTTTGATTATTTTCAAAGCGTGTTCCACTAATCCTTAATTATTATACACAAATTACCCTCAAACAAATATATGATTCTTTCATAACATTCCTATTAGTAAGTTAGAAATACAATTCATTGAATCACATGTCATTCTTCACTTTCTAGAGACTATCAGTAACTAGAAATCGAAGTTTTCCCCTAAAGAGCGTTAATTATCTCGGTCTTGAACAGTCTGCATCCATCCGCTGCACAGCCACTTCTATAAAAGGTCTGTCATCGGGCCATAGGGTGGCCAACGCTATGTTTGTCTAGTCGTGACCTCTATTCGGCCTTTATGCTGACTTTCTTGTTATGTCTTCTTACTGAAATGTCATACAATTATTCCCTTTATGCCGACTTCTTAAGAAATGTTGAACTTAGCACAACTATGCTGACTTTTTCAATGTTACTAAAATTTGTAACCGTTTTGACAGCTTTCAAAAATATTACAATTGTAATACTACTTTGACGTCTTTAATAAACTCACGAATAAAATTTTATTCAACTTCCATTCAATAAGTAACTATTTATTTATAACTTTTACAGAATCAGATACAAACTGTTTTAATTACGGATAATATATTAAACTATATATCGGACTATTAAGTTAAGAAAAAGAAACACATGCTCGGCTAAAAATAAATTGAGATTGTGAAAAAACCTCAATATTTTGTTTAATTGATTTGTATTAAAAGATAAGAGCGTACTCAGTAAATACTTTGCTCATATTACACATCTACTGATTTCAAAAAAGAATCTGGAATCACAATACCAAAATAATTGTAAATGAGTAGGTACCTAAAGCAACACAATTTAAATGCATTCCTGCTTATTAAACGCCGTGTGGAAGAACGGATATTATGTTCCTCTACACCAAGGGAGGATTCTCCGACCAGGCGAGGTGATCATACCTGGCGGGCCACTGCCCAACAGCTGATGTTGGAGTGTTGTATTACTGCTAATCGGCGCATTTACTTCTATTGTGCGATGTAGGATTAGTAGCTACTTCGTACACTACGTTACTCCGTAGTTCAAGTGGATCTTCGGTTGATGGCTCTGTCATATGTTTTTGTTGCTCCTGTATGTGGAAGTCGCAAAATTTGCAATGTTTTTTTTTTCAATTTTCATATACATATGAAGTATTTTTAGTTAATTTATTTTATAAAAAAGGCAAAAAACAAAAATATTAAGTAAAATCAAATTAACATTAGTTTGTATCAATTTAAAAATGTTAAGTTTCTATATTTACAAGACAATTGAATATGACTGTACAAATAGTCAACGTAGGGATTCTTAAAAATATGTTTATACGTTTTCGGCTTTCCGAACCATATAAAAGATAAATTTAGGGAGGCAGTATGTGATAGTTGACATAAAAGCACCAAGTTTAACATTTCATGAAAAGTCGGTATAAAGGGGATGAATGTATGATATTTCACTAAAGTCGACATAACAAGAAAGTCGGCACAAAGCACATTCCCCCTCTATTCTAGCACAATAGGAATTCAACAGTGAACAGCATTAGGTTGATTTGGTATTAGAAGACTCATATTTCGTACAGTAGCTTTCGTATAGTTACTCGGCCCATACGAAATTAATGTATATAATACAATAATATCAAAACACCAAACCAAAATAAAACAAATTGAAAAAAAACATTAATAAAGTCGTGACGTCTTGTCCACGTGGAACCGTATTAATAACACTAATAGAAAATAACACATAAGACGAACATATCATCCTTTTGTTGATAAATAGAGATAAGTTACAGATACTTTATAAATAACCTAATCCAGTTTAGTGATTAAGTGAGAAAGTGAATATTAAGAAACAGGGACATAGCACATAAATGAATTCCCAGAAACCTTATTCCTCTAGTGGAAACGCGTTCGACATAAAGCAATCAATCATTACACACGAAACTGTAACATAAATCCAATACGTTAATTTGTGGCATTCAATAGTCAGTAAAGTAAAAATTGGAGTTAAATAAAATCCTACAAATGTTTACATTTAAATTCAAACCCAAACTGAAATCCGACTACGTTCGGAGTATATCATTAATTAGTGTTGAATCTGTTAAATTATCAGAAATCATAACCCATTTAACGAGAGCTCAGTTGCGAAGCGGAAACGAGCGTGGATAATATGAAATGAACACTTGCATACTCAGACACACGGTTTTATGTGTGTGTATTTTGAAGATACTTTGCTAGTCTCATGGGGTGAAGGTGTGAAGGGAAAGGGTGGAGGTGAAGACTCTACCAACTCAAACGCAACGGTGTGCTTGACGCCTGACAATATCGCAACTTCACGTGTCAAAAATGCTTACATTTTGGCCGATAACAAAAAATGTTTAAAATGATATGTGATATTTCTGATCACAATGGACATTAACTGCACAAATGTTGCAGATAACCGAGATTCTCACAGAAAGTAAGGTAGTGGGGATTCCCACAACACAATTTTTTTTATGATTCTCAAATTGTTGTCCGTAAAGGCGTGAATCTGTATAGGTGTTCTCAATGTATGTTTGTAGAGTCTCTCTGGACACAGCATATACATAATCTTTTGGGAAATTATGTATCGAACATTTAAGAAGAAATGTATGTCTTTTCGGGATTTTGTTACAACACCATAACAAAGTAAGTTAAATAACTCAAATCATTCCAGGATAGTGATTTTTAATAGTTCTCTGTTTTGTATCACAATGTTATTCTCAAGGTTGTAGAGCCACGCTGATTTCTGGGATGGTACTACCCTGTTTTTTTACGGGGGGAAATCCTCATGGATTTCCTCCGCCTTGGGGAAAGGGCGAAGGGGTCTGTCAGACTTTTACTGACTAAAACCCCCCGGTCTTCCGTCTCTCACCTACGCCAGGGATCACGGGAACTTAAAAGGTATTGCTTAAAAACGCTCCTAAAAAAATCAATAATTTTACAGGCAGAGTGATTGAAACTTGCAAGGCATACATGAAATATTAAATACAATTTGAAGTTCAAAACTCAGTCCCGGCTACGAACAATGCAAAAGTTATAATTTATAACTACAGTAATCAGGTAAAATAAACATTTAGTCAATACTTCTGCGTGTACATTTTTCCTCTGAAATAGTATTTCTTTTTTTCAAATCGACATTATTAGAGAATGACCAATTCAATTCAACAAATGGAACTAAAAATATTAAAGCCACTGACAGACCGTTCCATCCCGTCCAATTTCGTGAATGTTGATCTCAAACAAAGCTTTTCACTACCTACAAATTCGTGTTGCAGAATTGTTCATCTACAATTCGACTAGGGTTGCTCCTCATCTTATATCTTAAAGCAGAATTTGAGAGATTAGATATTTTAGTTTGAAGCTATTCGTCGAAACTTAGCCCTTAAAAATGTAATCTGTGGACTTTTGTTTCCAAGTACTGTGTTAAGACTTTCAAAAGGTCAATAAATAAAGCAAGCGAAAAAAAAATGAACTTTTACTTTAGTCGAAGATTAAATCTTGTTGTGCCTTCTAACTTTTTTCTAACTTGTATTAAGCTTCAGTGAAATAAACACGGTATTCGTAGTATGTATATATGTATCAGTAACTCCTCTTTCAGCAGGCAAACTGCATCTACATCTATTCAACTTGCTTCCATAATAATAATAATAATAAGGTCGAATTTGGAAAATGACTAAAGTGTACATTGTGCCTTTGGTACTCTCCAGCACCGGAGTTATACCAAAACATCTCCATCACATTACTATGCAAAAACCCGCTATACTGTACACTTGCCGCATTGTTCGAAAGTTTTTACAGGACGACACAACATCGCAGGTTACAGCCTCAGTCCCAACTCACTCAAATGAACTCCACTTGGCCTAGGCCCGTGGTTTTCATTAAAATACCGAAAATCAGATTTCGAGAAAAATAAACGTGCAACTAATAATAATAATTTATTAACATTTTTCAAAACTTTCGATTTACAATTTTAGCTTATAACTACATATTACAAACGCATCCTGTGTAGTAAATCTCACTTTTGGTGGTTCCTCTGGCACTCAAACTAAGATTAAACTTGAACTTCCAGAAAAGACTTTTCAATCTTTTACAATGACACTAGCTTTTGACTACGGCACCACTCGCGTGTGTTATCGCGCCAAAGAGTAGCCTTTGTCGTGCTCGCGAGTAAACCGCTAAACCGACTTTGATAATATTAACAATGCAGATCTTTTGATTCTCGAGGACAGACAAGCTACTATTTACAAGGATATTTTTATACATAGCCGTGTGCCACAACACACTGTGTTATATAATAATTTTCAAAATTATTTACTTATTTTATATCACGTTTATTGCAAGTGATATATATGTGTATCATAGAGCGAAAAGGGCTAACAGACATCCTAGCTTTTATGGGTGAACTAGGCGGTCAAATCCCTGATAAAGAAAAAGAAACAAAAATATTGTTTTTTTCAAAATGTTATTACGTTTTATTTCAATACTTTCTGACTCCCCACCCCCTGCGTCAAAGAAAGAAGGCATAAAGTTTCTCAGGTTTTGAAACATTTGTCACAGGCACAACTCCTACTGGTAATAGCGCGAGCTCGTTTCAATTCTAACCAGTGGATCCTGATATTCAAGCAAACATTCAAACTCTTCTGGTTAATTATTTTAATACAGATTTATCAAAAATCTGTTACTTATATCTAAATTTAATGGTGTTAACCCTATCGTAGACTGCAGCGGAGCAAGGGTTAAGCACTTAATATCGATTTTGGGTCGTGTGAGATATCGGAATCGAATATCCGCAGGCTACCGATATTGGCGAGACGGATATTCGCCAATGATGCAATATGAACACGCGAGGGGCCAATCGATTTTCCTATAATAGAGTTTTAGTTCTCAGTTCTGAACTAACTCATCAGAACTTTATTTTTGTCGACAGTTGTGATTCAAATATATCGCAGTGTTCTTATACATTTATGCATGTGATTGTTTGCTTTACTTGTTTACTGATCACGATGAAAGGTATGAATACTATGATTGAATAGACAATTTTTATTTTACTCATGAGATTATTTGGTATCAGCCACTAATTCAACCGGTTTTGCCTGAATATCAGTTTTTTCACGGAGTGACTGGCATCGGACTTCTGCAACCCTGACTACGAAATGAATACTGAAGATTGTAGTAGTTGTCAATATGTTTTAGGGTACTGATTTCCCAATAACTATTGACGACTGTGTGATTGAGACGTTCGTGACAGCTGGGATCAATGCTATCTGAGGGCTTAAACATCGTAAAACTTTCCTACTCCGGGCTATTATTAAGACTTTCTCTAAAACCTAACTAAAGTTATGATCTGACCCCTGTATCGAACTTAACCTCCTCTAGATCTCTAGATTGGCAAACGCATTTGTTAACCGCTAGACCAAAGAGCTATATTATTTTCATTTTCGAATAGTTGATAGACTTACTTATAGTTCTTAGCGTGGGAGAGCCACGCTTCGGCATGAATGGGGCGGCTCGACCGGAGTGATACCACGGCCTCACAGAAAACCGGTGTGAAACAGCGCTTTCGCTGTGTTTCATTGAGTGAGTGAGGATACCTGAGGCACATACCCCAATCCATCGCTCCCTATCCCCCTCACCATCCCCCTTCCCCCCAGGCCGCCATAGTGTGGATCACTATGCTGCATTGTTCTTTTTCGCATTGAGGATGGTGACCACCACTCTTGGATTCTGCTCATGCTTTCCATCAGGCAGTGCAGAGTCATTTTGAAAGCTTAAATATAAAAAAAAAATACAAAATCTTCTGTTTCAATTTGTACATTTTTTGATGTAAATTTTAAAGGACCAAAAATTCGATAAGTCTGTAACTTTATCTTCTCAAAGTTACTCGTTTGACAAACTCTTGTTCACCCTATACTTAAAATTCTTGGATTCATAGTTCTCAAATGCATGCATGTTCCGTAGCAAATTAGTGGTGGAAATAATATCTTAACAAACTACACAAAAAGAAATTTTAAAACTTGCGCTGAAAACATCTTTACTGATAGGCGAATAACCAGAAAGTATACTTATACTGAAGCCGTCTTCAAACTCTTAGATTTATTCAGAAATCCCTGTGATTTGACGCAGAGCACGATTCGTATCATGGCTGCCGGTTGTTTAATATTTACTAAGGAAAAATAAGCAATAAGGCAATTTTTTTCGAAAAGTTGAGAAAACGACTAAATCCGATGTTAAGACTTTAACCGATAACCAATAAACGAAGTCATTATCTTATGAAAATGTTATTCAGTTTATCTCACTCTACCTTAAAGTTTCTATATCTTTATTTCTTAATTTGACACCATCATTGTAGTAGTGCCACCTAGTGATTTCAGTACGAATAGGCCGTTTCGACCGAAGCGTTACTACCCTCTCACAAAGATCAACCTAAAATGACAGCACTTGTGCTGTGGTGTTCTTCTGGTAAGTGCAAGACCCAATGATGTAGAAGCATCTCAAAAAGTCCCTTTGACACATTTTTCATAGTGATTCCCGCTCTAAAACCCTTGGATTTCATTTTTTCTAATTTAAGAACACAGTGTCCCCTAAAACTTTTGTGAGTATTGTGCATGTAAGTACTGTTGCTTCTTTTGTAGTATATGTATGTTGATGTCTGTATCTAATTAATTTTGATTGTTTCTGCTTTTGTGTTCCATATTCATGATAATGCTGTTTATAATGAGTGATATTTGCTAAGCTTTTATATTTGTACCGGTATCTCCCATATTATCTGCGAAACCGTTCTCTTTAACTTTTGGTTGCGTGAGATGTTATAGTCACCACCGAATACCGACGGGAATTTTGTGTTTTTGCAAAGGCTCCAAAATACATATTATACAATATTATTGTGTCATATGTGTGTATAATATGTGCAAGCTAGTTTTTTACATCTCAAGAATTGTCTGAATTTACATCTCATCACATTGGTGCTGTGTTGTCTCGTCTTTTACTAAACATTGTTTAGTAGATGGTCACATCTACTGGTCGTTTTAATATGTCCCTTTCGTTTGGCCTGGTTACTTGCCTGATCCAGTATTGCAAATATGACTTTAATGATTGTACCCTGTCTATAATTTACTTCTCTAACACTAATCTATAAAACTGACCATGCAAAAGTTATGATTTTATTTTATCAATTCTGGTTTTTACCACTGCTTGTTTAAGTTCTTTGTTTGTGTATATTGTGTTCCATCGCAACCCTATTTCTGTTAAATTCAATTCAGTTGCCTTAATTGGAGTATTTATGCCTATCATATTCCTTTATTATTTCCAACATTAATTGTGGTCGGCTACTAGGATAGGTCAACCGGATTCAGTATTTTCAAGCAGCGACTAGCATTGGATCTCTGCAACCCAGAGGCTAAACTGAATTCGAAAATTGAAGATGACTGATTCGAGTTGGCAGTATATTTGAGGGCACTGACTTCCCTATTACGATTGTCATAGGTGTTCATGATATACGGGACCGATGGCTTAACATGCTTTACGAGGCGCAGACGGGCAACATCGTCATCTTCTACACTCCGGGCTGCTAATGAGAATTTGTTGTAAAAAAAGGCAACAGCAGTACGACCTGAGAATCGAACTCAAGAACTCTCGATTGGCAGTCGCATACGCTAACCGCTAGACTAACGAGGCAGTCCAGTATGTCAAGTCGTTATGTGTTAAATATGCTTTGTATTTAATAATATGTGTCTCTAGGTTACTTAAGCCTCTTCCTGCTTACTCTGTTGGGAAGTATAATCTTTCTATATATGCTTTTTAATTTTGTGATTTAGTCATCGCTAAAATTTGCCCAGTTTTAATATTAATTTGCTTTAAACCTAGAATTTTGTAGTTAATAATACCAATGTGTACAATAATACTGGAACCACATAAATATTAATTGGTTTAAGTAAATAAAATGAGTTAAGGTTTGAGATTGCAATGATTTTATGCGTCTAAAATATTCGTATTACTTATATAACAGAATATTTAGGTTAAAAAGAGCGTGCAACGCATACTTGTTTTTTAGTTGCAATACACCGCGGGCTTGATTGCCCCCTGAATAAAGAAAATACACACACTCACTACCCAAAATTGTCATTGAACGAAAATTAAGTGCTAAAGAAGTAGACACACTATGATCATAAATTGCTCTGTGTCAATATTTGCTTAATTTGATGATATACATCTCAGTTCTGATACCGTATCTGAGCTGATAGGTAATTATCGTCAATGACATTGAACTTGCCGCGCTTCAATTATTCAACATCGCGAAGCAAAACCCGTTAGTCAACAGAGCAAACAAAATGATTGATGTCAAGATATTGCTATCGTTATGGGTCTAAAATTATAAAGCCCTCATTTATATGCCAATGGGTGTTTCATGATTTTAGATGTTTGTACTTTCGTTCTATTAATTCACTGTTTTAATTAAGTTGTTCATCCAAGGTTACCGAATCGATTAACATGATCAACGTAATGTATGCGCTGAGGCGCCCCTTTAATTACAAAATATTTAGTATCTGTATACTGCTCATAATGAATTCATTGCAAAAAGAACATGCGTACTCATATCGATGAATCATTAAAAATAATGAAATACCTACGCCTTGTGGAGTATTGAAGATTTAACTCTCACACGGAGCAAAAACGTTAAGTCATTCTGACAATAGAATCACTTCGTTAGTTTATTATTAAAAAAACCACGGCGTTTGTTTTACTTTTATACGTTTTATTGTCATACCTTGTTGAAAACGAATTTTCGATCTGTGCTCTCGCTATTTTAAAACCTTTTGTTCATCTCCAATCTAGTTTGATAGCAATAAAAGGCAAAACTTTTTTAGCACAAAATCTTTGTTGAAAAATATCAAAAAAATTTAAAACTGCGATATAGTTTCAAAAATATTTTCCCGGAACCCCGCGGGAATATTGAAAATCGAATAATTGACCGTCACTAGCGATAATTGATGGGTATAGATACCCTTTTATTTGCCGCGTTTTGAGAGCGCTTTTAACGTTTAAAATGTTTCTTTTTGTTTGTATTAAAGTTCGTTAGTGACAATTACTTAAAAGCTATCTTTAATATTTTAAATAAAAGAGATGTAATTTAATTTGGCTAGGTTTTTAGAAGTAGTTACAGTACAGTAAAAATTTCACTAATTCTGAGATATTTCTCAGAATTAGTAAACTTTTCACTGTGGGAAGCCATTAGCATATATCGCATCCTTGAAGTCATACTACAGCTTCAAATAAAAGTTTTATTGCTTTTTGTGTATTGAGGGGAGATAGTTTCCCCTCAATTCCGTTGGATAAGGAATTGGAAGGACAGCGACTCATTTGTTTCTTGTCTTTCCAAGTGTGGCGGTAGGCACTTACCATCAAGGGAATCGATCTTACGATTTTTTGTGAAATGTTCATGTTCATGCACTTGGCAAATGACTTACGATCATTTGCCACGTACCATAAACATTTCTTTTGTTAAGTTAAGTTTGAGCTTTCAGGCAAAAATCTGTATGGAAAAATTATTTTCGAAATGTTTTATCTGACTTTATTTTTACAGGGAAAAGTGCGAAAGTTTATCACAAGACTCATAAAGTCGTTATGATCAAATTGAAGAAAATAGCCGAAAACGGTGTCCACAGGAAAAACGACCGTGAAACGGCAGCAATAATCGAAAAGTTATCATGTTATAATTTTCATAAATTGTTTTGATACACAAAAAACAATATATAGTTTTCTTTAAAAAAAATATTTCAAAAGGAAACAATTTGCTTTTAAAAACGTCTTAGGCTCCGGACACGAAGCTAGCGGGAGCGGGACGACCTTTGATAAGTAGTCTCGCATTCTGATTGTTAAATTTAAATGAAACTGGAGTGCCGACACATTTCGAGACCAGTGACGTACGACTACCATAATTGCTCATATTATTGTTATATTTTATGGTGTAAGACCAACCGTCTAGAAGCATTTGTAGAAATAACTCTCTTTAGAAAAGAAACCTACATATCTAAACGACACAAGTTGTTGAAGCCATTTTAACGCCCCCCTGGCTTAAATAAGGTGAAGGTGAACAGGCCTAGGGAGCTGTCGAAGTCGAGTTTTCTCTGCGGTGAGCCAAATTTTCATACTGGAAATTGCATTTCTAGTCGGTAATTCGGTCCGTATTAACCACAACGCTGTATAATTAAAGTGATTAGATTAATCACATAAATCTTGTGTGTTGACTGCACTTACAAGAACACTGTATACATGTACAAGTAAACAAGTAGAGGACTCGACAGACATTCTACTGCAATAAATAGGTAGGAGCAATTTTTGTTCAATTAATTCTTTTTTTCATGATATAGGAGGCAAACGAGCAGACGTATCACCTAATGGTAAGCGATTACCGCCGCCCATGGACACCCGCTACACCAGAGGCGTCACAAGTGCGTAGCCGGCCTTTTAAGTGAAAAAATTGTTATCTGTGGTATATTTAGAACGATACGGTCACTAAAAATTTAGGAAATAAGTACAATTGTAGGCGATGATATGATAGTCACTCCGTTTTACCCTCTACATAAAAGAAGCTCTTAGGCTAAGCATGTCTCTAGACTGGAATTCCTTTAAGCCATCAAGGGCTGATGTCAACTCAAACACAAAAATAACCACCAAAACTAGTTTAGTAGTTGTATAAAGTTCAGTAGCATACACACGTACAAAATAATTAGGTACTTAAATCAATACAACCATCTCCCGCAGCTCTGCCCGTGATTCAAATGTGATATAGGTGATTATTCGCTAATAATGCGGCTTCCATTAGTGTGAAAACGTAACAAACAAACGAACGTATTCATTTTTTTAACAAGTTATTGTTGTGTAATGAGTATGTCGATTACCGTAGTAAAGAGCGTTGTATTGAATATTTCGAAAGCAGAGATACTTATTTTGCCGCATCTCTGTACATAACTGATAACTATGGTTCTAAAACCGATTACTTGACTGTCTTTAGTCAACCAAGCCTACTGCTAAACATGGGAGTCATCCACTGTAGATACGCTACAGCATCTGGTCTTTCTAATTATGTATCCGTATATAAATGCCTAGAAGATTACCTGAATAATTAAGGTACTTTATATTTACTGAATGGAAATAATATTAACTCTCCTAACAATCATCTTTAGCAGTTTTCTTTCTTTAAATGACATTGAGTAAGTATAGTTTGTTTTTATAATCTAAATACAAACTAAAAACAACACTTGCTTGTCCGTTAAAAGTACTCTATGTCATATTTTCTTCAGAAATTAAAATGGAATAGTAACTTGAATAATTAACTGAACTGAAAAAATAGCAAACATTGCATTTACGATTCAAAACTTAAAGTGAGACAACAAATGAATAAAATTGCTAACGGCGTCGCTGTACGCTCAGCCACTTTCCTGAACTTTGACTGGGGAATCCCTCGTTTAGTTCGAGGGCAGACTGCATTGAACAATATTGTTTCAGTTCCTAGAAAGCAGACTTGAAATGGCTTAGTGTGCATCTACATTGTCGTCTTTGTCAATAATTACTTACTTACCAGTACGGCTGATATTAGAGTATATACCTAAAAACAGTTCTACACAAACCACACCCACGTTCGAGATCTATGAAAGGGATTTCCCTCCTCGTAGCCTTACGACAGACTGCATTAAATTGTCATTGAAACGAGAATTTCCTAGAAAAGAAATCTATGTTTGTGTACATCAGCTGTGCCAGTGACATAGTTTAGTGGTTTCTATTGCCATTTATCTAGACAAAAGAGTTCAGTAAGCCAGACCGGTGATATTTTTATTCTGTTTTCTATTGTTGACAGTTAATTAAAAAGTTTGTCGAGTACTTTTTTTATTGTTCGGGGAGAGGATCGTTTTTTGTTTTTGCGAAAGACGGTCCTCATTTCATGTCATCCACATTTTTTATATTTTTTATCATTAATTCCATCACGACGAAGACTTGAAGACTCGAAGACTTGAAATACTTGACATTGGCAGAAATAGCTGATCCGGCTGATTTCCATATCATCAGAAGAAGAAGAATTGTTTGGGGAAACAATACAAGGCGCGTTTGATAGATATTGTTCTCGATAGCTATGAGTATTTCAGTTTTCTTGCTTCTAGTTTGTTAAACTGAGATTTTAATTACCCAGATAAAAAATATATATTAAAACAAAAAAGGCGTATAAGTGCATTCTATTCGTGATGTTCCCCTTGTTTAAGTGACTGTCTTAATACGCTTTAATTAGCTTTACTTTGTTCAAAATTAACTAACTGATACAGAATTTGTTAATTAACTAAACTCAACTTTTAGACAATTTAACTGACTTTTAAGTGTCGTATCGAAACGAATTTTTGAATCTACATAAATCTGATTTGGATGGCAAAAATTTAATGTGACATGATGGAGGTGCACTGAAGTAGTCTGTCATGAGTTTAAGGCGGGTAGTGACATTCTTTAGTGTTTACTAGTAAAGCCTTGATCTGATCTGATCGTATTATCGAGTTCAACATACTGTACTGTGATGATAAAGCGGGTAGATGACAGAACTCTTGAGTTTTTGCTAGTTAACCTTTCGCGCTTGAACTTACACAATTTATTTTGATGAATCCTACTGGTTGGGCTTGATGATGATGATGAGCTGATGATGAAGCCAGGTGATAAATAGTGCAACTCTTTTTACCTAATTGCGCTCGAAGAGAGTTATATTTTTCGATTGCAATGTATCTACATTAATTTTAAGCGCTCTGTAACCTAAACTGTATAGAATTTTTTATTGTAACTTTAATGTATCAAGCAAGCAAGTCTATAAATTGGCAAATTGGTTTGTTTTCCTCTTATCATTTACAAATAAATAAAATTGGAGTGTCTGTTTTTAATATTAAAATAAACCCTTTTTAATAACTGCGTATGTATGTATACACGGAACATATACAAAAACAACATTTTTTAAAAAAATTGTCTCTGTCTGTCGTTGTGTATGTCCGTCTGCTTGTCCTGGCAAATCTCTGGAACGGCTAGACCGATTTTGATGGGAATTTCGCTGGAAAGTAGCTGATGATATAAGGAATAATTTTAAATACTTTTAAAAACTAGCTTAGCTCCGCGGCTTTACTCGCGGATGTTGTCGTACTGCAGGTAACACCGTGTAGTATCTTATATATCATAACTTCTAAAGTGTTGCAACTATTTGATTTAAAAATAGTTCAGTAGTGAAAGCTATGATAGTAAACATGACTTTGAAAAGTTCATTGGATGCAGTGAGCTATTTAAAGCTCACTCCAGTGCCGTGATGTCTTCAGACTACGTAGTTTATTTATGAATGGGGCTTGTTCGAGGAAGCTCTATGTTTAACTGACCGTATTCTTGAACTGGCCTTCAATATTCTTATTTGGAATGCCGTGTTGTTGTTTACTGTTTATTTATGCAAGTCAACTGAGTATGACACAGACAACAAAGGAAATTTGATTGCGTTTCTCTTTAATATTTTTTTGTAGTTTTAAAGTCGAGTTGTGTTTTTGAGCTGTATGTGTGTGCATACATCCTCTCCAGCTAAACTAAATACTGATATGAGAAGAATGTAGTGATGGCTGATAGTTCATTAAACGGGGCTCGAACCCGAAAGCATGTGTTCGCAATTACGATGCTCTAATCATGTCACTGCTATTTTTTTTCTAACAATCAATTTGAGAAGTTTTCATATCTCTATTTTAATTTATGTTTCACTTCTCTGATAATAGTATAAGCCAATATATTCATATTTCGTGTATAGATATTGGTTACCTTCGATCCTTCAAACAACCTGTTGCAAAATGAACGAATTGCATCAACTAGTCGATCTATTCACGTCGGATGTGAGAGCTCTGCATTAATGATGACAGTGTTGAAGCGAATTAGTGGTTCTCATTTCTTATTCAACGAAATGTCTCTTCACTATTTTTAATATTCATTTTATTTTCGTAAATTTAAATTTACTAGAGAGATACATAATAATTGATAGCATCTTTCAGTTTATCATTATTTTTCTGCACGTACTTTGTGAGTTCATACTAAAGGATATACTTACGTTCTCTTGTAAGGCGACATATCATACGATCCACAACATGGGCAGCGGTAACCGCAGCTGACAAAGCAATAAATAGTCTTCTTGCAACTTGCACTTTGATGATCCTTTAAAAGATTTTACGACTTTTTTGAGAAACTTCACACCAAACTACATATTGTGAGAGGAACCATATAATAATGAGCATGTTATATTGGGGTACCACTCACAATCGTCATTTCCAATCACCGCACATGAAATGAACAGTATTTTGCCATAAAATGAAAGCGTAACAAAAGCATAATCTTGTCCCTTTTCTATTAAAATTCCCTCAGCTAAAAATTCCCTTCAAGGACCCCTCGCGATTAAGTTACCTTTTGAATAAAATCATTCAAATCAAAATCTAACCACCCGTTTAGGAGTTATGATACTTTAGAGATGCACTCAATGTATTTGAGATAGCTTTTTTAGAAAAATACTCAAATGTTCATAATGGTAGTGCAATTTAGTTTCTTGGCAACGTGCTATGGAAATTCGTAGCACGCTACGGCACTACCGCGCAACTTTGTAGCATTAATTTAGACCAATCCAAGTTGAGAGTTATATGCAAACACTCGTCATTTAAAGTTTGATCAGCGTTCTAAATTACTGTGGTTGAATTGCTTCGATGGGAAAGCTGTTATGCGAATATAATAATAATTTATCGACATAAATAAATATGGTCATACATGCATACATTGTTACCAAAGACAATATTAAAAATGTAAACCGAATCTTAGGTTGAGAAGTGCACTCCTAAATAGGCTACTAAGCCAACCTGTGATAAAGAGCAACAGTGCCGGCCCCCTATAGAGTTTACTAGTACATGAGATACATGTGTGTGTGAGTGTGTGTGTGTATGTGTGTGGTGTGTGTGTGTGTGTGGGTGTGTGTGTTTGTGGATGGGTGTGTGTTTGTGCGTGTGTGTGTGTATATGTGCTATATATATATATATATATGTGTGTATCTACTATGTGTATTTGCCTATGTAGTTGTGTGATGCGTGTCGTGTGCATGTGCTTGCTTTTGTCTAATCAAAAGGTATTCTGTTTCCTCATAGCCTAACGTTAACAAATATTTTGCACAGTCTTTTTACAGGCAATATATATATATATAATCTGGCAGCTCATAAACTACTGCGTTATTTTGTTACCAAGGGGATATCTTATTTACAACAAAATTTAACGCTTTTAGAATAACCGACACGTAATTTTGATTGGATGTTTAGATATCACACAGGTGGCACGCAAGGATTCTTTTAAGTACTTGGAATGGTTTAAAACTGTACATAGATACTAAAGTATCAATGTGCAGAATTAATTAACCAGCCTTTTGGTATATTAAATATGGCTATTGTATCTTTGGGGTTTCATCATTCCTTTAATTTCTCTGGTGAGAAATATTTCATGTCATTAGGATTACGAGGATTGTAATTTTAGGTATACCTTCAAGTTCATATATTTTTAGCTAAAACATGCCATCTAATGTGCATTGTAATAACTGCAATATTGTTATTTCATGTAGTTCTGTAGTTCTTGTAGTGCGATGGTTTTCAGCTGGTGATTGTCGGCTTAATTTATGATTTATACGATTCTAAAATTATATCAATATTGTCGGATTATAGTAAAGTTGTGTGGTTCTTGAATAACATCTGTTATCCGGACATTGATACTTAAAATTTGGACTGCAAGCAATGTGATTAATTAGTTCTCAGTTTTTAAGTTTGTCCAACCGTGTAGAAAAAAGAGACGGGACTTTACAGGAATTATGTGATCGTAACAAATTTTAATTAATTTTGTCTTTAGTCTTATATTGCCTCCATTGTGAATGGTTTTAAGATTACGGTACTTGTTGTCACCTTTTTAAATCAATTCCTTGGCTTCATTGTCTTCTATTGTAACCTTATGTATTTCTTCACCTGCTTGGTATTATGTCCATGGTTCACCCATTGGTAACTCACCATAACTATATATATATATGTATACATATATATATAATGAATTACGGCACCTATATCGTATCGACATGGACCTTCTTTTCTATCCTATGTGTATTTATATTTGTCGGTAATTTCTTGTGTGCAATTGCAATTGATAGTTTCGAAGATTAACGCTTTATTTATTCTGATCTCTCTGGAACTAATAGCCTGATTCAAATACTTAGCTTTGTTTTAGATAGCACAAACTTATAACCCGTGTAACAACATGCTATGATCCTCGTGGCCCCATGGCCTCATGACTATATCTAGATGGCTAACGAAGTTTTTGTTCAGACAGATTGTATATCTTTTTTGTGTTGATATATTTAGTGCATCTTAATCTATGCTTTATTAAAATATGTGGTGCTTTTTGTGTAATGATAAACATTTATAGTCGACTAATAATGTTTACAATTTCTTTTGAGTATTTGAAATCTGTGTTGGTTTATTAATGGTATGACAATCGGATGAATCAATGAATTTGACCTCGATATCTATAAATATTGTAGTTGTGGATAGACCCAACTAGCCAATACTTATTATATACTGATGTAAAATGTTTCATAGTTGAATAATTATAATAATAAATAGTAATTGTTTTTGTTTATGTTTATTGAATATCGATTTCAAATTGTCTGTTAGTTTAAATGTTTTTAATGTTATTGTCCATGAAAGATTACCGAAGAGAAGAGGAAATCATTGTTCTGGTTCGTTGTAGAAGTATAGGTATTTTATAGAAGCTCCACCTATGAGGGGGAACCCTTTAGGATTACTTGCGTTTTGTAGGTTTATAAGGTTTAGTCGCCAGCAGGTAATAAAAGACAGACTTTTAAACGTTTGTTTGTTAAATACAAGATGTTGTGTCATCAATAGCGGACTGCAGTCTCTTGGGCTTACTCTGAGACTAAGAGAATTTATGCTTTACTGGATTTTGTCCTATAAATCGGAGTTCAGTTTATTTGTTAGGATACGTTACAGGCTTGCAGTCCGCTATATGCCACAGTAAAGTTAGAAGACAATCTTCGTTTCTAGCAGCTGGTGTCTTTCGCATTGCATCGTGTCTTGAGTTCAGTGTGGTACCCGCCAATCGATGCACTTGATCCTCGATGCTGACTCCCTCCAGCTGGTCATCTATCATTCAGGCGGCGACCCACACGACCTACCTATCATAAATGTTGTATCAACCATCGCCTGGCCATACACATCTGGTATATTTCGCTGAAATCGCAATACAGCGACGCATAGCCTTACATCTAAAGTTTAGGTAAAAATCGTTGCTGTATCCGAAGTCAGGATAACCTCTGCATGTAGTCTGTCTACAGGAAATACTGAGAGAACATTTATCAAGTTAAGTTTTTCAGAACAACCGCTGACCTCTTCTCCCTTCCCTCTTCTTCGAGTTTCGATTTCAAGGGATGCATTTTGATAATCTTAAATGTAAGTATAGCATAATTCTTCGGGATTGGTGCAATGTAGTGCGTCCGGCTGATCATGTGCGGTTATGACGTACCTGTGTGGCGAGTGCGGAGTGCGACGGTGCGGAGCGGAACGGCCCCACCTCGTGCTGGCGCGATTAGCTGCAGAACATGACCAGCGCGCGCAAAATAAGTGTCAGTGCACGCGCGCTCCGCACACGCATGGAGGAGGAGCGGCGAGTGACGAGAGCCGGCGCGTCTCGGCCCGGGGGGTTTACGTCGCGATGCCCTGCCGAGCGCGGCCGCGGCACTCGCGCGTTTAATCTCACTCGGCTCAATTCGGTCGATGCGGTGCCAAAGGAGACTCGCGCATGACTACATCAGTCGTGCGGGTCCTCCCGGTGTGGTTGATCATTTTGTTCGCGCACTAAAGCGCGCACGATCAATAGCGCGAGGCGTGCGCTGCTTTAGCCGGGAGTCGATCCCCCTACATACGACACACTTTATTTATTTGATGACGTTTGGAATCGACGTCATAATGAAAATTGAGCAAGTAGTAAGGGTAGATCTGCCCCGCGATCGCTTCGCTCTGCTGAATGTGAACGCAGCCTTATTTCACACGGCCGGCCCGTTGCAGTAGGTCAACTGCTATATGTCGCTTTAATTAACGAATCGACCTTCAAAGCGTAGGCCTTTGTTAGTTATATATATATTTTTGCCGTCAGTACTGCTTCCTGAAATAAACTTGTTTGTATCAATCATTTGAAGTTTTGAATATTAAGCGTTTTGTGATATCGCAATTTCAACTAGATCGCGTTTATGTCTAAATATCTAAATGGTATAAAGTTGCATTATTTAGTGGGTTTGTGCTGATGAAGGGAATATTAACTGTGTTTGGATATATATATATACTAGACAACTACGTGGCAGAGGGACTAGACTTCACAGACGTCATGCGAACAGCCACTAACGGTTCACTGTCACCTTAACTAGGAGTTAATCAATTAAAAAAAAATCCACCCTAAACTATCGTAGTATTTTTTATCCAGGACAAGGATTGTACGGGGATCTTACACAAAGTGACAACTATGGAGTATATTCAAACGTTCGTCTTTACGTTTAATAGGGTATCGGCGTAACCATGGCAATCTTATTCAGTTTACACACATTACACACTCAGCAACAGCCTCTAACAGTACACTGCGGATATGAGTCTCTCTTTAAGCCTTCTGCTTATAAT
>PKRV01001685.1:40297-59030 GCA_003709505.1 Hyphantria cunea | reverse complement strand
ATATATAATAAGCCAAGTATAAGGTTGGTTTAAAGTGTTTACAGTGTCACTTCTTACGACATATAAGGCGCTCAGAGCCCAGTTGCACTCGGTGATTAGAAACAATCAGCGAGGGCAAGCAACGACGGCGCAGTTAGTACCTGGATGGGTGACCGCTGGTGGCATGTTGCCATGAGCGTCTCCGTGATTCGTAGGTCACGTTAACCAGTCGGTCCCGGTTGTTATTATACGATAACAGTCGTGAAGCTTAGTTGGAGGCCTTCGGGCGGCTTAGAAACAGCCAACGGCAAGATTTACGTAGCCACAACGTATTCTTGCCAGTCCCCAACCCGCACTTGGCCAGCGTGGGGACGTATGGCCTTAACCCTCTCCTGAGAGGAGACCCGAGCCCAACAGTGGGACATTATGGGTTGTTGATTGAATTGATTGATATCTTACGACACCTACGGGATGAATAGAAGTGTTGACACTTTATTTTAATCCATCACCACATCCTACCGACAGCTGAAATCCGTTCACGGGAGAAAGCCGTTCTAAAGCAGCTTTAGTAATCAGTATTATGTATCTGTCGATGAGAGCTGTAAACAGATCTACAAGTACCACGAAATTTGCAGTGCTAAAGTGATATTTGATCTGAGTGATCCTGTTCCTACCACTGGCAAACACCTTACACCAGCCGGTACTTTGGCTTGTTAAATAAAATAATTCGTTTAACGATTGTGATTGCTTCATATTATACATAGAAAACACCCAAACTCCGAAACAAATATTTGCAGATCATACAAATAATTGGTCCAACCCGGGAATCGAACCCGAGACCTCAAGCTCAGCAGACGCATACGCTACTACTGCGATACAGAGGCTGTCAATATAAGAACTTAAGTTCTTTAGATCGGAAGCCGAAGACCAAGTTTCTCATATTCGCATACACAAATTAATTTTAATACCTAGCATCAAGTTCATATTGCACTTAAAACTACTAAGGAGTTCTTAAGTTTAGTAAGTATTCACGTTCATTAAAGTAGTGTAGACTTCGTCCCCGCAAGTGAAAACTTACTAAAATTAAGTTAAATGTGTGTTTTGAAATAATCGTATTAGAAGTTTGGAATGTTGAAACTATCAGGAATATGTTTTCAAATATTCATATCGTTTTGAATGTTATGACGTATTGGAATAAACGTCAATGAATAAACCTGGCGTTATCACAATACATACTACTATATAAGTTTAAATTTGCTTAATTTGAAGCCCTAATTAAAGAAATTAAATTGACTTATGCAAATAAATTTATATTAATAAAAATATGTCACAAAAATTTAGGTACGCGCATAACTTTCGATCGACTGACCAAATTGGAAAATTCTTTTGTCAATGTGTTTGTTATTGTCAGAACAAGTTTTGTATACAATGAAATAAAATGAAACCCGGAGGTGTTATATTTTCTTAGCCCACTTAGTCGTATACACTGCGGCCCTATGGGAAGTAAACACGGGCTTACTAAAATAAAACAAACAAACAACAACCCATAATGTCCCACTGCTGGGCTCGGGTCTCCTCTCAGGAGAGGGTTAAGGCCATATGTCCCCACGCTGGCCAAGTGCGGGTTGGGGACTGGCAAGAATACGTTGTGACTACGTAAATCTTGCCGTTGGATGTTTTTAAGCCGCCCGAAGGCCTCCAACTAAGCTTCACGACTGTTATCGTATAATAAGAACCGGGACCGACTGCTTAACGTGACCTCCGAATCACGGAGACGCTCATGGTAACATGCCACCAGCGGTCACCCATCCAGGTACTGACCGCGCCATCGTTGCTTACCCTCGATGATTGTTTCTAATCGCCGAGTGCAACTGGGCTATGAGCGCCTCCTCTACTCTCTAAAATAAGCTTTTGGGTAATTCAGAACATTTTCACGAAAATAAATATGGCGGTAGGAAGTTTGCTGGGTCAGCTAGTGATAAATAAATGCTTAGGTACTGTCTTGCTTCAGTTTAAACGTGCCGATGCAACCTGTTAAGCCAATCCTTCAGAAATGCAATTTCGGAATCCAATCTCTCCTCCGGCGGTATCTAGAAAGTGGAATTCAACAGGCGGTAACGTCCTTATGATTCTTGAGCTGCAGGTGTCAGTGAGCAGCCATTTGCTAGCAGTTGATACGGCTCGCATCTAATAAAAAGAAATTGCAACTTTCTTATTAAAAAAATACCATTGTCGCGAGAGACTTTACAAACGTACATGAAACGGACACAAATAACACCCATACTCAGAACAACCTATTGTGGATCACACAAATCCCATATGGAATTTGAATCCACAACCCTTGGCGCAGTGGAAAGTGGCGTGGCTACCGCTTAAACCGCTAGGCTAACTGTGCAACCGCGGCGTCACGCTAAAGTTTTGAGAAACACAGATATAGCAGCGCGGGTCACCCCATTCGTAGTAACTAAAAACTTCATACATTTGACACATGGCCGATGTTTTATACCAGAACCAAACTAGATTCAAGATGAGCATACTAATGTATTTCTGTTTCGAATTTTAAGGCAGACAATCATTCCAACAATCCTGTAGCTGCTAATCATCACGATGGCCAGATGGCGAGTTGGTGCAGGGCTTATCTCATGGGTCCGGATAGGGTTCGAAAGCGATTCCTGGATCCCTCCCGTCTCAGGCGCAAATTGGAACACCGTGTGGTTTTAGTCGGTTCGATTCCGACACACCGCCCCGCCGCAAACCCCGGTGGGGTGAAGGCCCGAGGGGGATTCCATACATAAAAAAAAGGTTTTATCCCATGGGCTGGTGGTGGGTGTTTATTGACGGACGGCTGACTTCCGAGCGGAGATCGGCTTCCCTCCTCCGCCCAAAAAGGTACGCGAGTGGCGAGAAGACACGCGGCCAAACCTCCTTTCTAAGGACAGGCCTCTGTCCAGCTGTGAACTGTTAAATACTGTTGATGATGATGTGATGATGACGATGTGAGGTTTGAGTTCCGGTAGCCTCATTCACCCGAGCAAAAACATGGAAAAAATTCATTTTATCACCGATTTTCTGTTGTGTTTTCTTGAGGGAGATCTTCGTCAGCAGTGGATACCGATTGATTAACTTTCTGTAAGACTGTGGTGCCTCCGGTCAAGCCGTTCCACATAAACTCTAAATCAAACAGGTTATTTGTGTAATACAGGTTATACAAAGACCTTATAACTAGTTTGGTAACTTAAAACCGCTTTTGTGAATGTGCAAATATTACATATAATTTATCACACACATATACATTGTTTATTTATCATAAGTGTTTTTGGTAATAATTGCTGATTTAATATTTTACCCGACAACGCTGAAGGAAAATTATGTTTCCAAGTACATGTACGTAAGTTTGTGTAGGTATTTCTTTCGTATTAATTGCGAGTGTTACAATAAGTATATGATTTAAAAAGTTTTGGCTCTGTCTGGTCTTTTGTTTTTTTTGTTGAAATTGTTATTGAAAATTGTTGGACAAAATGTACGAACTCTAACAAATAACATTCGTGTAAGAAAGCTATTAAAACTTAAGTATTAATTAAAATCTTTTGAGGAGTAGGAATTACGGTCTATTTTTCGTAAAAAGTTAGCCCGAAGATAGCCCACCATAAAAATTTGTAATGACATCTCGCGGCATAAATTGTGAAACGCAACGTGACATTTGAATAAAGCTTCTCATAAATGTTTACGGAGTATATCGTTCACAGTTAAATCTGCAGATGGCACTAGTAAATCTGACAATATAAATTAAATAACTTGTAAATAAGTTCTATAATAATGATTTATAATGAATGTAATATCAAAACTAAAATTCCATAAAAATAACTTTTAAAGTAGTAAACAGTTTCTGAACTTTTATGTTACATAGACTTCTCGCCATTTTGGCTATCAGCGCCAGCTAGTGAACACAAAAGCAGGTATTGCTACGTATGCGTTTTATCTGGAGAAATTTTAGTAAAACTAGAAATTAAACCCGTGACATGAAGACTTCGGAAAAATGTTTATGAAAATCAGATATTTTTCTTTTAAACTTATCGCACACAACAATGAATTAGTAAATTGATAAAAAAAATCCCACTAACGTAATCGGTAGCAGGAGTATTGCCCTCAACTTTAGGAATTCAATTGTATTGGGAATTAGATTGTTAATTTTAGAATTATTGAAAGAAAAGGTATATAGAAAGCGATCAAAGTTTTTTTATTGTTTAAGTAGATAACTCCGGCATTAGAAATATACTTGCCGAGTCGCGGGGACTTTACAAACACACATAAAAAGGTCACTAAGAACACCCAAACTCAGTACAACAATTCGCATATTCCACAAAGTGTTGTCCCATGTGGGGTTTGAACCCACGACACTTGGTGCAGAAGAAAGCGGCCGCTTAAACTACTAGGCCAAACGTGCATTTAAATAATGAGGAGTCTTATTCTAATAATGTGGCTTTTACTTTCATTCCCTTTTTTTAAGGGGGCAAATCCTCATGGATGTCCTCCGCCCTGGGGAGAGGGCGAAGGGGTCTGTAAGACTTTTACTGACTAAAACCCTCCGGTGTTTCGTCTCTCACCTACGCCAGGGATCACGGGAACTTAATAGGCATCCACAATCCCCGAATGGGGCCGGTCTTCTGCTGGTGGTGGAAGTCATCGTATACCCTCCTCCGACGCCCGGTGCGCCTTCTGCGGACCGAGAGAGAGGTCATGATCTCTCTCTCCCTTTCCGCAGCCTCCTTCTGCAAGATGACGGTTTCGCAGAATGACACCACCGCGTCCCAGGACTCCTCGCTGTCGACCATAGAACGAGCTACGGCGGGCAGCGAGAGGTCACTGCCTACTACAGAGATGAGGGCATGGCGCGGCCCCTCCCAAGCGGCACACTATAACAGCGTATGCCGCGCCGTGTCCTCCCGACAGTCGACGCAGTGATGACACGGAGCGTCCGGCTCCATGCTTATGCGACACAGGAACCGAAGCAGCCATGCCCCGAGAGGATCTGCGTCACACGGAACGAGAGGGAGCTGTGCCTTCTCCCGAGCCAAAAGTCGAGCACTGGCCTCGCGCTACCAATGTAACGACGCGAGGACTTTTGCCTCTAGGTCCCGGGGCGGAGATCCGGCCAACACGCAAGCCTCGTAGGTGATCGTGCGATAACCCCTAACGACTCTGACGGCCATCATCCTCTGCGGCTTCCGCAGAACGATGATTGAACCGGCCGTCAGGTCGGTTGCCGAAATTGGNCAAGCCTCGTAGGTGATCGTGCGATAACCCCTAACGACTCTGACGGCCATCATCCTCTGCGGCTTCCGCAGAACGATGATTGAACCGGCCGTCAGGTCGGTTGCCGAAATTGGGGCCCCATATAGGGCCATCGACCGCATGATTCGCTCATACAACCGCCTGCAGGCGGCGTTCGGGTTGCAACCCGTTGGGAAGCAGCGTTGACAGCGCCAGCCGCGCCCAACAACTTGGGTGCTAACTACCGGAAGTGGGGGCTGAAATCCCACCGGCTGTCGCGCACCAGTCCCAAATATTTTAGAGTGGGATCGACAGCGATACGAACCCCCCTAACCACTATGTGTATTTCCGGCGGCGGCGCCTATCGGGGCCCATGAAAAGCTATGACCTCCGACTTGTTGAGAGCCACCTCCAGGCCCAAGCGCCATATGCGGCTCACTGCGCCATTACGCACAATCCATTCCCTCGACAACCTTGGGCTGGGAGTCAGCCGAGAAGCTACCATTGCTTTCATTCCCTTATCTAGAGCAGGTCAATACCGCATACCTATAACTCGAATTGGCTATTACTAGTATATCCGAGTTATATAATTTTCATTAGTTATTAAACATCCCAGAAAGTCCTAACATCTGAACTATGCAGCCTTTAACTATGAAAATAATTATATCAAATCATATCTAAACACGAAAACCTTCTTTTCAAGGAGAGTTTCAAATATGAGTAATTTAATCTATGTACCTATTTTACTCTATGGCCAAATGAAGAAATAAGCCAAATCAAAAAAAAAATTTTTTTTTTCATTTATTAATTACATATTTAAATGTGTAACATTACCATAACTACTTTATTAATGAAATATGTTGAAACACGTTTTGAAATAAATAAATAATAAATTGTATTAAATCACGTTTATAATTTTATACGTTATGAACCTTTTATTCCAAAATGTTATATAGCCTCTTTCAAACTCCAGACATGCCCGTACAATCTCTTGCACACAGGCCACATTATAAATGTCACGTATTTCAAATAAAAAAGTTAAATTTAAACTTGGACCGTGGAACGGTGCGGCCTAATTTTTTCGTGCACACGGATATTTGGAATAGATCCAGGAGGTACTGGGATTTAAGATTAAAAGCTATATTTTTAAGTTACTTTATCGAGTTTGATAATGCGTGAATGTATATCCATACACGGTGGCCAGGCTGGAGTACAAATCGGTAACGCCTGCTGGGAGTTGTACTGTCTGGAACATGGAATCCAGCCCGATGGGCAGATGCCTTCGGATAAAACCGTTGGCGGTGGAGACGATTCCTTCAACACGTTCTTCAGTGAGACCGGTGCCGGTAAACACGTGCCTAGAGCGGTATTTATTGACTTGGAACCGACAGTGGTGGACGAGGTTCGTACCGGCACTTACCGCCAGTTATTCCATCCAGAGCAGCTGATCACTGGCAAGGAGGATGCTGCTAACAATTACGCACGAGGACACTACACCATAGGCAAGGAAATTGTGGACCTGGTACTCGACAGAGTACGAAAACTCGCAGATCAATGCACGGGCTTACAAGGATTTCTCATTTTCCACTCTTTCGGTGGCGGCACTGGCTCTGGTTTCGCTTCACTACTTATGGAACGCCTCTCGGTAGACTACGGTAAGAAATCAAAACTTGAATTTGCCATATATCCTGCCCCACAAATCTCTACTGCCGTTGTTGAGCCGTATAACTCTATTCTGACTACACATACAACGCTGGAACACTCGGATGCCGCTTTTATGGTGGACAATGAAGCTATATACGATATTTGTAGAAGAAACTTGGATATTGAGAGGCCAACTTATACCAATCTAAACCGTTTGATCGGCCAGATCGTATCGTCGATTACAGCGTCCTTGCGATTCGATGGTGCACTTAACGTGGATTTAACAGAGTTCCAGACTAATTTGGTGCCATATCCGCGTATTCATTTTCCCCTGGTAACATATGCACCTGTCATTTCTGCTGAAAAAGCGTATCACGAGCAGCTATCTGTGGCTGAGATCACCAATGCGTGCTTTGAGCCCGCCAACCAGATGGTGAAATGCGATCCTCGACATGGCAAATACATGGCATGCTGTATGCTGTACCGTGGAGATGTAGTGCCCAAGGATGTAAACGCTGCTATCGGTACGATTAAAACAAAAAGAACTATTCAGTTTGTGGACTGGTGTCCAACAGGATTCAAAGTTGGTATCAACTATCAGCCTCCCACTGTAGTACCAGGCGGTGACTTAGCGAAGGTGCAAAGAGCTGTGTGTATGCTGTCAAATACGACTGCCATTGCAGAGGCATGGTCTCGGCTAAACCACAAGTTCGACCTTATGTATGCCAAGCGAGCATTTGTCCACTGGTACGTAGGTGAGGGTATGGAGGAGGGAGAGTTCTCTGAAGCTCGTGAGGACCTTGCTGCTCTTGAAAAAGACTATGAAGAAGTTGGTATGGACTCTGGTGAAGGAGAAGGTGAAGGAGGTGAAGAATATTAATCTAATTTTTCAGAGTCTAGTTTTTTATTTAGTTCTAAAATATTTTGTTTGGCGATTCTCAAAAATATACAAGTGGACATTCCTTTTTGTATTTCTTTGTTCATAAAGCTCTTTTACTCCTGATTAGTGCAATGAGTACCCACTTATTCCTTGCATTTCTTTACATTTAAGACATGTTTAATTTATGCCTTGATTTTTTACTCCCCCTCGTTATCAAAAATTACTTAATCACTGTCCAACCTAATGGGAAACAGACCTATTTATTATCTTAGTTCTGACGTACTCTGCCTAAAGATTGATGTATCAGATTCGTAGTAAGTCGTCAGAAAAGCAATTGTTTATTAATTTATCTTAGTTAGCATTATAGTATCAACATAAGCAGTACAAAAGATTATAATAACCACGCCTATATAGGCTTGCCTATATGTACGTGTAAACCGAGGGAACGATTGATTTTTTCTGCTATAGTGTTTTCTCTCCTTTTTCCTTCCGATAGCCTACCACTTGGTTCGGCCCCTTCTTAGCTTCTTGCGTATATCTGCGCAAATCATCACCTAGCCTTTGGACGTCGTCCTACACTGTTTGCTAAGATGCGGTCCCCACTCAAGAAGTGGATGATCCATAAATTGTTCTGAATAAAGTCCCCCGCGACACAGGATGTATACAGGGGAAGTTGTCTTTGTGAAATCTAAAGAAAAAATAACCCTGTCAACTATACATATACGTTACATATTAACGCTTTAAAAAGATTCCGTTATTAGCATTACAAATGTAGTTATGAGAAAGCAGTAATTTGAAGTCAGAGTTAAAGCTGTATGAAAAAGTAACCGGTCTAAATGCTTTTGATGCCTTTGCTATTTAAGAAGCTGTACATGATTCTCAATAATGTTCACCATTCAGGGACTGTTTCTCTAAAATTGACATAATTAAAGAGCTCAAGTACTACTGATACCTTAAGTGACCCAAGGATGTATCAGCATCACAAGGCCGCCATGGTATGGGTCACCATGCTGCATTGTTGCATTCAGAATGAGTATAGTTACCACTACTCTTGGATTCTGCTTATGCTTTCTATTAGACAGGGCCACACATAAATAAGGTGGTAACTACAAAGAAGCATTCAGAACGAATAGGTCCTTGAAGGATTCCATGGCAGTTGATAATGAACTCGATATAGATATACTGAGATATGGATATTTCGAGATCACTATATTTGTCCTTAAATGAATAAGCCATAAAATATCTCTGTAGGATTTAGTAGTAGTTTTAAAAATATTGTAGAAGAAATGTGAAAATTTTAATTAAATAAACTACAAGTGTAGTCCCTCAGTCCTCACATACTGTCAGCCAGAACTCGATAGGTATCTGACAACTTAAGACATGGTGACTACAGACATATACAGAGATATCTTTTAAATAACAGACTACAAGGAATTCAATATATTTTAGTGACTATTATTACTTTTTTTTTACTTAGTTTTACTTAAACTACTAAGTTTTACTCAGTCTTAAAACACTGTGAAAATAGAAATAGTAAAAACAATCAACTCAATTTGAAGATAGCAAATAAATCTGGTCCCTCAACCTTGACCTCTTCTCGCATATGTGCTGTTAAATAAAAGGACTTTAAAATAAAAGTTTATATTAAATGAAAGTATGTCATATGTCCAAAATATTATTTTAATAAATCCTACAAATATTTTTTTTGCGAAATACCCTTATGGTCTCTCAGACCGCAAGAACATTTTTAAAATTAAAATTATTTATTACTTTATTCACTCTCGTCACTCTATTGATAACCAACAAAATTTATAGTCCCAAATATTAATTACTATATACAGAATATGCCTATGTAGGCTTGCTTACTTATTTATATTTACCTACCCAGCAACAGGTATGAACTGTGTCAAAGAAGTATCAACATATTAAATCAATATACAATATTCGTAACACTTTGGAGAATGCTCGTTTTTATTCTTTATGATTAAAAAAAGCTATCATAGGTGTGTTCCTTCATAGACAATACATTGGTGCCTTCGAGTAACTTCGACAGTTCGAGTAACAAAGTAAAAGACCGCTTCTGTATAACAAAGTCTGTTATACAGAAGTGGTTTTTACTCGAACTAAGTGCAGCAAGAAATGGTTAAATACAGAAGTTGTCATATCCAAAAGGGTACATTATCAGGAGTTGTCACAGACAACTTTGCTCGATTTATTCGTGTACAACACAATTATTCACCAAATCTGGCACTTTAAGTATGTTTTAACGATAAGCGATTACTAACGTTTACGAATCTATCATTTTTGCATATTTGATCTTATTTAAAAACCAGACACTTATTTAATCGACGTTCTGCAGGCATCCCAAACCATTTACAGTCTTGTAAGATGTAAATAATGCACTCAGCATATAAATGAAAACGGGATAGTGGCATATCGTTAGAAACGCAAGTGGTTAAATATGCATTTACACAGATAATACGCATTGACAAATACGCAACTCGACAGACTCGGCTTATAAAGTTTACAAATAATTAACTTTTATTTAAGAAGTGGGTTAGGTACGTGTTCATTGTATACCTAAAATTTATAATGTACATTTTCTGTTCATTGCAGAAAAAAATGTCTTCAATCTTTCTAGCCTTTATTATTCCGAAGATTTGGGGTTGGCTACTAGATCAACCCAAACGGAACGACTGGTATCGGATCTTCGCAACCCTGAGGGTAAACTGAATTCGAACATTCGAACAAAATATAACATGCAGTTGACAAAAAAAAATTGCATACTTGTGTAATCAACAACTTAATATAATTTCAGGTTTAGTTACCATTCATTTTTTCAATATTATGTGCTTAATGTTACCTATAGTGAACCTATATTACTTGTATCCCTACATGATTAGCTCTAGTAATTCGCAGTAAAGCAATGCTTTAGTACCGGTCCCTGGCCACTCAAGTTCTAAGAAATTATCATTTCGTACAAAATCTTGGACTTGACTGGCCACGGTGCGGAGTTTGATCGATGTGTCACAGTTATATCACCTTTTTTTAACGGAATAGACTACTGATCCACTATTTTGTTATAATCTAGGCTCAAACGCCGAGGCAAGGTACATTCCTTGCTGAGCGTTTGAGCCTAGAGTAACACATGTTAGTGTGTCACACGCTGATAGTTTGCGAAGAGAATTTGCGGGTTGCGGGAGAATATGATCTACACCTCAAACCCCAACTAACTAACGCGTTTACTGTACTTACATTTTGTTTTTCCTCTCCTGTGGAACTGTTGCATCTGATTTACCACCTAGGTTTGATTCCATAAGAATGGAGCTTAAATTCCTAATTACTCCCTTTGAAACAGAATTTTGTTTTGGTTCATTTCTAATTTTTAATAGACGTAAAAAGGAAAAAAAAATCGTCCACTAAAACGATATATTTTAAACACATACAATTTGCATTAACGTGTATGATATGAACAGTTATTATATACTAATGTAGATTTTTATATTTAAGGCAGCCATTACCACAGTGTGTGGTATAATTATGGTCTAGAGGCTTCTTTATTATTATGGGAGATTCGTTGTAATCCGTCTTGGTAAGAGCACTTCTGAAATAGAGCCACAATTACACCGTGTAAAATACAAAATAAATACAATATAAAGTAAGTAATACATTACGATGTTCTTAGATAAATCGCTTTCTAGACCCAATGAGTTCGATATTGAGAGATTTTTAAATGCTGCCTGCCTTCTGGGAACGCAGCCAGTAAGCGATGATGCGGCGGAATTTTTTGACGCTTGTGTGTAAATATTGTTACTGTATCTTATTTTATTGTTATTATTTCCTATTAGTTAATTAATGTTTATTCCACTTAAATTTGTGATACTTACGAAATAAATAGTTATCAAAGTAAAAAATAAATAAAAATACATACGAACCAATGCCAACTGTAAACAG
This sequence comes from Hyphantria cunea, assembly GCA_003709505.1. Classification (NCBI taxonomy): domain Eukaryota; kingdom Metazoa; phylum Arthropoda; class Insecta; order Lepidoptera; family Erebidae; genus Hyphantria; species Hyphantria cunea. Next base: position 47,302 of record PKRV01001685.1, on the reverse strand, counting down.
GGGTAATGTTATTTGCACCATAACCTTCGTGGGGGATGCAGGGCGTGAGTGGAACTCCCGAAGCATCAGTCTACCCACTAAATCCCGCGGCGGCTGGGAACTCGGGACGCATCGAGAAATCAAAGGTTTATAAGCTAAAAAGAGCTATAATTTTTTAATCGACTGTCTAACCGTAGAATTGTCGTTGGTTAAAAGAACGTTGTCCTGCCACCGATGAATCGACGGATCGGAACTTTGTCTCCAATGACATTCGTCTTGCTTAATGTTATGGAAACCTTCGGTAAGTTTCGTGATTGTACTATTCATGGCTTCGGCATCAGGTATAGGATGTTTGGCGATATGTTGCGATCTGGAACAGAGTCCAATTTGTTTTTATTTGAAATATTTGTGGTTACATTTAATTGATATTTTTTTATGAAACATAGCTTAAGTACTATTTACATATTAAGACTAACAAGTTATACGTTTTTGTTTGCAAATGTAATATATATTGAATTTAATTAAGTTTTATTACGATTATGTTTTTTCGATCTTCAAATTATACAACTAAATACACTTAGTTGTAAAACTTAATTTTTATATTTAAGCCGTATCCATCATTCCTTCACATAACACAACAACCCATAATGTCCCACTGCTGGGCTCGGGTCTCCTCTCAGGAGAGGTTTAAGGCCATACGTCCCCACGCTGGCCAAGTGCGGGTTGGGGACTGGCAAGAATATGTTGTGGCTACGCGAATGCGAATGGCGAATGGACCATAATCTTGCCGTTAGATGTTTTTCATCACTAGTTCATCATCCCTTCATCACTAGTTTATTCCCATTATGTAGTTCCATGTAGCCAATTCGACGTAAAACCTTTGCCATATAGAACCATTAGTTCCATACATGGAAAAAGTGGGAACAGATGAATATTATTTTTAAATGAAATACAGGATATGTAGAAGGACGAGACAAATCAAATTAGATGGAATGAATGAGAATAAATCGTTCATTTTAAGATTGTAGAGGTCCCTCGTAGGACTCGCTGGCTAAATCTGTTTCGTTCAAATAAAAAGAAGAAGAAATTCCTCAACAACAACAGCCTATATCAATACACAGCTGGACATAAGCATTTTCTTAGATAAGAAGCATTGGCTTTTTCATTGCACTGGCCAGGCGGGTTAGGGTTTGTTTCGAGTTCTTCGCATGTGTTAAGTGATGTTGTCCAATTTTCTCCCGTAGTCACCTCTAAAGACACCCATGGGATGAATAGGGGTAATGACATTCTGTATTTTAATCCATCACCACAATGTCTTAGTATCGAGAAGAAGAAATTAGAAGTGAATAAATGATAAAACAAATACATAAGACATATAGTAAGTGGGAAGATCGGCAAATTATTAGCTCAAGCTTTGATCTAACTGGAATTGTGAAAAGAGAATATAGACATGCTATATGCTCGTATACATAAAAAACTGCCGTGGGTCGTATGTCCTCCTATTGAAGACATTCACCTATCAGATCATATCAGATCTATTCATTCAGATTAGGGTAGACTTAACTTAGTTATACTTGCTCTATCTTCCTCAGTCAATATTGGAGTACTAGGTGTCGACATATCGAGCGAAGTCCAGTTTTTTTGGCCTCGAAGAAGCTCGGTGTGCTCAACAGATAGAGACAGTATTTCACTCCGCCCACCGATTTTTGCTTTATAAGGCGCAGGTCGGGCCTCACTTGGAATACTGTCTCCATATTTAGGTGGAGGTACCCCAATACCAGCTCCTTCCTTTCGAACGCATTCAACGGAGAGCGACTCGAATCGTACATTCTCAGAAACTTTCAATTCGGCTAGATTCTTTGACGCTGCGAAGAGATGTAGCTTTACTGTGTATCTTCTACCGCATTTACCATGGGAAGTGCTCCGAGCAATTGTTTGGGCTGACTCCTGCCGCCTCTTTCCACCATCGTCCTTTGTGACAGAAATATCATCCCCATCATCTAGATGGTTGGCAGTCGACATCTGTGTGCTATTCAAGGAACTTTCTGCCTCGCACAACAAAACTGTGGAATGAACTGTCGCCTTTGGTATTCCCGGACCAATGTCCGTGTGGTGTCCATGGGCGGCAATAATCGCTTACAATCAGGCGATACGTCTGCTCGTTTGTCACCTATATCACGTAAAAAAGACATTATTAAATAATTCTTAATTGTTAATTTATCAATTGTTTTTAACTCTTTTTATTAACTTGGTATCTGTAAGAGTATTTTAAATTTATCCAAATAAACATTTAGAAACCAATAGGTATTTGTTTCCAAATATTTATTTTTATACATCATACAAACATTTGCTCTGACTCGGGAATCGAACCAGAGCTTTAATTGCCAATTTATTTATTTGCCCTAAAGAAAAACAAAGACCTTATTTCATTTAAATTATCATTTCGCTCGGGCTACTGGTTCAACCGGTTTTATCGGAATATCAGTTTCTCCATGGAACGACTGGTATAAGACCTTCGAAACCATGAGGCCGAAGTGAATTCAAATGTTGAACTATTTGTCAGTATATTTGAAGGGCACTGACTAACGATTGCCGAATATGCAATTTCCATACTCTATGGTATTATTAAGATTTTCTACTAATAGTACAAGAGCAGGTGAAGATGACCCATCAGATAATAAGATCATTTTATTTTGAAATTGCATTAATAAATTAACACTTGTAATACACATATCCATGCAAAGTTTCTTCTTCCTAGCAGTATCCGTTTGGAAGGTAAGGAAAGCACAAACGTACAAACATGACGAAACTGTAAGGGTTCCCTGACCCTAAAAATCATAGAATTTAACTGTTTTAGGACATCTTGCAGAAATAAAGAACGACGCGATTATTTAGATTACGGACTTTTGCTCACAGCTCCGCCCACGTGTGTGTATATGCTACTCTTTGTAAATTTCATGGAAATCGGTGCAGCAGTTTAGCCGGGTAAGCATAATAAATAAATAGAGTTATTTTCGCGTTTATAAGCATGGATATATAGAGTCGTTTCCGAGATTCGGATTCAGAGGATGCGTGCAGCAACGATATGGCCATATGGGGTTGCATTTTCATGAAGTTTAGTATACAGGGGTTTTCCGGGGTGATAAATTGATCTAGCTAGGATTCAATTTTAGAAAATTATCAAAAAAACCGGCCTCATGCGAGTCGGACTCGCGCACCGAGGGTTCTCTACAAACCTGTAGGTATAATATATGATGTAAAAATGTATGCTTTTTCATTATTTTTTATGTTTTTCCTTTATCTGTGTTATAAGACGTTGCTTCGTACCAAATTTTAAGATTCTGAGATCACGGAAAGTACCCTGTGGGTTTTGATTCCCTTACGAGTGTCATAAATTTGCAGTATAAATAAGTGTATCTTTTGATTGCGTTGGCTTAGAAGTTTGATTTTTTCACAGCTCCAAGGGACAGTAGACCTGAGTGTTTAATATGCATTTCAGCTTAATACCTCAACGCGTTCTTGAGCAAAAAGGTCTTGAGAGACAGACAGACGGATAACAAAGTAATCCTATAAGGGTGCCGTTTTTTTCGTTTCATGTATGGAACCCTAAAAAGGAGCAAAACTCGGTCATCCAGGTACCTACTTGCTTTCTACACTAATACATATATGTTTTAAACGGTATTATTGAACTTACACTGTTTGTTTATTTGTTTGAATCAAATCTAGTAATTGAAATTTGACCCCCTTACTGTTGACAAATTGATCTGACACACGTTTAGTTGTAATAACAATACATTTAATGTATTTTGAATAATTGTAAATCCAAGATAGCCGACGCTACATAATAACTAATTGACCAATGATAAATAAGATTTTAAAGCTCTCACTATGTGACCATAATCAATGTACTTATTCCGAAACGTAGGACATATTAGTTATTGTTAGAGTAGAGTGAGAAGAGAGATAGGGATGCTTTCTGACACAACATCAGTATCATTGCTGTACCAAATTATACCTTATTTAATAGAGTATACGGTTGTCTATAACACATCGGCTTCGATAAGACCGCCCATAGTACAATTTCCTATGCAGTAAAGAACAGGTATAACATATCTTCAAATAGACCCAAAAACATCCTAAGTGTTCAAATAAAATCGAAAAAGTTAAATAATCTATAAAATAAATAAATCTTAAGTCTAGTCTTAACGGTAACAACTTGTGATATAATCTACGGAGTAAGTTTGTAAATGAGTCGAAAAGGTATAGGTCGACTGAAATTGTCACATCCGCATCGAATCCAAATAAACCATCAATAAAAGGCAGTGTCTATATTAGTATTCAGAACAAATGTCAAAGCATTGACTAAAGTTAGTAGCGTAGCCATAGGCATGATGACAGCAACCAAAAACCACTAAAATTATGTATTTATCTGATGAAATGTAGTATCATAGAGTATAAAAATCATATTTATTCTCATATTTAGAGTGAGATTAATAGTTAATTAACAAAAATAAAATTAAAAAAATATAGCAATCCGCCATTTTAAGTTGAACACCAATTGGAGCGAGTTACGTCACTTATATGTAAAGCCCGCTTTGTTCGGATATATAAGACACTGACAAATTGTGACGTCGCGTCTTACACAGACGCCATGACGTCACCGAGCGTTTCTCGTGAAATACAAACTTAAAATTTAAATGTAATTTCTTTTCCTACTAAAACTTTATTTTGTAGAAATATAACTATTTTTGACAACAGGAGATACTTCCGAACATCATAAAATAGTTTTTCAAAATTAGTCATCATGCATACTATTCAGGCTGTTTGGTTTCACAACTGTATTAATTAATCGATTTATATAGCTTTTGCTATACTGTTCGTTGGCAGGGTAGTAGCGATTGCAAATGCTGTGCTAGAGATCTCAGATTCTATTCCCGGGTCAGACCAAATGTTTGCATGATCTACAAATACTTTATTAGGAATCTATCCTAATGAGGGCGTGATCTTTATAAAATAAATAACTAGCTGATAATAATAAGAAATGAATTGTACATGAAATACCACCTTGTCTATACATCTATACAAAACAATAAGTGTCTATTTTTTTAATCTCTAATAATCCATAATAATATTAAAAATTTGAACGTTACTATGTCTGTCTATCTGTTACGCGTTCAAGGCTAACTGTTGCACTGATTTTAATAAATTGTCGTCATGGAGATACTTTGATTCTTGAGGAAGGACATAAGCTACTTTTTACCGCGATAATCGAGATAAAAGCGGGCAGAGCCGCTGGCAAAGGCTAGTTACATATAAAATGTAGAGGCTTTTAATCAAACATAATCATGCTAGCCTCATTATTTCCTATAAGCTTTAGCTTATATTAAAATTATAAATACTTAATAGCATATAACAAGGAATCAATTAACCAATAATAATAATAATCTTTATAATAACATCTGACACAACGTCATCTATCGCCTATCGCCAAGCTAAGCAGAGCTTGCAATCAAAATACATAATTTGGACAGGTATAAATTTTGATTAATAATGCAAATGCATTTCAAATTAACAGCTTTCCACTAAACGCATATGATTTTCAAAATGTTTGTCTGTCTGATTGTTTCAGCTAATTTCTAAGTTATGCAAATTTTATTTAAAAAAACAAATTAGAACCATAACACAATAATATCAAAGCAATAAAAACCGCGGCAAATACAGCGGGGCGCTGCTAGTTAATGAATAAAACTAGCTGTACTCTGCCACGCTTTGTTGAGGAAATTTGTGGCTGAACAATTTTAAAAAAACTATCTTAACACGAACCAACAAAAAATGTTATCTACAATTTAAGATGAGCAGAACACGAATAAGTAAAAAAATATCATGCTTATTATATGTCTTCAGCTGGGTCTAGAAAGCGCTATATAATATGTCATAGAATTGATCTAATAAACCAATTATTGATATTGTTTTCCGTGGGCTATAAAATACTTTTTTAAATGCACTTGACATAGGGACTAGCGTGTTTGCTTCATAAATGACAAATAATACAAAAGGATGGAAAGCTTACCTGCCTATCCATCGCGCTATCACAAAAATGACGTGGAGCAGATGTAATAACGTCTTGCTGAATATAGTAAGGAACACCACAAAATTGGCTATCAGGAAACAAGCCAATATAATAAGATCCTTTATTGTGTTGAAAATGTAACTGTTGTGCTTTGTGAAGCCTCTTATTGGACAATACCTTTAAAAGAAGCTTTAATGTATTGTTTACAAATATATCAATCTAATTTGACCTGTTAGGCCGTGGTCTCGAAAGCAACGGCTGCGGCAGCGGCGGCGGTAACACGGGGAGCATAGCGCTAACGCAGACCCGGTCTCGAAGTCAGCGGTCAGAGTGCGCGGCGCTGGAGTGGTGTAGTGTTATGTCATGAGAAATAAGCGTCTTGTTTGTGAAGAGAATGTCTATAAACCGACGACATAATCTTTTTAATGCAAATCTCGTCGTTATTTTGATTTGATTTCCGAGCAAATACTTCTCGCGACTGGTTAATTACCTTGCTACTTTTATGATGTGCATGTTTACTGGTTTATTTTGCTGTCGTATCAAAAATCAGTATAATAATTAGTTACGTCACGTCAGCGAACATTTTAAAACGTCGCGAGTCGGTCGTTAACAGATAAAACTAAAATTCACAACACAACGTCGATGCAAAGGAGCGGGCTCCGCTAGACTAGTACGCATCGTTCGAACGCCGCTCGCCGACGCTCCCCGCGCTGCTGCCTTTGAGGTTAGATCCAATAAATCGATACACCGACCCCGCCTCCACCGCCTCCCCGCACACCTTAACTTCGTGTGCATATTGCATAATAATTTATGCATGCATATGTAAAGTAAATTTATTCATTATGCATTTTCTGAAAGCGAGTTTTACTTTAAAATTACCTAATTTCTACTACACTAGTATCTGAAGTTGATCAATAGATCAACTTCAATAAATGCATATTTCTGATACATATTAT